>VWZO01004380.1:0-33045 GCA_013396975.1 Bucco capensis | reverse complement strand
ATTTCTTTTTTTTTTTTTTTTTTTTTTTTTTTTAATTCACATCAAAGGAGCACCAAGTAGTGCACTGGAAATGTTGGTTTAGTTAGTCACCTAACTGCTCCATAACTAGCTAACTGCTCCATAACTAAAACAAAAGCAGCTCGGACTGTGCATCCAGTCAGACTGTGCACTCAGTCCCTTTTGTATCTGGCAGATGTGAAAACACCCCATCAAAATGTATAACTTGCAGATCACCAACGGAAGCATAGCAAGACTTAAAGTGACCTTGACACCTTGTCACATTATATCGTTATGTGGTTGCTACCCTCTTAAAAAAAAACAGCTTGTCACTCCTGGTGTGAATGAAACACCTAGGAAGGCTCTGTGCAGCCCTGCATAAGCCAGGCTACATTCCTTTAAAACCACGCACAAAAATAATCAGCATGACTAAAAGGAAAAAAAAAGGAGGGGGAGGGAAAAACCAGATACACTTTCTACTCAGAAATCTTACCTAATCTGTTACTTGGACCTTAGTGATGATGTTTATTCCTAAACAAAACAGCACTCTTCTCTGTAACTCCACCCGTTATGTGTTAAAAAACATACAGCTAAACATGTAAGGGAAAAAACAGGTCTGCCTGCTATTTCCTTGTAACATGAAAAAAATCCAGGCAAGGGCAGCTATTACCTTTTTGAGTCTCCAAAGAGAAGCTACCCTTATGCACAAGTTCCTGTTCACCTACCAGGCAGTCCAGTTGAGAGACAGGGCTCTTGTTGCCAGGCTGGCTGATGTCCCAGACTTTGACGCACCCCTTCCCACCCGTGTACACATGTCTTGTGGGGTTGCTGATAGTAACTGCACACACAACTTCCCCATGGTTCAGAGTGTTGATCTGACGGGCATGGCGAGGAATTCCTGGACCGATGAGGGCATCAGGAGGAAAGGGAACTGGCTGCATCTGACCATCTGCAGTAACGTGAAAGGAGTAGGCTCTTTTGGGGAAGGGAAAGAAGAGCAAAGGGAAAGAAAAAAAAAAAAAAATCAGCCAGTTACAGTGCTATAACACAAGAAAAACACCATATATTTTTTATTTCATTTCTTTGCCAATCTTTTTCTCATGAAAAATCAAAGTTAGAGTCCCAAGTAATACAGACACATGAAACTTCAGAGGGAGACAAGGATTCACAACAGGTATTTTCAAATTGCCTCACCGAAAGTATTCATGCAGTGAGAAAGCACATTAAATTCTATCCTTAGCTCTACAGACTAAAGTTATAGATGCTATCCTTCAGACACCTGGATAGTCAAAATATCTTTCAGCCCCTGGTTTCTACCCAGCAGTTGCTTGCCTCAGCATCACAAGCCCTGCAGCAGCAATCTCTCACCAGAAAGACTTTTTATGAGGAACTGCACCTGTTGCCTTGCAGTAGCATTAGCCATAGTTCAACATTTGCTCTGTTTCTGCATCTCATCTTTAACACTAGCACCAGCTGTGCTGACATGCCTTTCCAGCTGGTAACTACAGCTCTGAACAGGAACTAGAAATACACAGTAGTTGCACATACACCTTTCGTCAGAGAGCTGATACCACCTTCTCATAATTATGTTTTCTCAAATAAGTATTTTGGAAAAGCTGAAAGGCTCTTTGTCCCAGGTAGTTTTGGCACTTCTGTAACACCTTTTATTTGCATTTAGTGCATGATTTCAAGTATATGAAAATTGACAATTGAGCAACTGAATCCCAGAGCTGAATAAAAATGCTTCTCCTTGTGGAACGTACACAGAATTACTTCTTCATGTTTGTTCACTGTAATATTTAAAGTCAGTGCCATTGAGGACCAGGGCACAAATAGCAGCTAATAAAGGTTTCAAGTGCAGGGAGATTTCTCTGTTTTAAGTAACAATGAAAATACTACTGCAAAAGGCTGCTTTTTGTTACATCGATGAGCTCCTTTTTTGCACATTCATCATTCACATATTTGATGCTACTGTTACATTAACAGCATTCTTTAAGAGGCCAAAATGGAAAAAAAATAATGACAAGAATGGTGAGATATGACTATCATCATCTTTAACTTATCAGTTACCATCTCCCTCGTGGTAATGTTCTGTAATATATTCTTGTGTTCAAAACTGCTGTTTATTTTCCAAATGTGCCTTCTTCTGCAGAAATCTTCATTTGCTGTAGCTCGATTATTAGTATTGTATCCCTTTTCCAAGGACCCAACAATAGGTAAGTGAATTTAGTCTTCTATTCTGAGCTAGTATGTTCAAAGGGTTTTACTGCATGTTTCCAAGTATTGCACAATTTGAAAGGAAGGAACAACTAAGATGTCTGGATCCGTAACAGAAATCACAAAACAACTGAATATGCCTAGGAGCACAGCAGAAGACACTCCTTATAAAAAAAAAAAAATGAGGAGGGGTGAAAGAAGTCTACAATTCCTTCATACAGAAGGTAACTGTGGAAATAGTCACCCCATGTAGTACCATAGTTTTCTCAGCAGGGTAAAAAGCTAACAGTAACGGCAATTAAACAAATAATGAAATTAGTAGTGCACATACATGCAACATGCAATCCTTGTATCTC
Organism: Bucco capensis; assembly: GCA_013396975.1. Lineage (NCBI taxonomy): Eukaryota > Metazoa > Chordata > Aves > Piciformes > Bucconidae > Bucco > Bucco capensis. The sequence goes on along the minus strand of VWZO01004380.1, from coordinate 30,475 downwards.
TTTCATGTTTCGTACTTGGACATGCAAGTTGAAAGTCTGCTCAGAGAATACAGAGACACGGAGCGAGTGCAAAATCGTGGTAATGTCAGGCATGGAAAACACAAGATAAGAAACGAAATGCCAAGTTCACTCCCTTACATGTATACAAGATATCCAGTCTATCAAATGTACTTCTTCTCATGGAACCCATTCTTGTTTCTTTTATGAAGAATTACAGAATGACAGACGCTTAACTACAAATCTGTATCATTTCTATGAGGAGGAGTAGAGACAGGACTGTCTCTAAGTAGATACTCACTAAGCAGATGAGACACAGGATGAGAGAAGCAGCAGAAGAGGAAAGTCAACAAGACTGCTCAAGGCTGAACAAGTGCTCAGGTTCAGGTACAAAATCTAACACAGAAGTCATAGCATTTAAGAGGCTGAAAAGCAGGGTGCCATCCTAGGCTTCAGATCAGAGTCAGTTGCAGAGCATTATTAGCAGTAAAGAGCACAGAAAACTGCGTAACCTCTAAGTCTCAGCCTGTCCTTGCTTTTAAGAAGTACAGAAGAAAAACAATTAAGCAAGTATTAAGCAATTTTTTTCTGGCATGTTTAAGATGAATAATCCACTTGTATACTCTTTTTTTTAATGATGGCTTACAGTGTAAATGTTCTTTTCCACATAATACGAAAATAACTGGTACTTTCAAATGCTTCTCTGCATACACACAGCTTCTCAATTCTTGCTGAGATGGGGTAGGAGGAAGGCAATCGGAACATTTTTCAAGTGCTTCATGCACACTGTAGACTTATGATAACTCTTCTGCTCTGAAAAGTCAGAGAACTACCCAGAATTAACCATGAAGAATTTTACCAGTACATCTGTGTTTAAAGTGGAGTTACATAGATCATAAAAGTAGTATCTTTTTTTTTATCATCATGATCAGGCATTTGTTTCCAAGACTTTTTGGTCAGAACTCAGGGTGGCTGAGTTTGAGGGCCTAACATACAGGCTAGTGATACTTTCTCATGAGCCAAGATATCTTTTTGTACTGTGCAAGTTAGCAGCAACCCACTTTGTACAGAAACAAAAACATATTGCCAAATCCACCTGTCCCTGCCAAAACAAGCACATAAAAATGTAAATCCTCCTGTGTGCTTGAAGATGCGTGGCACGTCATGCTAACATCACCACTGACAGCACACTTATATGTATCTTTGTGTAACTTTTTTCTACTGGGTATCATGGTGTAACTTTTCATTACATATACCTTTAATTTGGGGAAAAAAAAACCCAAACTTGCTTCATTTGCAAGAATAATACTCCTTAGATAAGGAAAGCTTTTGTCCCTAGAAGAACACACTACTGGAGACAGCAATGAAAATGACTGTTTGGATTAAGAACCTGCATATTTGCTATACATTACAACATAGCAGATGATACTAATACAACTCAGTTTCTTAATTTAAATCTGATAATTATGGCCCTCCAATTTCCTCATAAGTATCAAATAAATATACAATAAGTAAAGATCATCTGACATGATAAGAGTTCAGAATTCATTACTCAAGAACATGGCAAATCAACTAAACCACCTAACTGCTAGTTATTCTTTAAGTATTCAGATAGATATAATGCATGTGATTCCCACCTACAAAGTACTGTGACTTTTTTTTAAAAAAAAAAAGCTTCCACTTATCCTTCCAATCAAGACAGAATTCCTTAACTAGCACAAAAACACCCCAAATGCAAAACACAAAAGTAGAAAGTTCCTTCTACTGATGAGTGTATTTTATTTTCAGCTCTTCTTTGTACTCCAGCCTGTTTCAGTTGTAGTCACAACACACAATGAATACTGAGTGTGGTATTTCATCACATAGGACAAAATGCCAAGATCTAAGAAAAAATATTTGTACAGAAATAAAATCTTTACCTTCACACATCATTGAATAATTCTATCCTAAGATACAAGGCAGAGAAAACCAACCTGTTATTCTAAAATACAATAAAATTAGCCTTCCTTTAAATCCTTTAAGATTTTCCTCATTGTACATTCACTAAACTGCCTTGAGCAGTTCCAGAACACTATACAATTTATTCCTCTCCAAAAACACAAAGAAAAATTAGCTAGTAAGTTGAAAGAGTTAACATTTACCACATTAAATTTACCTTTCCTATTAAAAGAACAAGTATCTGCGTGTAACACCTTGTGCTTCAATTAAAACCATATTTGAAAACAATATTGTGGAAGATATTTGTCCTGAGTGCAACAATTAATTCACAATTTTAGACACCTGGGAAGCAATACTATGGACATAAATCTTACCCCAATCTTGAAAATATATCTTCATTGCACAATCCAAATATTAGAAAGTGTAGTTCACAGAAAGGAAAAATCAACAAGAACATTAAATTAACAGCTAGAGAAGACTAAAAGCTAAATAAGTACCTTGCTAGGAAGGCTATGCAAGGCAAAAACCACAATTACAAGCAGTACACCAAGAACCTATATCTAGTCCAGGGCATAGTTAAATGTATCAAAATGACAGAGTGCAAGATTCAGACACCACATGTCTACATCAAAAACTAGTACATTTCCCACCCCCAACCTAAGACAAAGATAATTAGGTAACGGCTCACAGCTATTCAGAAGGAAAACGCAAAACCCCACCAAAAAAAACACCCCCCCCCCAGCAAAACACACAAAACACACCAACACACACAAAAAAACCCTCCAACCGAAAACAACAAAAAACAAACAAAAACATCCATCCCAAAACACAAGCAATCAAGAAACTACTGTGGAAGAAAAGAATCATCTACTGATGGGAATCAGCTTTGAAACCAGAAACATAAGAAGTTATTTTATGCACATTCATATAGAAATATAGATCTCAAGTCCTTGTTCATAAAATTAACCACTTAACTACAAAAAGCTGAAGAGAGAAAATAGCTAATACGAGATCACATGTCTGTACATCAAGATACCAAAATAATATAAGAAAACTGAAAAGTCTCACAGGAACAATGAAAAAAAATCCACAAACAGAAAAACCAAAACCAACCAATTGACCAAGAACACACACAAAAAACACTAAAACTAAACCCCAAAACTAAAACTACAACCTGCTACTAAATGCACAGACTAGTTCATTTGTATAATTAAGAAACTGCTGGAGATGCTTTGGTTTTCTAGATTGATACCCAATTTCCCAAGCACACCTGTACCACTGCTAACAAGATTAGAGACTGCAAAGAGCAAAACTGAAAGATTCACATTCAGGAGTATAAAAAGATGGTAGTAAAGACTTACATTTAATAAAGTTATGAAACAAGGCAAATAACAGCTCTCCAACAACACTCCCTTGGTAACAGCAGAAAGTAGGAGTGGGTTAAGATGTTACAACCCCACTGTCAAGCTACCCAGGGTAGGGCAGGTGGTCGTGCAAGATTTGAAAATTCCCTTGGAGTAAATTAAGGTGAAACGACACCAAATGGCTGATTAAATTGCTAGGCTTATTGCAGGTAAGGAGCATTATAGGTATTTTGGAAAGCTTTTGGTCTCTAGTGCCTTAAAGATAGAAAGAAAAGGAGACGGAGAAGGAGACAGAGAGAGAGAGAGTGAGATATCACCACCCTTGGTTCCGGCGACGTCTTGCAGGGCCGGTCTCAGGTCCTCGGGTAGTGGGTGCAAATCCAGCGACGTAGTGCAGAGCGGGTCTCGAGTTCGGTGGTGGATGGACACCTGGATGCACACTCATGGATGGGCCATGGTCCTTTTTCATACATGCAGGACATGGGTGGAGTGGTCACAGCCGTGTAAACGGGAGATTAACTCAGGAAAAAGAAATTGTCCCACCTCCACAGAACTTATCTCTTTCCAATATTAATCTCTTTATCGGCAAGGGGCAAGTCCTGCCTCAGGCCAGGGGCGAGCAGGGTCGTTGAGGGTCGTTGTCGGTCATTGTCTGCACTTCACACCTCCCCCCTCCAGGGGGGGCCTTTCGTTCTCCACCCAGGTGATAATATCATTTTATCAACACTCAAGGTTTGAGACATTAGTCTTTTAAGGAGGTTTCAGGCTCCTACAGTTATTAAGAGCCTACTTATTTTTCTAACAAGGTAGTTACCAACTGATCTCAGAATACACAAGCATTAAAGAAAACAGGGTTCTATAAGAAATGTTACTCCTTTGGAAAGAAAGGTACTTGATTTTCTCTTGGAAATAGGGCTGGGTGAAAAAAAACAGTCCCGGTGTTACCATCAATAAACATATGCAGCCATATGCATGGCTGAGGATTCATTAGTTCAATTTGAAAATTCTCTGCACAACTTGCAACAAGACTTACACTAAAACTCCACATCTCATAAAGGAAATTCAATGTGGCATCTTAATTGCACCCTGGGAAAAGGTAGATTTTCAAAATAAATGAGGAGTACTCCACTGGTTTGCATGATTATATAACCCGTGTCCTTTGTACAGAAAATGTAGAAGACTTGCCTAAAGTAGGTAAGAGATAATCAAAGACTCAGTAGGTAGCACATGGCATCTAGCTAACTATAGCCAGTCAAGGCTAAAACAGGAGATCACTCTAAAGCTGTCAATGGATAGACAACTGTAGGTTTGCCTCACTTACAAAAAAGATAAGCAACAAAGTCACGTCAGAGGAAATGACTGACTTGGTCCAATTAACACAACCACAAAAAACATTATAGAACACATTGAATCAAGTGGAGAATAGGGAATATGTACCAAAGTATTAAAGATAATTTAAAAAAACCCAACAACTTTAGGCATCAAAACAAACCAACCCACCACCAAAACCAAACTATACAGACTGTAATTTAGAATGAAATACCAGGATACAAAGTATAGCAGTACATCTGCACTGCTTTTGTGCCTTGAATAGTGCAAGTAGAACTCAGCCACAGAAAATTTGACTGAACAAAAATAGGTTTTCACAACTTGTAATATAATAAATTGCCAGGAATTACTAACAGAAAAAGTAATTGAAAGATTATGAATATACTTGTCTAAAAGTAAAAACTTACAGTCACTGGATTGTGTGATCTCCAAAAAAATAAGTATGCCAAATGTACTGAAGTCAGCAAGAATGTCCGACTCTTAATAAATGGGTGTTCTGAGAAGAAAGCCTGTTCCTTACTGTACTAGATTTAAATATACCACCATCTGATACACAACACCAACTCAGTAAGCCCTCACTTCAGGAATCCTGTCAACATACCACCAGCTTTTCTTTAAGTAAGTCCAAGGTTTAACAGGTTTCTGACATTGCCAACAGATAGCTACGTCTGTTCTCAGAAGCATGGTGGGTAACAAGGAAAACACATTCAGGATGGCTTTCCTAATTTAAGCAGCAGCTTACCTACTGTTACGGAAAAGGCAGAAAAAAATATCCCCCAAAATAACCAACTTTTCTCCCTGTAATCTGATGTACTTTTAAGGACGTTTGTATGTCTGACATTACAATGTATCGCTAGATATTAACAGAAGCTCAAAATGAAGGTAAACCGAAATATATGTATATGTAAATTTCACAACAGTGAAACAGGATAAGTAATAGTTTCTGAATTTTTCCTGAAGCTGCAAAAGGAAAAATTAAACATGATAGATTGGTAAAGGTGACAGACAGTACATAACAGGAACCAGCACTGGAAGTGCAAAGTGTTATGGGGGTTTTAAAATAATGTACATACCTAGATACAGAGAAATCACTCTAACTGCAACTTTCTGTTGAAGACAGGACTGAATACCAAGCAGGAAGGGACAACAAACAGGTTCTAACAAGAGTGCCGAAAAACCTGTTATAATTCCCTCTGCCCCGCACTCCTTCCAAGAAAACAGATGAGTTAAATTTCCAATCTATGCCATTTTTAAGAAGTCCTACATGCTCATGCGCATGAATAAGCTCCGTCTCACGAGGCTATCGAAGCCAAAGCTGTTTTGGTGAATTTGTTTTATTGTAGTATCAGTAACCCTCAGCATCACGGAAGTATTTTATTGAACCACTTCATCAATAATTAAAAATGTTTAAATACAAAGAATTTGTTGTGAAAGTTATCCTACATCTATGCAACACCTGCTGCGTAACTGCTTACCAGCATTTTAAAGAGCTGCTTACTCTCATGACTGACAAAGCAGATGCCAGACAAGGAGTCTGTGAGTTTGGACTACACATTTATGCTCAGTATAGCATAAGCTTTAATTTCAATATGGTTTTATCTTACATTTTTTACCACTACCTACCAGTTTGTAGTCACCTTAAGTTCCCCAGAAAGGATGAAATAAAAACCCTTAAAGTATACCTTCAATAGCTTTACCTTGGAAATAGGTATATGCATACATGTTTAGGGATATGACTTCTACAATTTGAGAATTTACACGCTGCACCTCTTACCAGAAGTCTAAAACAATCTCTTGAGAACCAGACACTATCCCCCTTGGAATTCTTGTTCACTGACATAAAATAGCTTTACTCTCGATATTGCCGATGTTATCAAAATGTTAAAAGTTACTTACGGTTTTCCCCCAGGAATCCCTGCTAGATTTGGAGGGATTCCAGGTACTCTCATGTGAGGAGGAGGATCAAACCCAACCTGACAATGAAAAATGAATTAATCTTACACTTTCAATTTCTCATTCAGTAAGCCCCTTTTCTTTACCCACAAGACATTATGCATTTAACCAATATGTGGCTTTTACCCACAGATTTATATAAACGCATCTCCCTTCATAAAAGGGAGGGGAAAACAGACTTTTTAGGCATGTTTCTCCTGGATGTATTCATATGTGAACAGAAAACCAATAATGCATATCATGCATTCACACTACTGATCATAACACAAATAATCCTGTGTCAGTACAGAGCTAGATCCAGAATTAAGACTCTGTAGTGAGCTGGCATGTAGCGATGCCAGTGCTATTTAGCTCTGTGACAGCTAGTGCCCACGCAGGCACACCATGGTGCTAGAAAGCAGGTTCAGGCCCCAGCTATAGAAGCCCTGTGTGGCTCCACCCTGCACTGTGTGCACACATCAGCTGAGAGATCTCTCATGGAGCTACAGTGCAGGCCACAGACAAATCTATCTACAGCTTTCATATACTACGCTCTTTTTACATACTGCAGTTCCACTGAACTTTTATATCCTAAATAAATATATACATCAAATAATCCAAACAGAAATTCTGGACTTATTTTTTCTTCTGAACACTACACCTTCTTACTGCTTTAGAAAGCACATATGCTATTCAGAATTTCTACATAAAAGCTCTGTTTACTATTTTGAAAAAAATGTAGCCCTATCTACAATAACGAGAAGATGACACGTTTAAAACAAATCTTGCAAATTTACATGTAGGTAACTTCGTCCATGCATAAAGCTGCTATCAAGCTCATGTTTGCAGAATCAATTAAGTCCCTAGGTTTTTCTGCTTGACAGCAGCTGTAACTACCATGCTTCATTTACTTACTACACCCCCAACAGCAACTATTCTTAACATACCTTACTACAGAGCTCCAAGATATGTACCAATCAACTCATGCTGCCTTCCACCAAAAAAAAAAAAAATACAAGGACAGAGATGTAGATAAAAAGACTTCTACATGCTTCAAGATTAATTTATTATGTCTGTACAGAACACAAGTCTGGTTCAGCAAGAGAAAAGCAGATGTTCACAATGAAATACTTGGTCGCTATGAAAACTACCTTCTCATTTAAAGCATTAAATAGTTTTGGGGCACTTATTAATCAAAGCACTGAAGACGGTGAGGAAAAAAGGAAACATAAATACATCCAATATTCTTTGTTTTCAAGGTGAAAATTTGTTTCTCCAGCCACAAACCAAAGTTAAACACACAGTGAAGCTGTCAAGCCTCCGGCACTGTTATGACTTGGGAAGTCAGCAGTGCTAAATGAAGCATGTAGCTCTTCTCAGAAAACCACAACTCTGATGACTGAGATTGCATGCAATGTATGGCCTACCATAGGAGATCTTCCATAGGCAACCACAGCAGCTGCAGCAGCACTCATCTGAGGTGACATACTGTGTAGACTAGCATAGGCTGCCCCTGGACTGGTTAACTCTCCATTCATGCTAGCATGAGGTACCATTCCAAATGGTGCAGGGTACGGTCCTGGAACTGCCAATGGTGTCCGCAAACCTGCAGCTGCAAAAATGACATCAAGTAGTTTTATTTAGGTATTCCTGCATACAGAAATATATACATATATATATACATATATATTATATATATACACCTACACACAAAATATCTAGCCTTCCTCTCTCACATACACACCCTGCCAAGAAACATGGTCATAATTTATCAATACCGCCACCTCTTTTCACTCAGTGTAAGTAAGATCTACTGAAGTCTGAACTTGCTGTTTACCTCTAACAATCTCTTCTAGCACTACCTATTTCCATTTCCATAATATTTTCCTGTTTACATTAATCTCTTCTTTGCCAAATTAAGCAGTAAAGCTGACATACATAGTTTACACAGCTCGTGTCTATAGCATCTGTGCTGTACCAGCCGAATAGCAAGAGTAAACTTGCCCCTACATTTGTCAGGATTTACACTGCAGCAGATACTAGTAGACACAGACAAAGAACTGGAGAAGAGACTGCATTCAGAAGAAACTTCTGAGAAGTCTTTTCATATTGCATTTAGTCTCTGGGTTATTTGCAAAAAAGAAAAAGACAATAGTAAACAAAGAAGGATAAGGGATAGAAATATATTAAGACTCTTGATAATCCAAACATCCGCTCCTCACCAAGCTCTCTCTTGATAACAAGAACAAAGCAACAGATTTAGCTAACATTCTCACATATGTTTAAATATATATAAATATAAATATAAATATATATATATATATAAATTTTGGAACCATAAAAACACGTGATGTAATACATTACCAGCTTGGTTAACCAGAGGGTCGATTGTTGGAGGCTTGCCAAGACCTGGACGAAGTCCTTGAGTTGCACTAGTGCCTGGGGTTGGCACATCACTTCGAGGAGTTGGTGTGCTGGATTTCAGAACAGGCGTGCTACCTTTTTCATGCTGATATCATTAAACAAATTAAATGAGTATTATTTTTAATCCAGATAATATTACACCATTTATCACAACAGCAACTGGGATGCTGGGCACCTACTACGTAGTTCCTCAGCCAGTTTTCCTAAGCCCACACAATGCTGACAGAATTAATTTGTGAGAGAGAAATGCTGACCTTTTTGAGTGCTGCCAAAATTAAAGTAAGAAAAGAAACATAAAAAGTTATTTTTCCTCCTTCCAGTAGCATGAAAAAAATGCCTTAGCTAATTTATTTTCAGGACAATGCAGTAGGCATCACCAAATTATTTTAGCTTGAACTCATTGCTGTCTCAATTATTATTGATACAGCGAATCTAAGTACAAAACTTACCACTAGAGTTGATAGCATCAAAAAATTGTGACACAAAAGCTACAGATAATCTGATCAAATTATTAGTGAGACGTCAGGAAAAATATTAAAAGAGTAACAGCTTACTTAGAAAGGTTTAATAAAAGCCTGGAGAAATTCTTAGTAACAATACATAGACAGTGGTAAATCTTAAGTTATTATTCAAGAAAAGAAGTTTAGGCTTTGCAGTAAATTCGCAACTAATTTTGATAGCAGTGTAGGAAATACAAAAAAATCAAAATGAAGCAGAATATATTACCGAAGAGGAATGCCTAATGATACTATAAAGGACTGGAAAAAACAGCAGTCTATTTCAGCTTCAAATGTTTAAAGCCGGGGTGTATTTTCTGCCACAAGCAGTTCCAGAAGCATGGAGAGTGTGACATTACAAGAAAGAAGAGTATTTATCTGGACAACAGACTGCTACCCACTAGACTAATTTCTTTGGATTTGAGGGAAGTGGAACTTCCTGAAGAGGCTGTAGATGCTGGACTGCTAGAGGCATCTTTCTTCAGCAGGCGAGTTTTATCTATACCGTTTTCACGTGGTGAATGAGTGGGACTTGCCCTTGGGGAAGAAGGATCCTAAAACAAAGTGAAGGGAAGAATAGCACACAAACATGTTATAGGCTGGTACACAAACACCACTAAGGAGTCTGTGGAAAAAAAAAAACAACTATAAGAATTTAAGCAGCAAGTTCAAATGACAAGAGATTTTGTTACCTCTATTGAAAAAAAGCTTAAAAACCTTCATTAAATTAGAGGCACAAGTTAAGTTCATACACTAAACAATCTGGTTTTCTTTCACACTACATATAAACTGTTTCCAAGCATAGTGTTTGCAATCTAAGGATACCTAAGTACAAAGCAAAGCTAGCACATGCAACACATGGTAAGAGCAAGAAAGACCAACCACTGCACTAAGTTCACTTTGCTCATTCCATGCATATTCTCCACGCCCTGCCAGTGATAACAAATATTTCAATAATCTCCTTTAGGCCATACTAACCTTGCTCATCTCTCTCTTCAGAAGTACTGAGAAAGACACATACTTTATAAGCCATAGTATATGCCACCTCTTTCTAAATATCATCTGCAATTGCCTTGCTATTTAAATATACAGGAAAAACTGAAATAACTCAGGTGCTTATCTTTTTCTCTTCCAGAGGTACTCTTTGCACTTACTTTAACCTGAAATAGCCAGCTCAGCAAGGTATAATGCCATGAGAGCTCTGCAGGTTCTCCATGCTCTCTTCATGAGAATAGCAGCAGGAAGTAAGCAGTCCTCTCAAGAGGGCACTAAGTCTACTGATCCATTATTGAGTACTTTCATTTTAAGTAGGGCTTCTGAAAGCACTACTGAAAGCTCTAATTGAATACCTATTTTTCTACTTGGCTGACATCATTTGGGCATCTGGAGCTGCTGAAGACAGTTATCCTCTACCAGAACTTTTCGACCATATTCAGGCTTCCTAAATCTCTCTGTATGAAACAGAAGGTGGAAGAAAGGCCTATTCCTTCACCTTGATGCCACTGATAAATCTCTGCTCTGGAGAAAAAGTGGCTACAAACTCTGGAAAATGTTGTGAACTGACTGACTTCATTCTGACTTCAGCTGACTTCATTCTAAAAAATAACCATTTCCAGAAAACGCTGTCTTTTAGCATAGATTGTTAAAATACTAGTAATTTTTAAGGTACTGGAAATGTTTTTAGTAATATTCCTACTATCAAACACACAATTGGGTAATTTCTTCCCTTTTCAGCAGAAGACAGTAGTTTGAAAACCTCAGTTCTCCATCTGCATCGCACCACAACTCTCTTTACTACACAGCAGCTGTGAAAAAGTAACTGCAGAGGTAACAGACCTGGGCAAAGCAGCAAAAGGAAAAGCCTAGAGGGCAACCAGAGAAAGCTCAGAGGAAGACATAGTAACTGCAGGATTAACAAAAAGCAGAGCTCGTGAATAATTAACATATTCACACAGAGGATTCTTTTTCTTCTAACATCTAAATGTACTTTTCCTTTAACCAAATATTAAGATTACAAAAATGAAAGAAAAGTTACCTCATTGGACACGTCTACAACCAAGTTATCGTCACTCTTGTCCCCATCACTGTCCTATTAAAAATAAATAAATAGTATTAATTTCAATTAATCATTAAGAGCCCAGAGAGAAGGCTACATACTGACTCAGGTATAAAGCATAAAAGGAAATGGCCTTTCATTAACTTGTTAGCAATAGGCAAAACAACAAAAACAAACAAAACATCTTATTTCTTTTTAATATTAAAACCCAAGTAAGGTTGAACTAGTTGAAAGGTGGTGGTCTCACCATTAGCAGAAGACGATCCAAAAGCTCTCATTATTATTATAAACAGTGGTATCACTGCTTCTGAAGAGAAACTCAGTCTGCTCATATGCTAATCTTACATTTTAAACTTAAGAGAAATTACTGTTTGTGTATACCTAAAAAGCTAACAGATACTAGAAAACTGGACCTTTTTTGACATTTGTTTGATGAATCAACTTCCTCAAAGTGATCGGACAATTTTTCCCTTTTCCAGAAATGGAAGTTTTGAAATGGAAATATCTAGAGAAGAAAAAGCTTCAGAAATGCCAAGGAATTTCAATAGTTCTGTCTAACAAAACCAAAATACCTTGACATTCCTGAACTGAAATGTTTTATTGTGGCTTATCAAGCTGCATTTTGAGTATTTCACATAAATCTGTGTTGACCTGAACTGCTTTAGTACCTCACAATAGCTATTACTCAAATACCTCCTGGTCCCCATCTCCAAAAATGGGCTGGGATGCCCCAGCAGGCACATTCTGATATGCAGTGGTCTACTGATTTCTACAGTGCACCACTGTAGTTCAACCAGAAGGTAAGTCTTGACTCAAAACCAAACCAAACGCAAAATAAAAGCAACACCAAAACAAAACAAAAAGACTAAAAAAAAAAAATAAATCAAGTGAATGACAGAAAAAAAATTCATGTGGGTAAGTCTGACACTTCCAGTAATAATATTTCTAGTTAAAAATTTTCTAGACAAACAAATCAGACATACAGGATTGCTCAAATTATCCCCTATCTCTTGCTTTCACGAGTATGTCTGGGCTACCACACTTAACACTGGCAGACACAAAGTAAAACATCAGTTCAGTCCTCTCACTTCAGGTGATAAATGTCAAAAAACAAACCAAATGAAACCAAAACAATAGTAGAAAACCATCAAACAACAAAAATAACAAACACCAAACAACAAAAAAACCCAGGAAGTTTTGACCTTTTTCTCCTGCTTTAGCAGAACAAAAAAAAAAATCAAAATTTTAGTTCAACTAAAAGGTGCAAAAAAGGACAAAGAACAGGAAAGCTTTAGCCCCATTTATTTGCCACCTCTTGGAAAGTATGAAGTACCCAGAAAGTAAGAATAGGTTACAACACATTTGAGCATGTTGGAGCACAGTAGCTGGGACAGTTGTTCACCAGAAATATTGTCCTGGAGCAGGGCACAAACAGCTGGCAAGAAATGATTACGCACACTCCAGTGACTTTGCCCATCTTGAGAAATTGAAGTTTACTGGGACTATTAAAGGCATCTCCTATTGGTACTACTAATATCACAAGATTCTCCTCACTAACCCACAGATTGAAACCTGTATAGGTTAGGAACTATACATGTCCTAAACATGAAAATCAGTCAGAAGTCAAAATAAAACAAACTGCATTTTACACCTTAGTTCCAAAAGCAACAATTCCTACAACTCATTTACCTCCTTTCCAACAAAAACAATACATCCTTGTCCCTAAGAGGGCTTTGTCTAAAATAAGCTCAAAATCAGCAGCTCTGTGTTTGCAGAATCCAGGAACCTTTAAAAACAAAGATCAGATAAGAATAAATCTGGCACTTGCTTGAAATGGAACAGGAAACAGAACCACACATTTACTATGTGGATTAAAACAAACTGCATCTACACTGCAATAATATCCTTTCCATTTCTTTCCAGTACAAATAAAAAAAAAATCCAAGCAAATTAACCTTTTTCTTCTCCCCCCCCTTTTTTTAATCAAATGTTACTTAAGATTGCTTAATCTTCAAATATTTAAAATTCAAATAAAAAAAAGCATATCAAACCCTCAAAGTTGAGGGAGTAATGTGGGAAAGTTTGCCAAACCCTTCAGTACTCAAAACAAGATTATTAGAGAGTGGTAGGTATACAACTTGCAAAACTGTACCAGTACTACAACCTCACAATGTGCAGAAAGGGGAGAGTAACCCCATCTACTGTCAGTAGCTCCAGGGATATCCGACAGCTGCTCAGATGTATTCTGGGTTCAAGTGGAAAGAAAGTACCCTATCAAATATTAAGGAAATAAAAGTGGCATCTGATGTTCTCTGAGGTTGGAGTAACTAGGAAGTAATACCAAGTGGATTCATATAAACCAGACAGTTTGCCACATTATTACTATGTCAAAGAATAATATGTTCTGTTACACTTAAGTTCTGCTTTTCGGTACTCTCTCACACCAGTCCCATCCTCTAAAGCCTGGTTCAAGTATCACCCTGTGATTTGGCTGAGCATTTAGACTTGAAGTTTAGGTTCACATATGCCACATTGTTGTACTGAAGTATCTCTTTGAAACCAAGCAACACGCAAGCTAGGAAAAATTGCAGAATACAGACAGTCAGGTCCTTATATTTCAATCTGCCTTCTGTTGAAACTGCCATATCAACCAAAAGCAAACTTCAGTAAGTTGGTACAGCCTCATAACATAAGCAATTTGCAATAGTAATTACTGCTTAACATGATAATAGTTCATAGGAGAAAAATGCACAAAACCCCCTCCAAATAAATAAAATCCTCTGTTTCAAACAAACATGCAGGTTTTAGAGCAGTCCAGGAAGGATCTCTTGCTCAAACTCTGAGAATGACCCAGAACACCTGTGAATCCCAAACAGATACTCCTGGCTCCTAATTCCCTCTTTAGCAATATTACTTGACAATAGCACAAACTACTGAGTTACTCCTCTTCCCACAACAGGAATAATGGTTTCTCTAGCATATCGTCGTGGCTAGGCTTCACAAACGAAGATCCAGGGAGGGCTCCATCCATGCTCCTCATCAGCGCCTTTTACAAGCGCGCTGATAAAAAGAGGATAGCGGATAGCACCCTTGAGCCTGCGCTATGGATTTTTTTTAGGTGAGACACAGCATGCGCAGAGCTGGACCCACCCTTTAGTCCTAAGGGTCATCTGCCAGGGCCTAGCAAGCTTGGATGCTGGCAGAGAGGTCCTTAGGACGGAGGTTTAACCTCTTAGATGGAAGGCCTTACAGGGCTAAATGAGCTCCATCTGCCCGGGTTTGGAATCAGAGTTGTCCTTCTCCTAGGATGACTGCCAGAAGGCTAATGAGCTCATCCTACCCATACAAGGATTACAGGAACATGGGTATCACTCCCCACACTTTCCCGTGGCCAGTGAGTTTGATGCTCCCTCTGCTGTCGGCACAGTTATCGCAGCAGGGGCTACAGGAGACCCCAAGTGATTTTCAGACTATGCCTGTTCTCTAACATATATCAGCCACGGGAAACACATTGCCTTGTTCTTTGCACCTCTTTTACTTCTCATGTAAGCAGAGTATGTGCAAATAAATTAATAATTTCTTTGGCACAGATTTGCTTACATAATGGCTGGAATCCTTATCATCCACCTTTCTCTTTTTTATGTCATTGATATATTCAGGACCATTCCTGCGTTTATCTGTGCTTCGCAGACTGTCCGGGACCAAGACAGAATTACTCTGTAAAGAAAAAAAAAAAAAGTCAATCAAGAATTCCTTTCAATATTACTTCAAATATGCTCAAAATTTCAAATTAGATGTGATAAATGCTTTGAAAATATGATACCTACATAGTCTTTCGCTCCACTGAATTCAACTTAAAGTCCTCCAGGCAAACATGTACAGATTCAAGCATTCTAAGAAGCCTGGATTCTTATGGTTCAACATACCAAAATTTTTGTTCACTTGTCAGTCACCATCTATTTAACTAATCAATTCAATTGAATTTATTGTTTAGGCTTGCTGTTTATTCATGAGCAGGTAACAATGATTTTTTTTCATATAAACATCCCATATAATAAAAAAGCTTTACTAAATATAATCTCTACTGCTCACTTCTAGGCCATTATAAATACATGAAGTTTTGGTATGTCTACAGCAGCAGGTATGACAGATACAGGGCAACTTGCCTTTAAGTCTTAAAGTAGAAATATTTAGGAAATAAGATTATGAAGTAACCATTTGTTAGATGCAGTAAACTCCAACTGGATGCCTTCAATAAATGTATTGCAAACAAAGATCAAATATTTTTACTTCCAGTGTAACATGCACTCCTACTGTGAAATTAATGGTAAAGTGTTGTTTAATCAGATTTGATTTGAAAATCTGAGGCCAACACACACAAAAGACAAAAGCAAAGACTGATCTTTTCTTCAAACTACATGGACTGCTTTCATTCATGCTAAGTTATGCTAATTAGAAACTGTTGACCCAAAAATAAAGGCATTTTAGACATTTTTCAGTCACATGACAATTTGACCTGCCTGTGATTCCCATCTCCCCCTGTTCCAGCTAAAGCATTACAACGTGTTACAATGAGTTCTTTTAAGTGCAGGATTAGCATATGCAAGAGGGCAATTTGTTCAGTGATGTATTAATGCTGTGAACAATACTGAACCAGATGAGAAAAAATCTCCTTTCAGGAAGACCTGGTAAGTCTAGTTCCTAAAAGCTAAGTATGTGCTTACATAAATAAATGCTGACATAAATATATACGTATTTACACGCAAACATGTATCTCTCAAAAGAGAAAAGCCTAATACCGACATACGTAAGTGTAAAGCCCTCAAAGGAAATATTTAGACCTACCCAATCACCAGAAAAATCTACTCCTACTAGATCATGAACACATACTAATAGCTAATGAACTGTGCAGTGAACAGCTTCCCCTTTAAAACCTGAAGACATCACAGTAGTTTTTCTCAGACATCAATGTTTAGTCCCAAGTAGAGGTTAAACAAAATAGGGTACATAAGGCAATCTGAATCCTCCTTTTCCTACTTCAGAAGCCGCAATTTAAAGCCAACTCTAAGCTCTTTTATTCATGACTACTCAAGCTAAACAAATACCAAGGGGCTTACACAAAGGATACAGGAGGGTCTAATACAATTGAGTATAAAGAAGCTCAAAATAATGTCTTTACCACAGTGTTTTGCAGCTACAGCGTGGGCTTGCTGGATCACTGAACTACTTGCCCTGACAAACAGTCTGACTTTAAACCCTCATCTCCTCTGAGATGCACATAAACTCAGGAATTCACTAGTTTGAAAACGATTAAAACCCATCTCTGATATTTAAATATTGAATTCCTCATGTCTGTAGTAGTAGAAACCTCTCAACAAGCAAGCTGTCATTTAAAACTTAACTGCAGATTTGAGTATTGCAAATGTCCTTTCTTGGAAGTCTTACAGTTAAGAGATACCTCCCTTAAAAAACATTTAAAAATATTTTACTACTGAGGAGCTGAGAATAAACCAATAAGCATATGAAGTGAAGTGAATAAACTCAGTCTCTTCATTTTAAATTGCCAAACTTAAGCATGAACAAAGGAAAGGTGACAAAGGAGCAGCAGCTGGGAAAAATTTGGCAACCGTGCTATTTGAAGTTACTACAAAGAAGCATAGGGAATAGACTGCAAATTTTGACATCTAATAAGTGTAACCACAATAGCTGATATTTTTTTTTTCTGGTTTAATGTAAAGTCCACGTAGACAATGCTGACAATATTCTGTATAGTTTTTTCTAGCAGAATTTCAGTACGGCTGATGACTGACTTACCACATAAATGTATAACCACAACAATAATCTACAGTCCTTGTAAGCCTATTCTGCAAAACGTCCCCCCTTGGTCATATATACACTGCCTTTGTGTAAGTTACCGCATTCATTTAAAGCTCTATTCTTTCAAACCCAAGCATTCATACTGGGAACTGTTGCAGAGCAACTTATTTCACAATGGCTATTACTGACAGTTGTAAATAATATCATGCTGTTACTCTGGTAAATTTACCAGTAAACTCAACAATTAAAAAGTTACTGGGTTTTTTCCCCTTTGGAGTACAAGAAAGTTTGAACAACTGCAGTTAAGTCAGGTAAAGCATCATTTTTTATGAAAAAATAGCCTGTTACTACAAAACGCATTAATTCAAACCACCAATTGTGTAAGATTTCATTCAACAATATGAAAATATGCATCTTTTTAAGTAGTGCATATGGTAATTACAGACCAGTACAGTAACAAAGGAAAGAAATTAAAGCAAAAACTGGGAAAGAAGCAATTATATAAGCTTTGGGCTATTGACATCTCTTAGCATCGTAATGTTCAGGGAGCAGTGAGGATAGCCTACTAAAAAGCCACCTGTCCTCATTTTGGCTGTGGTAGAGTTTTTATTTGCTCTACGTTCACTATCAAGCATAGGGCCAGCTAGGAGACAGCAGCAACAGCTTCACAATGGTAGAGTTCTCCTTACCTTCTCTTTAAAACAGTAATCTGTTTAGTTCTTCTACCAGGTCCATTAATACCTGACTTATTTTCATCAGTAGAACATGTATTTTTATTTAACCTCTAATACTTACATTATTTCTTTTAATAATGCTACAGAATTTTCAGTTGGGTTTGATCTCCAGTAATAATCAGTTTGGACAAAAAGATATATACATATGTAGGTGATTTCCTAAAGATAAACACCAGGTTTTGTTTTGTTCTAATTTCAACAGACAGATGCATAATAGAGAGTAATCCTTGCTTTCAGAATTCAATTTATTGGGGATTACCAATGCAACATCTGTAAATCATGAATCTCAGATCAGAACAAATGGTCAAAATCAATTTCATGTAAATGTTTTCTTCTTTTGATAATTCAAAATTTATTACATTAATCCCTGTTTTTCAAATAAGTCCAAAAGAAGAACAAAAGCCTAATGTAGCACCATTTCCTGTCAGAGCTACCAGATTGCATTGTATAATGGGCAACTGAGGATCCCAAAGCAACTTTGCTGCCAGCAGAAGTTAAACACTGAAACAATCAGTAGCAAATGTGAAACAAAAACCTAGTTATTATGATGCACAGAGAGAAGTCAGGCTTCCTATTAGAAACAGAATGTACATTATTCAAATGCCCATCTTTTGACTGCTATGCCATTTCCCATAGGAAATACTTCCAAACCACAAGTATGTGTGCCAAAGGCACAGGCTGAGAGCCTACAGTATCTCATTTAGCCTCAGTTATAACAGAGCACTGATAACTTGCTAGAACATAAAGGACAATTAACTTTATGCTGATCATTACAGCAATTAAATTGCA
This sequence comes from Bucco capensis, assembly GCA_013396975.1. Lineage (NCBI taxonomy): Eukaryota > Metazoa > Chordata > Aves > Piciformes > Bucconidae > Bucco > Bucco capensis. The sequence goes on along the minus strand of VWZO01004380.1, from coordinate 11,598 downwards.
GTATTTACATCATATCTGTGCTCATGGTTCAACTACAGCAGGTCCCAGTTAAGATCATCTCCTTGTCCCTTCCACTTCTCCCCCACTCCCCCTTTCTCCAAGACACACCCACTTCTGTGCCTAATCATTCACTGTTATTACAGTGACAACTTGTGCTTGTCTGCATCACCAAGCAGTCCTGTTGTGTTTATTTAACCAATAAACGGGACCCGTGCTGCTGCACCACTCATGAACACTATCAGTAGATACTCAGACAGCAACAAATGCAATACTTTGTTGAGTAAGCAAAACAAGATCAAATCTACCATCTACAACTAAGACATCAGCTGCTCAGCAGTCCCATTGCTGATGGTCAAGACTCACTGACAGGAATATAGCAGGCACTGGAAGAGGGACTGGCACTTAACCATCCTCCAGCAAAGCATAAGAAGACTGCACATCATTAACTTCCATTTGTTGAATATGTTTCCTGCAAACACACCTATCAACAACCCAAAAGACAGCAGATTTTGGTTTAATGGAAAAAAAGAAAAAGGTTTTGTTTTGATGGAAAGGTATTGCCTTACTACTCTTTTCATCCATCATTTTAAAATTGTATTTAGACTAGCATGCTCATACTAGGAACAAGGATTTGAACCACTCAAATTGGATCACATTGATCCAATAATTGGGAGACACTAACAGAGAATAAGGCTTCTGTAGATTTCAACACTTTCAAGCTAACATTTGTCAGAATCAAGGTGTCCACAAAAATATACCAGACCACCCCAATCTTCTTGTCCTTCCTTCATAATCAGCGTCATGCTGCTTTGTATCAGCTACAAATTAAACTGTGACACAGCATCCCACAGCTCCTCTGTATAAGCAATGCCTGCTGAAGCTAATTTGCGGTTTATATCAATACTGACTGTAAGATCTGACTTATTTTTAAGTTGACAGAGGCAATAAAGATAAAACTGATTAATGAAATTCCAGCTTTTCAGTTGCAAGCTAAATAATGGAAAATAATGCCTTCTTCAGAAAGGCCAAGAAACACATGTGCTACACTGAAGAGTACCCTACATTTTAACTCCTTTTATGATTTACACACACACACTTAAAAGTATTAAAATACAAAACACAAACAGTTTGCATATAACATCAACCAAAAAGTAGAATTCAGTTGTGCATGCCCCCTTCCCTCAACACTGGGAGGGGAAGGAATAGGACAGATGGCTAAAGACACAAAATATTTTTCTGCTGCAAGAAAACAGCATTTACTTTACAAAGCAATAGTAATATTTATGCTTAACACTGAATGCAAAAAAAGTCTTGGGAAATTTATGAGGACTTTCTAAATCTTAGAAAACAAGCTCAGTGTTTTTTCATGGGGAAAAAACATAAACATCAAACATATGTAAATCCAAGCACATAATGAGGTCAGATTTCACTGCCTACAAGTTACTGCTTATACAATAGAATGCTTCAGAATATTTGTACTTCTGTGATGTCCAAATAGGACAACAGAACAGTGGGAAGACAAGTAATAAATTAACACCTAAGGTGAGTTTGAAAACTGTTGTACGTCTGTTTCCTAGAGAAAAAAATGTGGACAAATGCAGTTACACAAGCACTCATTTTACGAAGAACTTCCTTGCCTTTTACTTCCTGAAACTTTAAGTAATAACATAAAAAGTAACAGACAGCATGAAGTTTTGGCATCTTGGATGATGAAAGCAAGCCTTTATCAATAAAGGCTTCTTCTGGCAGAACCATTACACTTAAAATATTACTTGAAAATGAAATTGATCTTCTCTTGGTAACCCAGTTGTAATAAAATAATTTGCAAAATAAGAGCCTACTGCTTAGATGGGACCACATGTCATAATTCAACAGAACTACTAGTATGCTTTGGGTACTTGTGACCAATTCTATATTATCCTCGAAAAAAAAGAAAACCATTAAAAATACAAGAGAACTGGAGAAGTTCAAATCATTCCCTGCTAGTCATATTAGTCACAGATTTGAACTTGACTTGATTCTTTCCTTGAAGATACTACTTTCTGTTAAGCCACGACTAGTGCAACACTGTATCTAAACGATTTTAAGCTCAAGTTTAAGTTCACCTGTATCCAGCTATCAAAGTTTAATTTAATTATGAAGTATTATTCTTCATCAGGATCAAAAAGAAAACAGCCACCAGTGTAGAAACGTGCTCAACACAGTCATACAGCAAAGTTCTTCTATAAAATAAAGCCTCTGATTAAAGGTTACCTATCCAGCATAAAAAACCCCCAACAAACTACTAAAGGTACTAAAGGTACCAAGCAATCAGAAGTTACACACATGGAGACAGAAGTCACTGCAGTGATACTTTCATGTACTTGAATTAAATAAAATTGATATATATCATAAACTAAGCAAGTGATAGTGCAAATCTCCAGCAACACAAAAGCCGGGTTTAATTTCTGACAGTTCTCCTTCCACAGGCAAAAACTATACTCAGCTACAAGACGAATTCAGAGTCCAAACTTCAGAACACTTAAGTACCCAATTTTAAACTCAAACCCCTTTATTACATGATGGACAGGGCAGGGCACGATGATGGACAGGGCAGGGCAGGATGCAAAGAGAGAAAGGACAGGAAACCTAACAACCAAAGCAAAACAAAATAAAGCTATCACTCCCACTTGTGCACATGTTGTGTGTAGACAGACTGACACACACTGCAAACCTCCTTCCTTAGCTTTTAAGGAAAGTTGTTGAGAATCCTGCACTTACCTAACACTACTCAAAGAAGTATGTTCTTAGTAAATATGGGGCTTCAGGAAAGCCCAGCTGAAAATTATTTCCACCATTTTACTGTCATTAATAACAATAAGCAAGCTGAAATTAATGCTTCCTGCTTAGTAATCTAGAAACAGATTGCCACAAAAAATACGCAGAGTTTCATGCAAATAAATGTCAAGCCCTAGTATAAAAAAAGGCAGTAAAAATCAGAAGTTTAGTATGCTAAAAGATATCTGTCAAGTAAGTTTACCTAGTGTTTGCCTTTTCTAACTGAGAAAAAGAAACAATTTCACCTATGACATCAACGAATAGAATTAACTTGATTACTTGAGATGACTTGAGAGTTGATCATGTCCATCTCCACAGATCAATATTTAACAACATCACTCAAAAGAGTACAAAAAAACTTCAACAAAATAGTCCTTAAATCCTACAGGACAAATCTGAATTCTGACCAGTAATGCTATACTTTAAGTTGCAGTTTTCAATTTGATTTCCAGCTTCCCCCCACCCTTTCAATAAGCAAACTAAAGTTCAAATTTCCCTAAAATCATTCTGCTCAGAAACAAAGCTGATTCATACAGTCCTTCAAACAAATGATTTGGTGTTCTGCATAAACCAAGCCTAGTATCATGAAACTGACTAGAAGAAAGACAAAACAAACAGCGCAACTTCTGATTATTACATTAGAAGTAGTGTTAACATCAGCAGGAATGTTGGTACTTACTGTGCCCGGCTCTCTGTCTGTTCCCACAGTAACCAAGAAATGCACAGACATGTCCGTTCAGACACAGAGGCAAGAACAGAAATAAAAAGGGGGGAAAAAAATTAGAACACAAGCCACAAACAGTTTTAAAATGCTTTTATTTATATAAGTCATTGCACATTCCTAATACAGTGATTTCCTGATTATTTTGTAAACATGATTTACAGTTCAACAATACACAAAGCCTAGTTTTATTTCATGACAGAATAAATTATTTTCTTTTCAAAAACTGGTCAAGTGCAATTTTGCCAAGTATTTCTAGACTAGCATTTAAGCCTATGAAACTAAAGTAACAGATGCAATTATCCAAATTTTTTGAACACATTCACTTCAAAATCTAACTTCGCATTCCCTCTACTTCCCCACCCACCCATTTTAATAACATTACTTTATTTGAAAAAATTAAACCATTACGGAGTTTAACGGTTTTCCACAATATGGTGCAAGCCACTGGTTTTACAACTAAGCATTTCCTAGGATGTCAAAATGCCCTACGAACTATAGAGCACGTGACACCTAGTGATCCCCTTTTAAAATACTCAGTTTCCAATCTGAATTTTGCTTCAGTGGTATATGTGCAGACATTTTTAAGTTTGTTAACAGTTTTTGCTCATTCTATGTAACTTGAATTCTTTAGAGATGCATATAATTTGCAGCAATGCGCAAATCTGCAAATGTCCTAATCAGGCCTGCCATGCCTCTCACCTCTGTGTTCTGCATCGTGATGCTTCTTGTCATCTTTTATTGCCAAGTGAGACTGCCCACCCAAAGCACTAGAAAGGGCAAGAAGACCAGCACTGCTTCCAAGTGGAGGGATTCCTGGAGGCTGAAGTCCTGATGGATGTGGTGTTAGAGGCACTGGAGGTCCATGGCCATGGGAGAGATGTTGAGCTTGTAACTGCTGCTGCTGCTCCCAGTGGTATCATCATCCCCAGAGGAAAAATGCATAGCACATAGTTTGGGAAGGAGAAGGGAGAAGTTTGGTTAATTATTGAGAATCAACACTGGATTCTTTCATTTGTTCATTTGTTTTATATTTAGCCTCTCCTCTTTATACATACTGCAGTACATCGTACTGTTTATGGATTGCTCGTGTCTCATAAACCAAAAAAGGCTAACTGGGTACATGTTCTGCTGCCCAAGGAACAGGTTTAACTACTGTATTTTGTTTTGGACAGCTACTGCTTGTGCCACAGCATCACTTGTCACAAACGACCAGAAGCAGCAGAAGACCCAAACACATTTCCCTTTCTATATATAGGAGTATCATTTCTCTGGGAAAAAAACCCACAAGTTTTGCTGGTAAGACTGATTTAAACTCAAACACTCCTCTTCCCTCAATTTGAAAATAGTAAGTAGGTTTCTATTTTCAATATGACAAAAATTTAAAAACTTTGCTCAATTTCGTATTTAGTGTAGTTAAATTTATACTTCATTCTAGCCAACTTTTTTTGGAAAAAAATATATTCATGAACTAACACTGTGTTTAAGGCTTTGAGCTTCAGATCCAGGTATTCCAGATAGCATCAAAAAGATAATGGAATTCACAACAAGAAACATGGAATTAATGAATTAAAATGCTCCATCTGTTTTAAAAGCAGCTTGCAAGATCAGTACTGTAAACAGTACCCTGTAAACAATTTGGCAAAAACACCTTAAAATGGAATGACTTCCTCACAGTCTAAACACTAAGCTAGTTTAAGCTGTTATGGTTTTATTAATATTTTCCAAGTTCACGTAACCACTTAATTTGTCCAAAATGGTCAGCAGAGATTTATTTAGAAAATCCAGCTTCAAAACAGTGCTTAACTTAGTCATAGCTTCCCTTTAGTCTGCTACAGGTAAACAGATTTTCTGCATCTTTCTTTCGGCCTTCTGCCTGGGCATATGAACAGAAGACAGAACAAGCCTGTCCACCTTGGCCATGCTCCACCATACCCCTGCTGAAGGTTGCAACAGATGCAGCTGCCCTGACAAAGATGTAACAATGATCAGGGCTTACCAAAGACCCCATAAAGTCTCTTGGCCATTAAAAATTGATTATTTTGCCTCAGGCCCTTAGCCTGCCTCTGTGCTTGCCCTCAGCTCATCAGAATGACCACAGTTCAAACTCAGCTATGGTATAAATGGAGACCCACTGCAGAGCCCGTTTTTGAGTCAGTTCCCTCAGAGCAGCAGGTCTGTAGCTGGGAACTCTCCTCTTGGCTTGGGATACCACCAAAGAAATTTCCTAGGTTTGAGCAAGACCTCACTCTGGTTAGTGAATATTCCTCCTGGATAATATCCTTGAGTGAGACCCCAGCCCTTCTGGATGAGTGACCACCTTTACAGGTACTCAAGTGGGAGTTTTTTGTTTTTGTGACTGAGTGCGTACACATTTTGATTCATCTTTCTAAAAGGAATATTCTTAAAACTTAAGAATTATTTGTGTAGTAGTAAATATATTCCTGCCTGACATGTGAACTTGTAATTTACTTCTGTCTTTTGGAGTGCCAGTTAATTTTTGGTTGTAATAAATTCAGATTTGGAGTAGCTATTGCTGTCTGTTCTGTAGGTGCCTATGCAACAAAAGTAGCTATCATGAAAAAAGCTAGTGCATCACCCAATTCATGGGATCAAACAGAATACAGGCATGCAAATGTCTGAAAAGGATGAGCTCAGCTAGACATGAGAGGTGGCTAGCGCTTTCATAAGAGCAGGCAAAATTGTTACAGTACTGCTGATAGCTACTGAAATTATACCTAGAAAAAAGCTCACAATGTTTCACAAGCTACTCCAAAATAACTCATAATAATCCAAAATCTGCTTCCATAGGTGCCAGGACTCTTCAAGAAAAGCTGTCAACAATACTTGCAAATCCACTGGCATATGGACAACTTTCATAGAATCATAGAATGTCCTGAGCTGGAAGGAACCCATGAGAATCATCGAGTCCAACTCCTGTCTACGCACAGGACAACTACAAAAATTACACCATGTGACTGAGGGTGTTGTCCAAATGCTTTCCGAATTCTGTCACAGTTGGTACTGTGATTACTTCCCTAGAGAGCCTGTTCCAGTGCTCCACCATGCTCTGGTTGAAGAACTTTTTCCTAACTTTATGATGCTATTTAGATAACTATTGTGCCCCCTATACTTTTATTTCTTCCAACTCCATCCCAAGGCATGCCTTGAGCTGTTTATAAATTTATGTAGATTCAACTAATGGACACTGAAGAACTCTCAACTGGACATGCTGATCTTTCACTTTTCTGCTGTCCCAATTGTAATGCAGCCATTATATACTTACTTTTGATATACAAGACAAATCTTAACATTTTCACAATCCTTTTAGTCAACTCCATAAAGCCACAAGTTTACCAAATCTTTCTTACACCAGAAATTTCCCATGCTGAATAAAAAGCTTTGCTAGTCTTCACTCTAATACGTACATCTGATCACTTGCCAACTTTTCGGTATGTTTAAAAAGGAAAGTAAGAGAGATGCAGTTCTTATTCTTCCATTATAATGTGTTTACAGCAACCCAAAAAGTAGTATTTTGAAGGAAGTATTAAGAAATATTTTAAGTAGTTCAAGCACCTCTACAAAATCAAGCACCTATTGCTAGTGAAATTCCATTACTGAAGTATCAGCAAAGAGCACTGCGAGTCTGGCTAGGACTGCAGAGTTTTGGGGTTTTTAGTTTTCAGTTTGGTTAGTTGGATTTTGCTCCTAAAGAACAAGAGAAGACCCCTCTTCTCAAAGACTTTATCAAATTTTTTGTAGTTTCCAGCATGTTTCCTCAAATCTGGAGATACCTGATGTTTTGGTAGGCTTTCTCAGAAAAATGGGATTTTAGTCATTCCCATTCTCGTTGACCACTTAAACCAGGTCTGTCATCTGCACTCCAGGTATTAGAAAACATGCATCAGCAGTACACTATTGCATTCATGACACTGGACTTACTCATCCTCAGCTGCACTATCGCACCGGATTACCTAGTTGTGATGTGCAGTTGTCTAACAACAAAGACCGCTTTATCCCTTCCAAAATTGGTTTTGTGCGGAAAATCTCCCTTCTCCCAACAGTGAGCTCAAATTAGCTTCTTTTGCAGTGTGGGCATGGGAAGGTCAAAACAGGGAAATGGAATCAAATTGTTTCTATTCTTGTCCGTATCCTCTCAGGAAGCCTGTGAATATTCCCTCTACTCAGGCCTATCTAGCTCAGTTTAATTAGTGTCATGGGATGATTTAAAATTGAAGAGAAAAGAGACATTAAGGATTTTCTGTACATCATATTCCCTTTTGAATTTTGGACATTATCTCTTTAAGAAGAGTCAGTGGCTAGATTTCTTTTTCCCCCCTTCTTTGTCCACTGAAGAATCTGCAGAATCTGCTGGCAGAAAATGAAAGCCCGCAGCTGCGCGTCTCCGGACGGGAGGTGGTCAAGGGCTGTGACCCCGAGACATCATTCAAGAGAGACAATCGGCAGCTGCGTGCTGTGTATGAAACCAGTGAGAGTGCGAAAACAAATGAAGAAGCAAGCTGCAGGNGCGCTGTGTATGAAGCCAGTGAGAGTGCGAAAACAAATGAAGAAGCAAGGTGCAGGTCATGTGAAGAAGGACCTACTTGCTTCCTGGTTCTCTCTCTTCCTACTTCCTGCTTTCTGGATCAGCTGTGTTCGGAACTCGGCTCTTCGCCCTTCAAGAGAAACAGGGGCCTCTGGTTTTCGTAGGTCTAGTCTCCCTTCCTGGGGTGAAAGTAAGAGCGGGGGGAGCGATAAGGTCCTGATAAGGAGGAGTGGATGTTTGGAAGCCTGCCAGCTTTTGCCAGCAAGGTCAAGCAATGTGGTTACTAGAAGGGAGAAGGGCTGAAGCCGACTTTTAACTAACAACCTTTATCTTCTCTAATTTATCTCTTTCATACTGTTGTACCATTTAAATATAGATAAAGCTATTCTTAGAAATTCACTATCTGCGTGCCTGGTGCTTTTTATTTCATTTTTTTCGCTGTCCCCATCTATTGGGGAGAGGGGGGCTTCTCGGAGACCCTCTCAAAGAGATTGTCCTCTTGACCCTAGTAATCTCCTCTGGTCAAACCAGGACAATTAGCTAACAAGTTAACCTGTGTGATTTCAAGAAACATAGCTTAAGGTCTATAGAAATGAAACTGTTAGGGATATGCTACCTACAATTTCCCTGGCTCTGCTTTGCAGTCTACACACAGGGTATTTCAAATGCCCCAGAAATGAGGAACAGACTAATCCTCTCTAATCGGTTCTGAAACTGAAAGCACATGACAAGAAAATCTATGTCTTGTTTCTCTGACAGGGCTATATCATATAAACAGTTCAAAACATCCTGGCATATTTGCAAAATGGCTACTGAGGACAGCAGAGGAAAATGGTACCCAAATTAATATCCAACTACACCAAACAGACTTCACACTGAAAATGTCATTATGGTCTTTAAAGCCAACAAAGGTACATTGTGATTTAACGTTTATTATCTGATGCTCACTGCTCTTCAACACTGAATTGCATTAATTTATTATTTATATACCACCTACTCATAATAGGTTTAAAGTTCTCCTTAACACATAGACAAAGATCACCCTTTCCAGAAGGCTCATGCCCTTTTTATTTAAAAAAGATGAATTGTTAAAATATATTGTGTTTTCTTTCTAGAAGGGGGAAAAGGGAAAGGAAGAAACTAAAGACCAGGGAGATGGATAACAGCAGCGCTCACCAGATGTATTTAGTAACTAGACATTTGTCATAGTAGATTCTGGAAACAATTATGTTATGCATATAATCACTTTCCCGTCACTTCAAAGACACTAATGCCTGCTTTGTCACCCTTTAAAAACTTAGCAGCAGTGAGATATAAAACAGAGTAAGTTGGCAGCAGTATCATGGTCTACTAGGCATGTTCATTAGCAGTTAATTAAAAACTAGACACCTGCCATAAGAACCGTATTCAAAAAAGGATGAGTAACAAGTCTGTCTTAGTACCAATTATTATCATTACTCTCAAAGCAAGAGCTGTGTTCACTTTCAGAGGTAAGTGGAAAGGTAGACTGCAATGATGAACATGTAAGTGAATGCACTGAGATAATTAGCCATAGCTGAGATTTTAAAATCACCTGCAATTCATCCACCATTTTGTTGCAAAACCAGAAAGTCTTCGTATTTGCAAAGGGAGAAAAGCAACAGCAAATCCAGCTTACTGTACTGTCCAGATGTAGGGTTTATTTCCTCAATTTTTTTTCCCCATTATCCCTAACCTCCTAACAATTTTAAAGATAGTGCAGTTTTTCACCTCCAACATCCAAAGCAAGTTCTAGCTATAAAGAGCTTTTCAATTTGGACTTAACATTTAGAATTAATTTTCAATCTCTACCAGAGACTTGCAGAAACAGAGTAAGTTTTTGTGAAAAAGACTTCCTACTTATAAACAATGACATGTCTCCTTCAGGCAACTTATCAAGATAAAGCATGAGCTCCCACAGTCTCACTTCCCACCTTAAAGTAGCTCTGTTGAGATCACAAACACCTATAGCTTACTTAAGAATCTAATTTGTTTTGAATTCCTAGTGTTGAACTGTTAGGAGTATTCTTCTGTTTTTTAAGAGATGTGTGATGGAGCAATCAGTATCTACTGAAAAGCACTGAATTAAAATTTCAGATGTTATTACATATGAATAATGGGGAAAAGGTTATATACCTGGTCCCAAATTACAACAGCTGACTTCTAAATAAACACCTGAGAGGATAAAGTTTTCAAAAAACCTTATCAGCACTCGCACCAGTAGTACTATCAGCAGGTTCCGCTAAGTCCCAGAAAGGTGTATGNGGGGATGTCCCTGCCCAGTGCAGGGGGGTTGGACTAGATGACCTCCAGAGGTCCCTTCCAACCCTAACCATTCTATGATTCTATGATTCTATGAAATATCTCGCAAGCACTACTCATTTGGAAACCCAAAACATAAAGAGGACTATTTCACATCAACTTCTGCAACGTGAAGACACATGATTTTGTTAGACACCAGAAGGCAGAAAAACATGAGATAAAATCACATTATTACTGTATTCAATTTCTTTGCTGTATTCTCTCCCTTCCCAAGGGGAAATTTTCAGGGTTTTTTCATTTCTTAAGCAGCAGAAGGAAGCAACAGCCTGTATCAAACAACCAACAAACATATGAGGACCACTGTCTGAGCACATACTGCTAGCAGAACAAGCGATAACCTCCTCCCTCACTGTTTATAAATATCCATAAAAAAAACATAGAAAATATAATGCTCCAAAAAAGGAAACAACTCAAGATTATGCCCCTGTCAGATCCAATCTATTCCCTAAATCCATGCTACAAACGTTCAAACCTAACAGGACTAAACTCATTAGACAGTCTAAGCCATTAATTACTACTTGCATTTAAGTTTCTTTAGGTACTATAAACAGTATTTAGGCTACAGGGAAGAATGTACTGCACAACGACAACTTCCCTTAAGATTTTGTCAACATTTTTCTACAATGGAGTAATTTCATCAGCGGACAAGGGAAGAGCTACAGGTATCATCTACCTAGACTTCTGGAAGGCCGTTGATATGTCCCATTACAATGTTCATGCTATCGAATTGGAGAGATTTCGTTTGATGGATATGTATTTACGTGGATGAGGAACCAGATGGATGACCACAACTAAAGAATCAATGATACTCAATCCAAAGAGTCAGTGGCTCAACACTCCTGTGGAAACCAGTAACTCGTGGTGTCCCTCAAGGGTCTATAATGTTACAACCCTAATTAGTATCTTTACCTAAAACATAGCTAATGGTACTGAGCGCACCTAAGCAAGTTTGCCAAAACCACCAAACTGAGTGCTGCTGTTAATTTGCTAGGGAGAAGAGAAGCCAACAAGAGGGACTCAGAGGTCAAAGGAGTGGACCTATACAAACCTCATGGGTTCAACAAGGCAAAGCAGAAGGTCCTGCACCTCAGTCACGGCAGTTCCCAGTATCAGGACAGTCTGAAAGGTAGGTTCTGAAAGATGATTTCTCATCTGGAATACTGTGTCCAGTTCT
>VWZO01004379.1:0-10195 GCA_013396975.1 Bucco capensis | reverse complement strand
AGGTAGAAAATGTCAACTGCCCTCCCCTCATGTCTCCATCCAGCCATGCCATCACAGAAGGTTATCACATTAGTCAGACATAGGNAGGCCCTGGCAGATGAACCTTAGGATTAAAGGGTGGGTCCAGCTCTGTGCATGCTGTGTCTCACCTAAAAAAAATCCCTAGTGCAGGCTCGAGGGTGCCATCTGCTATCCTCTTTTTATCAGCGTGCTTGAAAAAGGCGCTGATGAGGAGTGTGGATGGAGCCCTCCCTGGAGCTTCGTTCACAAAGCCTAGCCACGACCGAGGTAGCTGCACAGACCTGGTACAATAACTCCAGGGGAAAAGGTGATGTTTCCCCTGGATGAGGCTGTGGCTCCAGCGTGTGCAGAGCCTCACAGAGCTGTGTTGCTCCTGCAGGAGAAGGGGAAAGGCAGGAGCACAAGGATCCCTAAACCTGGCACTGCTGCTGAAGCTGATGTGCGGTGGAGCTCTCCCTTGAGCAGGGGACTCAGAGGCCGCAGAGACAGAGCCCCGAGGCCTCTGGGGCTGCCCGGACCGGGGCTGAACACCGTGCCTGCGCTACCAGCGGCTGGACACGCATTTGGACGGCAGGCCGAGTCAGCCGGGAGGGAGCAGTGGGGACGCGGCGTGGGTGACTGAAGGAGAAGAGGTGGCACAGCACCCGCTGCCTGCTTGGTGGCGAAGGGGTGGCCGGGCCCGGCCCGCTGAGACCGCTCCGCTGCCTGCGGGGTCCGCGGGCTGAGCCCGAGGGAAGGATGCCAGGGGCCCGATGCCGGCGGGACTAGCACTGCGAAGCCCCCGCTACAGCCACTGCCGCACGGCGCCACCACCGCCCGTCATGCTGTGCCGCGGGGGAGGAGGGGTCACGGTCGGCGTGATGACACGTAATAGAGTCCCGCCCCTCGTCCGGAGCCGTCCAATCAACTCCTCCGTCTTCCGCCCTACCCCTTGGCGAGTCTTCGTCCCATTGGCCCACGTGCTACTCCCCCGCCCCCGCTCCAATCAGATGCAGCCACCGCGGCGCTACGGCGGGGAGGGGCGCGGTGGGCGCCGATAAAGGCGTGGGCAGGGGTGGGGAGGGGGTTGTCTGTGTCTGTCAGGGTGCGCTCGGAATGCAGGAGTAGCTGTATCTGCTAGTCAGGAGCATCACAAGCGCCAGCCAGACCTGCACTTCCGCGCCAGTCCCGCATGGACCGTGCGCCGCCTTGTTCCCGAGGTGCAGTGAGTACCGATATCCCCCTCCTACTCCTCCGTCCGTGGTGTGACCTCTCTGCCCACAGCCGCTGGGCTGCCAGAGGGGTTGGGGGTCCTGGTGGATGGGCTGGTGAGGTGAGCTGAGCCCTCCTGGGCCGCTACTTCTCCCGCCGAGCTCTGTCAGCACTACGTGACACCCCACAGCCCCCCCGGGGCTGTCCCGCACCCGATTGCATCAGCGAGCCGGAACGGGCGCGGGGTGTGCTCGGGACGCTTCGGGACTCCGCTCGGATCGGTGTTAAAGATTAACAGCCCTCTGGCACCTCCTGTCCTGCGGGCTGTGCCCCAGGGGCCGCCGCTGGCGGGGAGCCCGCACCGGCCGCGGGGCCCAGGGGAGGGTCCTGCGGTGAGCAGCGACCGGGACACGGACCCCTGCCTGGGGGTTTCCCCGTGTGTGCTCATCAGGCAGTCGGCGAGGGGAGAACGCAAGGGCGAGGCTTGCTGTGGGGCCAGGGTCTGGAGAGCTGATTCCGCCTAGGCTGTCCATTGTCTCCCCTCCCCTGGGGGCGAGGGGGCTGACTGCTCACCCAGCATGCCCTCACCGGCTGCTGGGCTGCGGTGGGGAAGGCTCTGGGTGAACAGCTGCTGGGATCCATCTCATGGGATGTCACAGATGCGCTTGACACCACTTCCAGCGCTGATCAGATGTTGCTCCAGGCTTCTCTGTTTCTAAGAAACACAGATGTGTTTGTTGGGGCTGTACAAGAGACAGGATGTTAGCACTGCTAGAAGCAGACACTGAAAACATGCCATTAAGCACAGCAAGGGAGTTCCTAAGAAGGGACTCAGCTGAAAAGTGAAATCACTGAGCAGAATGAGTTGTGTTCTGAGTCAAACCAGGACACCAAGAAAAGGACAAGCAATGTACAATGCAGTTACTCACCACCTGCTGCCTGAGCAGTGATCTGCCTCCCCCAGCCAACTCCACTCAGTTATATATATAATGGAATATCTTTTTGGGTAGTTCAGGTTCTGCTTTCCTGGCCATGCTCCTTCCTAGCTTCTTGTGCTCCTGCACAGCAGCAAAACATTGGAAGTTTAGATTGGGGAAGTGTAGGCTGGGTATTAGGTAACATTTCTTCACTGAAAGAAATTGATGTAGCTGGCATGATGGAGTCACTGTCCCTGGAAGTGTTCAAAACACTTTAAGATGTGGTGCCTAGCGACATGGTTTAGTGGTGACTTGACAGTGTTAGGTTAAAGGTTGGACTTCCATAATCTTAGCTCTTTTCAAGCCTTAATGATTCTGATTCCCTTTGCCAAAGGGTACTCTGTATCCCCCTGCTGATCCAGACCTCGCTGTTTGTCACCTTGCACTTCATGTTCCATTGTTCTCCTCTCAGTAGCTGACGTTAGCTGTGCACAGCTCCCTGCACACCCCAAGACATGGCTGCTTCCAGCTGTGCTGCTCTGGCTGCAAGTTGGGTTAGCTAATGCTGACGTGTGTTTGTTTGCCTTCTTCAAAGCCTGAAAAGGAGGACCAGAAGTTAGTTTATGCTGGGAAGCTGCTGCATGATCATCATTCTGGGAGAGAGCTGCTGCCAAAGGTATCAAAAAGCCTTTTGCCATGTGCTGAAATAGATAAAGAAAATATACTGGGTTGTTTTAACATGTCTTCCCTTGCATTTCAGCACAGAAAGCTGCATGCTCTGCACTTGGTATCCAGCTTGAAGACTCCTGCAAATATGCAAGAAGCCAATGCAAAGGTACTTACACAGAGTTAACTATATGCTGCTCTGAATCTTGGGGTTGTGACTGAAAATGGGAAGTGCTGAATGCCTGTTTGAAGCGCAGCAGGTTTTTCAGCAGTGATTCTTTATTTGGGAATACAAGAATGTATTTGGATTACACCGAGTAAGAAACTGACTCTGCAGTTCATCCCATGGCATCTGTTAGGACAGAGCAAAACTATAATCGAGTTGTAACACACTGCTCAGAGGAGAAATGCTTTCTAGTCAATGCAGGTTAATTAGAACATGACTTGTCATGTCCCAGGCTCTCTTTTGGACAGAGTTTATGCCTGTGGGCAGGAGACATGGTAGTTACAGAGTGGAAGTGGTTCTCATCTGGGTGTGGGGATGGAAGAAAGCTGTTAGCTGAAGACACTTAACTGCTTTCATTAGTGATTTAGGCTGTGGAGAGGAAGCCAAAGATGAGCCTTAGTGCCTGAACTCCTTACTGGTCTGAAGTGCAAATGGCCCAAATCAAGTTTTGCTTTCAAGTGGATGTGCTAATTTGTCTGGAGGTATGTTTATGGTGCCCATTATAGGCAGGCTGCTCTTGCCTTACCTCTGTCTGGTGGTTGCTAGAGGTGAGCCAGCTTTGATCTGGGTACAGGTGTATCATCACAGAACAGCAGTCTGTGTATGTCAGTACAAACTTAGCCTAGTTAAAACCTTAAACCATCTTTAGTGCAGTTGCCTCTGCTGCTGCTTCAGGACAAAATGTGTGAACTGTAGCATTTCTAAAGTAAGAGTATATTCTGGGTGCTGTAGCCTTTTTGTAGAAGGATGTCCTGGACAAACCTCCCTAACTGTGATGCTGTCGCTAGGTTAAAGCTGATCAGCCCAAGCTATGGTCAGGAGCTGGGCAAGAGCCATCTGGATCTCCCTCAGATGGTGAAAGACTGAGGTACTCTTCTGGTGGACAGGCTTCAGCAGAGGCCAACAACAGGTAAATAGAGTTTTTACACAAATCACTAAGGTTTTGGATAGCAGGTGTTGGATGCCAGCCCCTTATGCCACACTGAAGTCCCTGTAGAACATGGGCTAAAAGTGATGAGGAGATAGAGAAAAGCTGTTGTGGATGTGGAAGAAGCTGAAAGAAAATGTGCTGCTCTGTTTGTTGGGATCTTCCCTTCATTCCTGAGGGTATAGAGATGTCTTTGTGAGGGACTTTTTAGGATGTCAGGGATTGATAGGACTAGGGGGAATGGATCCAAACTAGAGGAGGGGAGATTTAGGTTGGATGTTAGGCAGAAGTTGTTGCCCAGGAGGGTGCTGAGCCACTGTGCCAGGTTGGCCAGAGAGGTGGTGGCAGCCCCAGCCCTGGCAGTGTTGCAGGCCAGGCTGGCTGGGGCTGGGAGCAAGCTGCTCTAGTGCCAGGTGTCCCTGCCCATGGCAGGCACAGGGTTTGGGGCTAGAGGAGCTTGAAGGTCCCTTCCAACCCTGACAATTCTATGATCCAGGAGGAGGAATGAATTTTGCACTTAGCTGCACAAGATGGCAGAAGCTATTCACATTGTGCTATAATCAACTTGACTCCTGCAGTTTCTCCAGTATTTGCTAATGAATCTGTTCCAACTTTTGACCAAGGCTGGAAAGGACTTGGCCTCCCTTTGGAAGTGTGGCTCCTGCCTTCTCTGCTTACACAACCTATAGCATGCTTCAGATGTCCTGGTTCCAGCAGATTTATGCAAGACTCTATTACATGCAATAGTAAGTGTTCTGTCCAAAGCTACTAGTGGGGAAGTGAAAACTACTGCAAGGAAGTAGAGAGCTTCTGGTGCTTCTTCCTTTTGCTAGTGCTTGGAAGACTCTTATTTTCATACCTTCTGCTGAATGCTGTGGGAGTGGATGTCTAACTCCTGTGGTGCTTGGCTTGCTGCTTAAGACAGTGGTTTTGAATGCTGCAAATGGCACATCTCTGACTCTTTGGGAGTCTGTAGAGTTAATGTCATCCTCTTGATGACTCTTAGCTTTTTCACCATTTTTTTACTGCTTAAAGCAGCACACAGAGCACTGACTGGAAGTCAAAGGTCAAGCTGAGACTTGCAGAAGCTTTCTGGGCTGTGTGTAGATTGCTCTAAATATTTCTTTTGCAGAGTATTGAAATGATTGTTCCTGCTGGAAGTTGCCTGGTTTGACTTGAAGTCACTGTGCAGCTGTTGGCATGGGTAGAAGCACCAAAACTTGTTTGTAACCTTTTGTGGCTTCTAAACTTGATGCTTTCTACCTGCATGTGGTCTGACTCTATACTTAGATGGGCACATTTTCAGTGCCTGTGTGAAGTGTGGAAGGATTCTACTGAGCCTTATTGTACACTTGGTGTTCTCTGGTTTCAGCTTGGCTTCTCTTGGTGCTTCTGCTGACCAGTCCCATGCACATCAGGACATACAGGTGGCACCAGTGACACCTCCAGCTCCTCTCCCAGACCCATTTCCTGCACAAAATCAGCCTGGAAACCAGAATGCTGCTGCCCAGGTTAATGCAGTGGGCAACCAGAACTTGCAGATGAATGCCCAAGGGGGTCCTCTCATGGAGGAAGAGGAGGGTGCCAATCGAGATTGGTTGGACTGGCTCTACTCAGCAATACTGTTCTATGTTTTTATCAACATTATCTATTTCTACTCCACTCTCAGAAGATTCCTCCTGGTTATGGGGGGCACTGTTTTGATGTACCTGTAAGTGTCTGGTATCAATGTTTTCAGAAATGCTTCACTCAAGTCCTGAGCTCTGTTCTGTGGGCAGCTTGCTGGCACTTGAGCTTTGTTAGGGCTCTTGAACCTATCCTGATATAACTTGGGATTTAGCAAAAATATAATCGTAGCCAAATCTGGATGAAGTGAGGGGTGGGTGAGAGTGGGTGATCATACCTGGCTTCTGGGCTGATGCTTCTAGTGTGGCTGGCTTGCTTGCTGTTTAGAAAACTACTTAAAACTCCAACTCAGGATATGAAGTCCCAGCAGCTTTGTGTAGAGCAGACAGACCTGCAGGTTCAGTGTGGTAAATGATAGTTGCTGGTTGGGGGGAAACAAGTGTTTGAAGTCTGGGAAGAGGATCTCCCACCTGCTGGCTGAGTCACAGACCTGTGCAGAGTTTCCTGCTTTGTGTGTGTTGCCTCTCTGGAGAGCAGAGCAAGCTAAACTGAATACATTGTCCTGATTTGCGTTTGAGCCTCCCCAGAGGGGCAAAACTTGGGATGAGTCTTAGAAGCACAATGAAGATAATGTGACTTCAGCTGACATGCTTGGGATGTCTTGTCTGAGAAGGATAATCTACCTGCTCAGATTCTTTGATCACCTGTGAAACAAGTGATGTAGGTCTAGGAGTAGAAACTGGAGCAGTTCAGAAGATCAGCTCTTCCAGCCTTGGAGACTGGAGGTTAATTGCTTCATTACAAGTCTTTAGATTTAACTATTGGTAATTCTAAGTGACTTAAACCAGCTTGGTGCTGTAGAGATCTAGAGCAGTTTCTAAGAAGGTCTCTGTAGCCTGTTCTGTAAGATAGTGCTGTGTCTGTCCCATGCCCTTAGGGTGAGTACAGAGGAGTTCCTCAGGGGTGTACATAGTGTGGTACCTGAGCAGGCTCTCTGTACCCCTAGCAGCATGCTAGGTACAAACCTGGCTGTAGTGCTACTTATTGGGCTGTGAGGAGATTCTCAGGCTTCTGCTCCTGCCTCATGCTTTGAAAGTACTTACTGGGTTGGGGCAGAAGGACTGTAACATGCTGAGCTTGCAGCTCTGGGCACACAGCTGCTGCTTGAGCTCTTTGTGTAACAGGAGGGAGTCCTGGTTTGAAGCAGCATTAATAAACATTTGTTGCATTCTCCAGGCACCATGTTGGATGGTTTCCATTTGGACAAAGAGCAGTTCAGCCCTTCCCAGGCAATGTTCCTCCAAGGAATGTAAACCAGGACCAGAACAACAACTTACAGGTATTGCCTTGCTGTTTTTTAAACCATCAGCATGAACCCCTATGAAGCTTTGCAAAAAAGGCTTTTGTCAGAGAAAATTGTCCATGAGGGACTAAATGGGCAGCCTGAGTCCTCTTTTGGTGCAGCTAATTCCTCTGGTTTACAAAGTATTTCAGGCTGAATCTTACCTATGAATTGTTCCTGCCCTTTGGGATCACAGAGGTTGGCAGAGACCTCTAAGCTCCTCCAGTCCAACCATGCCTAGCACTCCCATACCACTAACCCATGGCCCTAAGGACCACAGCTCAATGTTTCTTCAACCCCTCCAGGGATGGGGACTCCAGCACCTCCCTGGGCAGCCTGGGACAACACTTAACAACCCTTGCAGCAAAGAAATTTCTCCTCACATCCAATCTAAACCTCCCCTGCTGCAACTTGAAGCCATTTCCTCTTATCTTCTCCCTGTTAACCCTGGAGAAGAGACCTACCCTCATCTCACTCCAACCTCCTCTCACGTAGTTGCAGAGAGAGCTAAGGTCTCCCCTGAGCCTCCTCTTCTCCACACTAACCAAGCCCAGTGCCCTCAGCTGCTCCTCAGCACACTTGTGCCCCAGAGCCCTCCCTAGCCTCCTTGCCCTTCTGCTGGTGTGATGGGGAAATGGCCTGTCACAGCTCCATGGCTTTGGCAGCTGGAGACAGGCTTTAGGCCTGCCTCAGTGCTAGGGTTTGAGTAGATAAGCAGTCTTGAGTAGCTGACACTTCTGGTTGATTCAGTGAAGGTTAATTAGCTGTAAATAGTTTGCCCAATCTGGTGTTTCATGTCTGTCTTAAACACTGTGCTTGCACACAGAGCAGGAGTTAAGCAGTAGTAAGGCTGGTGTGCAGCTTGGGTTTTTTGACTTTGTGGTTGTCTGGGGATACTTGCAAGCTTTTTATAGCCTGGTAGTGACATTTGGGTACCAAAACATGCTGTTTGACACCTGATTCTTCTAAAGCATTTCTGGAATAATCTCAGTTGCCAAACACTATTTCTCTTGGCAGGGGGGAAATGCAGGCAGAGCAGAAGGAGCTGAGGCATCTCCTGAGGAGGGACAAGTGTTACAAGAGCTGCAGGATGATGACCCTTCATTTATGAGCACAGCATGGATTTTCTTCAAGACTTTCTTTGCATCCCTCCTTCCATAAAGGCCTGGAGTGACCCACAACTGACTTGCCACCAGTCTCCTTGTCTGAAACTGCAATGGGTTTTAGTCTACCTGAGCAAATTGGATGCTAACTCCAAAGCAGTAGTAAAAGTGACTTTGACTGAGCAAGTACAGGAAGCTGCAAGAAGCCTTAAGTTACTACAGCCTGGAGAGACTGAGGTGCTTGCCCTCATTCTAAAGAACTTGCTTCTGTAGCATGTCTTGGGTATCTTTGTAGAGGCTTGGCCTGGTGAACTTGTGCACCAAATGCACAGGCTCTAAGCAGGGCTGCAAAACTGTTAGAGAAGCAAATTGCTGCTTCTGTGCAATGTGATTCCTGTTGGAATGTTTCAGATGCTATTGCAATTTACACTGAGTGTAGGATCTCCAAAAATTTGCTACCTGTGCATCAGCAGATTTTTAGGAAAGAGCTGTTGTTCGTTTGCTTCAGTAATAGTTTAAACTAGCTGTGTAAAGATTTTCCTACAAAAAGGAGGTGTGGTGCAGTCTCCTTGTTGGCCAGAGTGGGAGACTGTGTCACTGTGAGACAGTGACCTCTTGATAAGCAATGACCTCTGTGGAGTTGCAGACTAAATGTGATGTTGCCAAGTTGGGGTAGCTTAAACTCAAGGTTCATTCCTTCTCCAGTGAATTATGGGAGAAGAGTTAAGTGTGTTCAAAAAGCAAGAGTTCATGCAAGATGTAGACTTGTTGACTGCTTTTGAATGCAAAGTTAAAGCAGTCTCATTCATTGTATTCAACTTTGCATTAGAACCACAGAATCCTAGATTCTTGGATGCTCCCTCCAGAGCAACTCTTGTGTTACTTCATAGCATTCCCCCTTGCATTTCTGACCTAAGGGCTTTCATTCCAATAAATTTATATCCATATTCTAGATGCTGTACAGCAATTAGCAGGCTGTGCCAAGCACAGGATTGTGCTATCACCTTGTTCTTACTGAGAAATCATCATAAGTGAGTTAGGATACAAGGTAAAACCTGAAAGTCAGCCCCTTGCCTAAATGATCTTCAGCAATCTGGGTGGGGGCAAACCCAAGCACTGATGTAGGCTGGGCAGCCAGTGGCTTGAGAGCAGCCCTGAGGAAAAGGACTTGGGGTGCTGGTGGATGAGAAGCTCACCATGAGCCCTCAGTGGGCACTTGCAGCCCAGAAGCCAACCCTAGCCTGGCTGCATCCAGAGCAGCAAGGCCAGCAGGGGCAGGGAGGTGATTCTCCTCCTCTACTCCACTCTGCTGAGACCTCAGCTGGAGTACTGAGTCCAGCTCTGGAGCCTCCAGGACAGGAAAGATCTGGAGGTGCTGGAAGGTGTCCAGAGCAGGGCCATGAGGATGCTCAGAGGCTGGAGCACCTCTCCTGTGAGGCCAGGCTGAGAGAGTTGGGGTTATTCAGTCTGGAGAAGAGAAGGCTCCCAGGAGACCTTCTGGTGGCCTTCCAGGATCTGCAGGGGCTACAAGAAAGTTGGGGAGGGACTTGTTAGGCTGTCAGGGAGTGCTAGGACTAGGGGAATGGATCCAAACTAGAGGAGGGGAGATTTAGGTTGGCTGTTAGGCAGCAGTTGTTCCCCATGAGGGTGCTGAGCCACTGTGCCAGGTTGGCCAGAGAGGTGGTGGCAGCCCCAGCCCTGGCAGTGTTGCAGGCCAGGCTGGCTGGGGCTGGGAGCAAGCTGCTCTAGTGCCAGGTGTCCCTGCCCATGGCAGGCACAGGGCTTGGGAACAGAGGAGCTTGAAGGTCCCTTCCAACTCTGAGATTTAAAGTGCCTCAGATAGCTTGTGGTTTAACTCCCTGAAAGCTGCTGGCACAAAGGCCATGAGCATCTTGAAGCAGGTAATTTTGTAGCGTTTTAGAAAGTTTGGGGCTTGACTCCTTGAGTCCACTGTGTGACTCCTGGTGACCTTGCAATTATCTGGGCTTGGATTTACCTTGGCTTGAAATGTGCTGTCTAGGAACAACAGCTACTGGTGAAGCTTGGAATGTTTTCCCTCAGTGCTAGCTGCAGTTGGCAACATCCTTTAGGAGTGTCCCATCAGGGCTAGCCCAGGAGTTGGTACAAGCACCTGTTAGAGGCTAATCAGTCATAGAATCATAGAATCATAGAATG
>VWZO01004378.1:493686-553776 GCA_013396975.1 Bucco capensis | reverse complement strand
TCTCTTCCAGCTGTCACTGTTCTATGATTCTGTGAAGTGATGAGCCAGGTCCAGGCAGGGGGTGTGTGTGGGTCCCAGGTGAGGCAAGTTTTGGACAGGAAGGGGTTTTGGTGCCAAGGGAGAAGGTTCATAGACTATTCAAGCTGTCTGAGGAGAACAGCAATGCCTGGGAGAAGAGAAGGTGATGGATGTGCAATTAAAAAGTGCTCCAAGGGGTCCATAAACAGGACAAATGCAAAGAGATCATAAATTCTGCTTCAAAGGAAGGCATGCAGCTGTTTGTGCTTCCCATACCAGAAGAAGATGATTTTTGAAAGAAGAACATTTTATTCCCCTAGTCCAGCACCCATTGCCACTACTTGAATGGTTAGAAGTGAAGAAACTGTCCCTTCTCAATTCTTAAGTGACAAGGCTACAAAGCTGCAACTGAAGCAAGCCTTACCAGGCAGTGTAAGGGCCTCCTGACAAGGTAGAAAACACATTTCTCTGAAAACAAGGTAAATTTTTTCCTCTTTGAGAGACCTCAGAGATTTTTATGAAAAACATTAATGTTTATTTTTCTTGTTTCAGCCTTCAGCATTGGCTAGAACTGAGGACTCATTTCAGATAAGGATTGTTTCCTTATTCTTCAGTATGTTTTTTGCATGTAGCTGCAGTTTGCTTCTCTGTGTCCTCAGTGCAGTTGGTCACCAACTTGGTTTCACCCAAGTTGAAGATACTTATAGACCTTCAGAGGAAGTGGAAATTAATTATGTTTTAAGGGAATAGCTTAAAACAAATTCTATTAAATGCCAGTTTAGAGGGTACTTTCTGAAAGACTGAATTTTGTTATAATAATGTAAAAAAATAATAAGGTTGCCAGCATCCTATTACTCCATAAAAATATCTCTTCATGATAATACAAATAAAGTTTGTTCCTGGTTTTCCCCCTTCCTAGTAGTATTTTCCTGTTGACTAGGTCATATGCATGCTTTTGTCATGGATTCCCAGTTGTGCTGTATATTCACAAAATCCTAGAATTGCTTAGGTTGGAAAAGACCTTTAAGATCTTTGAGTCCAACCATTAACCCAGATGTCAAGGGTTAGGACTGTGCCACTGAATGAGGGACAGAAGCATTCTGTTAACCCCTCTCCCTTCTCAAAGGGAGGAGAAAGGAAATAAGGAAGAGACAATTATGGATTAGAAATGAAAACTAAAGCTACTTTAATGAAAATAATAGCAATAAAATGAAATACACATAAAGCCCCAATATTGAACCCAACCTCCCTGATGGCAATTACATCATCATCACCATTGATGATGTGGTAGAAGTCCCAGACTGGACTAAGCAGCAGGTGGGAACTGGATTAAGGAGCTGGATTATGGATCTAGATTCAGGAATACATGGATTGGGACTGAAGACAGAACAGAGTCCTTTTTGGACACAGGCCACCAAAGAAGAGAGCATGATCCTCCTGACCCCTCAGTTTTCTACTGAGTATGATGTAGATGGAATGGAATACCTAAATGGTCAGTTTTGGGTCACCTCTCCTGTCTGCTCCTCCTAACAAGTGCAGCCTTTTACTCAGCATCCCCCAAAGTGGCACACAAGATTTAGCAGTGACCTTGGTCTGCATACCAGTTCTCAATACTAACTCTAAACATTAGGTCTTATCACGACTAGAAGCAGACCCTGGTATGTGAAAATATGCTGTTAATTTCAGACAGTACAGTTATTTAGATGAGACTTAGCCAAAAAATAAAATCACTGAACAGAATCAGCTCTGTTCTAACTCAAAGCAGGACACCAGCCCTGCCAAGTCTACACATCTCTTAAATACCTCTGGGGATGGTGACTCAACCACTTCCCTTCATCATACACTTCATCAACTTCATCATACAGAATAGCAAATAACTTCTGGCTGAAAAAATATCAATAGATGATTTTCCGCCGCAAAAATGAAACTTTGGGAAGGCACAATATTTTAATGACAATATTTTGATAATCTAACTGATATTACTGGAATTGAGGTGCTGAGAATGGAGAACGGTTCAGAAAATCCTTGTTTTCAAATTTGGTTTTTCTATCAAAATGAACACCCTAAAATTCTTTCTTAAGTATTTGACTACCTTCAAGTTTCTATACGCAAATGCACAAATGTGTCTGCAGTATCACTGGAGAGAAGGAGAGGAATGGGTGGTTCAACCCAGTCTACTTAGCCTAAAAGAATAACATTTTTTTTTTCAGGTTACTCTGATTCTGATTTCTTAAAACATTTTTATTTGCCAAAAATTTCAGCTGTTTGCACAGCCCTAATCCGAGCTCTCTGGAGTGAGGTGTGGCCTCTGTCTACTGGAAAGAGAGATGATTCCTCAAGCCAGAGAAGCCTCATTGCTCAAATCTCCTAGCATCGCCCTGCTGTCACCTATAGCATGACATTACTACACACCACACATTGTATGTGGAGCTGACAGAGCTCACAGGCTCTTCTGCCTTCTCCATGTTTGTGAGAGTACTGACTCTGTACAGATTGGGTTGTGTTTGCATGTTGAGCACCTCTTTAAAGCTGGGAGCATGGCAAAGTGACTGTGCAGCTGTGAAATTCTTGTCTGAATTTCTAGGTCTGTCCTCTCTCCTCACCTCTTCCTGTCTTCCTCTGTAATTCCATGGTCCAGCTCAGACCACATTCCCAGTGGCTGTATAAACTGCTGGTGCTTGTCTCTCTTAAGAGCAAAAACACAGATGCTTTGGAGCTGACTTGACTCAAAAAGGGTCACCCAAAAATGGTGGCAGCTGTGTGTGCAGGTGGTTCTCCCTAGAAAGGAGATGGTTACTCCTTGGTTCCACTGCTTGTGGCCCACTGTTTCAGCACCAGTTTGCTTTGCTGCCTTTTCAGCTCGCCTTGCTCATTTGTATCAGTTGGAAGGTGATAAGCTGCCGTGCTTATGTCTTCTTGCAGTTACTACAAGCTCTTTCCCCTTGTATCACTCTCAGGCTGGACCTTCCTCCTGCTTCCTTTTAATACAGCAAGTAGCCCACAGCCACAAACCAAAATAACAGGGTTTGTGACTACACGAGAAAATCTGGAAGAAAAAAAGTAGTTGCTAGTGCTAGGTGAGAAAGCAGTAACAAGAACAAAGGAGACTACAACACTGTGAGAGGACCACAGCATCACACACAGGCCATTGGGTTCCACAAGCCTGGTATGCTGATGTGAACAAGCTTGCAGGCAAAGCAATGGGGATTTGCCCTGGAGAGTAGGGAGCTCACTGCCTTGGGACATGGAAGGAGCTATGTGAGGACAAGCACCATCCCCTGGAACTGCTCATCTCAACACCCAGTAAGAATCAGTTGTAGCATGTGAAATATTTGAGTAAGAGCACAAGACAAAGATAGAACCAGGTCTTGGAGCCATGGCTCATGCTGCAGGGAGTGGGAAGGAGAGGTTGTCAGGCCTGGGGCAACATGTGTGCCTTACCATGTGGGGCAAGTCAGCTGTGCAAAAAGTGTGTGTAGGCCTTCCTTAGCATGGTTGATTAATGTTTCACTCTGTTTGATGGTAAGGAAGCACCACACTGTGAACCAGCTGTAGGACTTGTCCGTAGACAGTGTCTCTAGGTTATTCTTCAGAAGGGCCAGGGTGTTAAAAATTGGATGACCCATTTGTCTGAGCCTTGGCAAGGTGAGAGCTGCTGATTGCTTGCTAACAGGATGCAGAGTCTTTCTCCCCTAAGCCTACAAAATTCCTTCAAAGAATAACATAGAAAAAAGTCCATCACCCAGTCCATCACCCAAACATCCCTGGGCAGTGACAAATCCCTAGCAGGCCTAGCCTGGAGATCTGTGCTGGCCTCATGCTTTTGAACTGGGAACACAATTCCTCCAGTGCAGACACACCTACAGTTTTGAACTCCTCCTGGTAGATGACTTTTCTATTTTTATCAGGAGGAGGCTCATGTTTTTTTCCCCTGGTGTTTTTTAAACCTTTAACTGAGAAGACTGTTTATTTTACAGCTGTGAGAGGGAGGTACCTCCAGTCCAGTGAGTGTGTGGCAGCAGCTGTCAACATCATATAACTCTGTCACGTCAGCAGTAAAACAGCAAGTGACCAAGCTATGTCATGAAGATGATAGCTGGGAAAGGGCTTAGACTGCACTTGGTCCATTTGCCTTCACCTCCCAAACATAAGTGCCCATATGGCAGTTAGTCAGTTCTTTGTAGAAAACAATGGCCAGAAAGCAGTAGAGATTTGTAGCTCTGGGAACTGACAGGGTATAGATCAAGGGCCATGATCAATATTAATAGTGGCCCCAGGTTGTTGCTGGGTCCTTGTTAGAGAAAACAATGAGTGCTGGTAATATTTTCACCTTTATGCTAACATATGGTCTTTCATTCCTGCATCAACAACACCTTCCACCCCATCTGAGTAGAGTATCCTGGAGAAGAGTGCTTAAAGGTGAGGTCAAGGTAATTTCAAGAGGTGCTAAAAGAAAAAGGGAGGGCAGGCTGACAGCCAGGAAAGGCAAAATTGGTCCTATTGTTAAAGGAAGAAAAGAACATCAGAAAGCATTTTAAAATGTCAAGAGTGGAGTATTGCTGTGTGCTCTTTGCTTATGGAGTACAGTTTGAGGGAGGTTTGCCTTAAATATAGCTTCCATACAAATATAGAGAAACATGTCTTTTAGTGAACTTTAAACATTAGCTATAATAGTCTTTGGGTAAAAAGGCTGTCATTATTTCTTCGAGCACACTCTCCACTGCTGAGCAAATGTTCCAATGTGGCAGGATGGTAGCTTTAAAAATAGCTGTTCACTCCAGAGCCTCTGAACGTAGCTGGGAGGTAAATTAAATGTTCGACTGTGAGCAGTCATTGATGTGGTCCAAGAGTGCAGCCAGAAAGCAAGTCGTTGTTTCACTGAAGCCAGTGGAAATTCGAGGTTGGGGGGGAGAAAGAAAGAAAGACGAGAGAAGGTTTGGGCATCTTTGGGATGCTCTAAGCCTTTTGGGAGCTGTTTTAAAATCACAGAATCACAGAATATTCATGGTTGGAAAGGACCTCCCAGATCACCTAGTCCAACCAAAAGAAACCACCACCACCACCAAAGAAACCAACACACAACACAAATAATCTCAAGCACCCCTACATGCCTGCCACTAGAGCACCACAGCTACACTTTCTTAAACACCTCCAGGGATGGTGATTCAAGCACCTCCCTGGGAAGGCTGTTCCAGTGCCTCACAACTCTTTCTGTAAAGAATTTCTTCCTAATATCCAATCTAAACCAACCCCCCTCCTCCCATTGCAACTTCAGACCATTTCCTCTGGTTCTGTCATTAGTTACTAAGGTGAAGAGGCCAACCCCCACCTCTCTACAAGCTCCTTTCAGGTAGTTGTAGAGGGCAATGAGGTGCCCCCTCAGCCTCCTCTTCTCCAAACTAAACATGCCCAGCTCCCTCAGCCTCTCCTCATATGACTTGTTCTCTAAACCCCTCACAAGCTTGGTAGTTCTCCTCTGGACACACTCCGGTGTCTCAATTTCTTTCCTATTAATCACAGAATAGAATTGAACACAGTACTCCAGCTGAGGCCTCACAAGTGCCAAGTACATGGGCACGATAACCTCCCTTCTCCTGCTGACCACGCTATTCCTGATCCAAGCCAGGATCCTGTTGGCTGTCTTGGCCACCTGGGCACACTGCTGGCTCACATTCAGCTGGTTGTCCACCAGCACCCCCAGATCCTTCTCTGCTGGGCAGCTTTCCAGCCACTCATCCCCAAGCCTGTAGCGTTGCCTGGGGTTGTTGTGCCCAAAGTGCAGGACAGGGCACTTGGCCTTATTGAATCTCATACAATTGACCTCTGCCCATCAATCCAACCTGTCCAAGACCCTTTGCAGAGCCTCCCTGCCCTCAAGCACATCAACACTCCCACACAATCTGGTGTCATCTGCAAACTTACTGAGGGTGCTAAAATAATCACCTGCTCAAACGTTATGACACCCACCAGAAAAATTGCAGGAAACTGGGTGGAAGGACACTGACAAGGTGTTAGTTTCAATGACATAACCTGTGCCATTTCCCATGGTACTTGTCCAATCTCTTCTTAAATGGCCAGAGAGGTGACCCGCATGCCTTGGCTCAGCAGCTCCAGTGCTTTGCTGTTCTCACCAACCCAAAACTCTGCTAGGTTTTGTCTGAGTCTCCCTTGCTGTAACTTACATACTTTATTTTTGTCCTACCCACAGCAGAAATGGGGATAAATGTATTTGTTCTTTTCTTTATGTCCTTTGAATATTTCCTCTCTTCTCTAGGCAGAACAGACCCAATTCTGACCTTCCCATGCAGGTTATGGTTTTGAGTCCTTGTTCATCCAGCTGTTGTCTCCTCTGAACTCCCTCCAGTGAGCTCATGACCTTCTTAAATTGCCTCCAAACTGAAAGCGGTAATTCAAGCTAAAATCTTAGCAACATCAGGCAGATTGGAATTACTTCATGTCTTTTATCTGCAGCAGTCCTGTTTGTATGTCACAGTACAGTATTTGACTTTTTTGCAACAGTAACATTAATTCACAGTCAAGTTTTGACCCACTAAAACCTTCAGATCCTTTCCTACCCAGCTGATATCAACCTAGCTTCTTATCTCACATAAACATGAATGCCTGTCTCTTCCTGCAGTTGGGATTTTTTTATCTGTCCTCACTGAACTTCATCCCACCTTTTTTCAGAGTATTTCTCTGATTTTTAAAGTTTCTTTAAATTGACCTGTGATCCAGCACAGGGGGTGCTGGTGGACAAGAAGCTGGCCATGAGCAAACAGTGCACNTCTAGTTGGGGATGTCCCTGCCCAGTGCAGGGGGGTTGGACTAGATGACCTCCAGAGGTCCCTTCCAACCCTAACCATTCTATGATTCTATGATTCTGCCCCATGTTGAAGCTATTTGTGAAAATAATAAGGACACTTTCTATCTCATTATTAATGTTAGTGATGAAGACACTGAAGGATGCAGTAGCCTGCAAAGATTTCTCTTGGACTGTAAATACCTCCAGTCTCAGTGTAAGTAACTGATCACTGAGTACAGTTGAGAACAATCATGGCATATTGCTGTACCCCTTAATTATAGCTGTCTGACTGTCTCCCAACATGGGGGTTCTCCTGCACCCCAGCACCACCAGTCTGGCTAGGAAAGCTGTGAGGCATGAGTGCTGGTGAGCAGCATTCCTACCGTGCCAGCCAGCTTCCCTGTGGGCACAGCAGCAGCCCACCTCACCATAGCTCCCACCACTTCCTTTGGCACAGCATGCCAACATTATTCTGTTCTTCATCCTGGACTCAAGATCCATATATTTGCCAGTGGGAATATACTTTAATGTAGCAAGAAGGAGTGAAGTCATGGGAAAGTGTCATTTTTGGCAAAACAGTAATTTAATAAGAAAATGCAGAAAATGCAAAAATATTGATTTTTGTCTCCACTTGTCAATTTTCAAAATAGATTTATTTTTTTTTCCTTTCAGTCAGGTTTTTCTTTTGCTCTCCATACTCTAATCACCACCTCCCCTCAACTTTTCCACCATCTGCTTGCCAGGGAAAGTACAATATTCAGGTTTTCTTTCCAAATCTCCCTCTTTCCACTGTCTAACCTTTCAAAACTTCAATTTGGAGAAGTTAGAGAACGGGGGAAAAAAATAAAAGAACAGTAAAAATAAAAATGCTGATTTTTCTAGGATGTCTATGGAGCCATTCTTGTGCAAGGACACAAGTAAGAGAGTTCTACTTAAAAAAACAGTAACATTCATGTCACTCAGTGGCCAAGAGGAAGCAACAGAGAAGGGAAAGACAGGCAAAAGTAAAGAGCATTAAAAGGTGAGGAAGAGGAGGTGTTCTGCTCTGACATGACAACACATAAACACATTTACAATTGGAAAAGGATTGATATTCTCCACTTTCTCCCTCTCTCTTTGCCCTGATCAGGCTTCTCTGACGGCTTAGATCTCCACTAGTCTGTTTCTGCTTCCCATGGGGTTCCTGTGATAGACACACAGGTCTTAGGCATACTTTCCTTTTCTCTCCCATCTCCATAGGGCCAAATACATCATTTTCATACCATAGCAGCACTAAGGATTTTCAGTGAACACACCACAGCATAAAAGCCAATCTGAAGCTTGTTTTGTTTGGGGTATTTTTGTGTTGTTTTTTTTTTAATGTTTCATACAGAGAGCCAAGGAAGAACTGATTGCAAAAGGACAAGGGATAAACTGTTCCATACAATTAAAAGACTAGCACTATTACTTTTGGAGAGAGCACAAAATGTGACTTAGAGCAGGATTCCTGACTGGATTTCAGCTGGTCAACATATCAGTCCTAAGAGCAACAGGGCTTCTAATCTCATCCACTAGACAATCCCACTCCTGGCCAAAGGTGCCAATTGAAGGCCATGTTTTCAGCAGCCCTACAAAAATAGGCTTGTTTGACTACAGGAACTGGACAAATTGCAGCATACACAGACAGCACCATGGCACAAATGCTGACCTTCCACAAGCAGACACATGCACTCAGAGACACTAAGGATTTGTTCCTGAAGACCTGCTGGAAATGTGGCCAGAGATGCCTACGTAGCCTGCACTAGAAGCTGCAGCTGTATTTACAACCCATGCTCCTGTAAGAAACATTTACCATGCTGCCCAAGCTGCAAGGATGACTGTAAGGGTGGCAGGATTTCAGTGTCCCCCTTCCCACCTTGAAACATAAATCAGACTTTGCAAAGTCTTGGTTTGCACCTGTGAAGTACAGTGGGATATGCTGCACTGCAATAGGAGATGGTGTCTCTGACGAGGATTTCTCCATGTCCTCATGCTCTCTACCCTTCCACAGACTGAAGTAGAGGTTATTTATAGGTTGTTTTTCTACTTTTTCTTTCTTTGCTTGCTTATTAGAGGATATCTTAACTAGAAACATTTGCTGTTCAAAATATAAAGATGAATGTGAACGGAGAAGCTAGATCCCAAGCTTTCCTGAAATCTGTGCTGGTTTAGATAAAGCTTATCTATCCTCTTTAAAAAAGGCAAACCAAGAAGCCCCATCATCCTAATGGGTGGAAATGCCTTCCTGGCTTTGCAAAATGGGAAGCATGGAAGTACATCTTCATGTGCAGGGGGAGGATGAGAGAGGGAAGGGACCATTTCATGGATTTTATCCCAAGTCACTGTCAGCTTCTTTGAAGGTTTTGTTTTGCTCAGATGGGAGTGCATAAACAAGGAATCTTTTGTTTTGTGCCCTACAAGTGCTGAGACTCAGAGCTGAATGTCTCCAGAGAAGGAGACTCCTGGGCAGCCTGGGCCAGTGCTCTGGCACCCTCACTGTAAAGAAGTTCCTCCTCGTGTTAATACTAAACCTCCTGTGGTCCAGCTTGCTCCCATTCCCTCTTGTCCTACCATTGGATGCCATTGAGCAGAGCCTGGCTCCCTCCTCCTGACACTCACCCTTAACATATTTATAAGCATTCCTGAGGTCTCCTCTCAGTCTCCTCTTGTCCAGGCTGAAGAGACCCAGCTCTCTCAGCCTGTCCTCCTAGGGCACATGCTCCACTCCTTTCATGATCTTGCTGGCCCTATGCTGGACTCTCTCCAGCAGCTCCCTATCCTTCTGGAGCTGGGGGGGCCCATGCTGCAGTCAGAAGCACACCACATAGGCAGGAACTTTTTCATACAACTCTATCAAAAGATATGTTGCACACAAGGCATCTGTTTCTTCCCACTCTCTCTTAAGCTCAGCCTTGACTCTGAACACCAGAAGAGGTTGCTCCAGGAGGTCGTGGTGTGGCCATCCTTGGATATATTCAAAATCTAACCAGGCACAGAAATCTGTTTCTGGTGACCCTGTTTTGCACAGGGAGTTGAATAGTTGATTTTCTAGAGGTCCTAGCCAGCTTCACCTATTCTATGAGTGGCTCCAGATACTCCCTATGCATTGTCTCCCACCTGCTCTGTGAAAAAGCTCCCCTTTGCTGAAGCTATCACTCTGCTAAAGGCATGCTGCCAGCACTGTGGCTGTTCCTCTGGCTTGTCAGACAGGGAAGATCACAAGTTCTGGGATTTTTTGACACTAAACTTGAGTTTCCACCACCGTTTTTCAAAAAAAGACTGATGGATTTTATGATGTCTGTCAATAAGCTGCACTTACTTCAGAATCCNGACTTCA
Organism: Bucco capensis; assembly: GCA_013396975.1. Taxonomy (NCBI): domain Eukaryota; kingdom Metazoa; phylum Chordata; class Aves; order Piciformes; family Bucconidae; genus Bucco; species Bucco capensis. Next base: position 543,601 of record VWZO01004378.1, on the reverse strand, counting down.
GAATCATTGGAAGTGCCTTGGTGATTTTTTCATGTCCCCTGTCAGAAGTGGTTTATTTTCTATTTCTAGACAAGCAAGGAAAAACACAATTCCTCCAACTCTGTTTTCAGAAGTGGTATAATCAAGTTAATTACTGGCATTCTTTTTGATACTTGGTAATTTCAGCCTAAAGACATGTTGAACTCACAACTCTGAGTACACAGATATAATGGAAAGGCCAATCCATTCTCAGCTAGACCAAGGTGAAAGTGTGGTGACAAAGCTTTAAAAACGTTTTTCATTTAACCATCTCAGCAGCCAACCATTTACCATGTAGTAAATAATTTGTAAGGTTTCTTCAAGTTTTATTCACTGTTTTGGGCATATTTCTTGTTCTTTTCTTGCTGAACAAAGATCTCATTCTCTTACCTCTCAATCTGATGGAGCTGAAGACATGGGACAGGTATTTGTACAGTAATTGCACAAGAGAGTATTTACAGAATAACCTGAAGCACAGAGAGGTAAGTGACTGCAGATCTCTCTATTCCCTGCTATTGGCTCACCTGTTGCACAGACCTGTTGGTACCACAGGGTGCAGCAGTGGAAGATGAAATCATAGTAACTGGAATCTTCCCGTAAGCTATCATTTAATTTACATTTTAATTACTTTGTATAATTCTTGCCATTATGAAATATTGAAGCAATTAAAGGCACGAAGGAAGTGTCAGCTAAGGACAGTGAGTCAAAGAGGAGAGATTGGTTCAAAACAAAGTTCATGTGAAAAATAATGCTATGTAATTTGCAGTTCTTTGAAAATTTGAATAAAATAAGACATAATTTTAGAGTCTTAGCCATTTTGAGAAATCACTAGTTTCCTTAGTTTTCAAATGGGGCAAGTGAAGCAGAGGAGTTTGAACATCAGTTTCCTGAATTCAAGAAGAATATCTGTGATGGAGCTGGGAATCAGATTCTGAGCTGATGAGTAATCCAGGGAAGCATTTCCCTTACAAAAGCATCTTTCCAACTGGCACACAAAGAGGAATTATGAAACATATATGCAGTTTTGTGAGTAGGGTGACATCTTCATTACACAGATTTCATAACCTTTCCTGTGGCTATCCAACCATTTGGTGTTCTCAGAAACAGCAACTACAAATGAGAGTGTTGCTACAGATTGTGATTTTCATATTGATGGTTTTCTTAAAACCCTAGCTCCTAGGTGCAGAAGCTTCACTTCTGTTTAAATGAAAAAGAATCTTCCAGCTGTTAGAATTGTATAAAACATAACTATTGCTTCTAATTGCATAGAAACCAAAACATAACATTAAAAAGAAATTAAATGTATTTTTGAATCATACCCACTCTGCCATACCTTGATTCTGAAGGACAGATTTGGGACTTTCAGTGTTGCTGATGTTGCATATCAGATGGGAGTGAGCCTTGAGGCACTGAGCTGCTCTGAGTGGTCCTGGTCAAGCCAACTGTGCATCACCTGGAAGATGCTAAGAAATGGCTGCCTAAGAGATGGGAACAGCAATGTTGATTTCACCTCTTTGGATTATATATAGTTAGAGGATTGAGTGCCAAAGCAGGGAAATCAGGGAGCCAAGTTTGCTATCATGAGAAATGCAAACACCTAAGAATGTGGAGGTTTCAAAGGAGCAGCTAACACAGATAACTGCTTTCACTGGTGAGGGGACTAAGCCATCAGCAGATATCAGGCTAAATCTGTGCTGAGCTGCAGTAAAGATATGACAATGATTTATGGTCTTTTTAAAAGGAGCTGTCTGCTCCTATGTTATATTCCTATAAAGTCTGTGAGAGATGTTAGAGAGCAGAAAGCTTACTCTTCACTTGACACAGGCAGACATAGCACACAGCTTAGCCTTAGAGGTGATAGAGAAAGAAAGATCTAGTCACCAGAAAGGTCTCCTTGCAGGAAAACACAGTTGCTGGGCTGGGCAAACCCGAGAGGAAAACGATCTTTGCAGTAGCAGTCTGAATTATTTACTTATATTCTGATTCATTTTGATTCTTCTCTATGCCAAAGGGTTCTTTCTTCAGTTCTGCTCACAAAACCTGGCTCTTGAGTTTTGGTTTCTTTGGAGAGCTCAGGACTGGGACATTTATCTTTGTCCTAGAGGGAGGAGGCCAGGTGGAAAAAACACAAGAGATGGGATGAAAATCAACCAAGAGAGCAAGTTCCATGGGCCAAATCTGCTGCAGCTGCCAATGTCATCAACAGCAGGGCTGGCTGTGGGGCGGGAGCCACCCTTTCCAAACACAGCATAGGTCATTGGATACTCTCCCAGAAGCAGTGCTGTAAACCCACCCAGAACACTCCCAACACAGGCAAAGAGAAATATTATTCTCCTGTTTTAAAAATAAGAAGTCTGATAAGATATCCAAAAAATGGTGCCGGCCCAGCCCTGCTTCTGGGGCATCCAGAGTGTCACTCTGCTCTGGGGACAGGGACACGGATGTTGAGTATGGCAGTGCAGGTGCCCAGGGAATGAAGGGATGTTTTCTGCCAGGGCACTGCTGAAGAAAGTGAAGGCAAGGCAGGATCCACAGAGTCTCTTGGATCCTCCAACTACAGAAACAGAGCTGCAGCTCTGCATCACAGAAGTAACTATCATCTGCAAGCTGTCTGGCTTCCTGCTTCAGCATAGGTCTGCATGCAACATCTCTTGCTAACGGAACACCCTTTTTCAATCCTGCTCATGTCCTTATGCCATTTCCACGTAGACATCACTGTGCCACTGCTGTAAAGGAGGAAGGTGATCTCCCAGGTCAAGCTGGACACAGGGACTGTGTCTACTCACACAACTCCCCAGCTCCTCCCTGAGATTTTAACCTGCAGGAGCTGTTCCCAGATGTTCCTCTTCTGCCCCTGCTCACATGCTGTCCTGGCCCTCACCTTCTTTAATGTCTGTGGAGAGATCTCTGCATCTTCCAAGCTCCAGACTCTGCAAGTGCTGACACTTGTTCAAATCCAACACTGCACATCATTAACACAGGAGAGCAGTTTAATGTGAAGAAAAAAAGTAATGTTCTTTGCATGTTGAAATTATACTTCTGTTCCGTAGGTTAGAGCAATGAAAGAGAAGAGTTCTGTCAGTAGTCCTTAATTGGGGGGGTAGAGTTGTTTACAACTATGCTGGCTCTTAGAAAAGGTTTAAAGGCTCTGTTTGAAGCTGTGTGTGGCTCCAGCATTAAAGTCTGGGGGTGGGGGGAGGGTGTTGTTTGCAGGTGTACTGAGAGCATCCCTCTGCCACTGTGAGCCATGTATAAAACTGAGCAGCAGGAGGGTCCTAAAAGGTGAGACCAGACTGCTAGTGAAGATCAGAACTCTGATGCCAGCCAAGGTTTTCTTTTTGGGACTTACTGTGGAATGCAAAATGTGCTCCCCTATGTTGCTGATGAAGTGCTGCTTATGGGGAGAGAGGAGCAGATAAAGGTGGAGGTCACTGAAGGAGGAAATACAAACATATGTGGAAATTTTATGCAAGAGCTTTATCCTTGTGCTGGCCAGAAGGTTCTGGGCCATGCATGCCAGAGCAGGGGTAAAAACCAGTGGCTGCACAGTGGTTACAGTCCTGTAACCTGCAAAAGGGACCTGAATCCACATCCCCTTCAACTGATTTGTGAAAGCTGAGGAAGATTTTTGAAGGGAACCAAAACATTTTTTATTTCCTTCCACATTTTTCAGCTTCTTATTTACCCATTTTTTTCCCCCATAAACACTTACCCTTGCATTAGATCTTCCTTTTTTATTTACTCCTACAATTCCAGAGTAATAAGAGTTGCTTACGTTAGAGTTCAGGCTGTTTATCCACTACTTTCTCCAGCAGACAAAGTCTTAGAGACTTTTTTGTAGGTAAAATACTGAACCTGCACATTTTATGTAAGTTGGCAGGTGATGCAGAAAGTTTTATTATGGAATTTAGAGAGGTCAAATTTATCAAGGGTTAGGGCTAGGCCAACCACTACTCCAGTGACAGATGCTCTCTATTATACCTCTTTCTCCCCACTCCAGAAAGGAAAGGGAATTAACAGAGAAAGAGACTTGTCAATTGGAAACAAAAACTTAAACTACTTTAATAAAAATAATAACAACAAAATGAAATATATACAAACCCAATCCCACACCCAAACCCCCCTTGATGGCAACTGTGTTACTATCAATGCTGACTCAGGAGCAGATGGAAATCAGACTCAGGGGCTGGATCCTGGAACTGGATTCAGGAACTCTTGGATTGAGATCGAAGGAACAACAGAGTCCAGTAAAAACAGAGGTGAGCTTCTGATCCTCACAAGAAGAGTTACCAATCCATCACCCCAGTTGGCTCAGGTGCTCAACTTTCAGTGAGGGTAGAGGCCAAACATCTCCTTTTAGTATTTGCTGTTAATTAGGTGCTAAATATCTTAATCATGCACCTACCTTGCTTGGGTCTTAGGCTCTATGTAAGAAATACCAAGAATCAAGCTTGGTGTGGGAGTTTCAGGAACTGACCCTCAGTTTAATACTGAGTATGACATGTACACAATGGAATAGCTTGTTGGGCAGTTTAGGGTCATAACTAAAACCAGGACAAAATTTAAAATGGCAGGCCTTTGTCATCTAAATGAGTATTTTTCATGTAATACCTAAGCTGATTATGTCAGAGAGGGTAGAGAGAACATATTTCTGTGTCCTTTTCAGTTCTCTTGGAAATCTTTCTTAAGACCCCCAATGTCACAAGTTCTGCATGTAGTTTTCTTTTTATCTTCTGTAGTGAGCCTCTTTGTTTCCCTTCATTTAAAATATCTACTCCAAAATGAGATGGATTTTCCACTAGAAATGTCTGGTTTTCTCCTTTGACTACAAAGGGAATATCTTGCTGTGTGCAAATAGTTGAAGTTAATGCAGGGGACTCGCCTGCCTTTCCAGACACCTGCCCTCTCTTGACTTCAATTTAGCTCCTTTCCAAGAGCTTGTTCCATAACTCAACCATCAGTTTTATCAAAGGCACTAAAGGGACGTTGACTCTGCTTTGCTCTGTGAGCCTTTTGGGGCCATGTGTCTCAGGAAATCACTGTGTTTGAATGTATGTATGGCTAGGCTTCGCAAATGAAGCTCCAGGGAGGGCTCCATCCACGCTCCTCCTCAGCGCCTTTTCCAAGCGTGCTGATAAAAAGAGGATAGCAGATAGCACCCTCGAGCCTGCACTAGGGATTTTTTTAGGTGAGATACAGCACGCACAGAGCTGGACCCACCCTTTAGTCCTAAGGTTCATCTGCCAGGGCCTAGCAAGCTTGGACGCTGGCAGCCAAGTCCTTAGGACAGAGGTTTTGTGTTTGAATGTGCTTGGAGCTAATACCACAGGCCTGAGACCTACAGGAGCATATTGCTGTCCCTCCTTACACAGCTGCTGAAGGCAAAGATCACTCCAGCTTTTTCTGTTACTTCCAGCTTTGCAGTCCGTTGATGCCTGAGCAGCAGATCCAGCAGCAGTCTCTCTTCCCAGTTTTGCACCCCGTGGCTGTAAGCACGGCTTCTTCTAGCTCAGCTGGTAGTGGGGTACCACTGTGTTACCAAGGCATGTCACCATGGGTCAATGAGTAAGCAAACAAGGTGTGCAGAGACAAAGCCCTCCCTGACCACAGTTACAGAATCACAGAATCACAGAATCATGAAGACTGGAAAAGACCCCCAGGATCATCAAGTGCAGCCTATGACCCTATACACCACAACATCTAAACCATGCCACCCAGTGCCACATCCAATCTTTTCTTAAACACCTCCAGGGACGGTGACTCCACCACCTCCCTGGGCAGCCCATTCCAGAGCCCAATCACCCTCTGCGTGAGGAAGTGCTTCCTAATGTCCAGTCTAACCCTCCCCTGCTGCAGCTTCAAGCCATGGCCTCTTGTCCTGTCACTAGCTGCCATGGAGAAGAGCCCAACCCCTGCCTGACTACAACTTCCCTTCAGGTTACATCTGAAAACTCTTTTGTTTGTGTATCCTTTATATTTCTGTCCTGGTATTGGCATGATTTCATGCAGTATTTTGGAGGCTCTGAGTTATTCATTCTGGTAGTTAAGCTGCTCACTACTCCTTCAGGCAAATCTGCACCACTTCTCCACAGGCTAGGAGAAAGGCAGGAGCCCTTCAGAGCAGAGTGGCAAAAATGAAGAAGATTGTCAAAGATGGCACCTGATTAGTGACCTTCTTCATGCTCTGCTCTCTGCATTTGATGTGGGCAATCAGGAGAAGGTGTTGCCAAGGCTACGAGATCTTGTCAGTCTGTCTTCTAGGTCCTCTGTGGCTTCCCCCCCCCCCTCCCCCAGTTGTGCCCAGACTTTCTGTTTAAATACCATCTGCTTCAGCTGCAATTTGCACAAGTGTCCCAAAGGGCTTTGCTCTTCATTCTCCGGTAATGTGTCCTTTGTATGCTAACCCTTTACAGATGGTCTTGCTACAGAGAGAATACATTTGTCTTTGAAGAATGATAAGGATGTAAAGACACAAAAGACAAGCACATCAAATCTGAGATAGATGCTGTCAGAGCCAGATTCAGCTGAGGAAAATTTCTGAAGGCAACTTGCAATCAAAGCAGTAAAGCAAGGCTTTGTCATAACCACGGGAAGGGTTAATGGAAGATCCAGTCTCTAATGAAGTATCTATCTGCTGCACATTCCTGCTCATATTCTGCAAGCAAAAATACCTGCTAGTATCAGCAGGGGTGTCAGGTCAAGAGTAACTAATTTGCCATGGTGATCCACAGCACTGATGTGAAAAAACAAACCAGGTTTAAAACTGGCTGAGTTTCAAAGGTTCGATGTGGATCCCTTTCTGCTTTCATGCTCTCTTCCAAACTGGAGCTAGGCTAGTAGTCTTATTGCTAGCAAGGAACATCATTTACTCAACCAGTCTGATCCCAATGCCATTAAAGACTAATTTAGATGTAGGACTGGTCCCTTCCCAACAGGTTCATGGTAAGGTGTTTTACACAGTGTCTGACCAGTACCTGTGCACTTCTTGCAGTGTTACAAGGGGAGCACTATCCAGACCAGGAAAATTTATTAATATATTCAGGTTCCTCCTTTCTGTTGTTTCTCTTGTACTTCTACACCACATTTAGGAATACTTTTGGTAGCAACATCATCTTTGGGAAGGCCCATCAGCATTCTGCTATGGGTTGTCCTGCTAATGCTACCTGATATTCAAGCTGCCTGTCTGATGCTTCTGATTACGAGATTCTTTTTTCCCTTTATGTTTAGTCCTCAGCCTTTCCCTGTTTGGACTGAAATGTAACATTAAAAGCATTCTGACTGAGCTGGATAATTTGGTATTTACTGTGTATATAAAAATGTTCATCTAGAGTAGCAGTTTCTGCAAATAAAGCACAAAAAAGCATATTGTTTTGCCCATGTGATTGCAGGAGTGATTTGATGGGTGTGTTGTATCAAGGCTGCCTTTCTCTGGGAAAATTCCCCTCAATGGAGCTAAATGTGTGAACCTTCAAAATAATCACAGTTTTCACAGGAAAGGCTTGCAGGAATTTCACAGCTGAATTCCTCAAGAGTCTCTCCTTTCCACAAGCTCTGTGCACTGCAGGGAAGGTTACCTTGAAACTGTCAAAGCAGCACTCTCAGTGCACTCTCTGGATCCAGTCTATGTCAACTGGAACTCCCCTCAAATCCAGCATGACTAGAAGTTTTCTTCCAACATGGCCAGCAAAGATTTTTGCTTCATGTCCTGTCTTATGTCATTTTGCATCCTGCAAACCAAGCAGTGTGGCTTGTGGCAAGTCAAGGGAGGAGAGGGGAGGGGAGCCAGCTGGAAGATGTGTGAACTAAAAAATATTTAATATTAAATATTTAATATTAAAAAATATTTTGGAGTGAGGATACACTAAAGCAAGGGTTGAAAACATGGAGTCTCACTTTTCCTGGTCCCCACATCTCCCCAGACACTAGCCACTGAGTTGTGCACTTTCCAGATGAGAGGAGTTCCTGAAATACCCTTCTGCCCTTCTGTGTACCCCTCCTCTTCCCCTGCTGCAAAAAGCAATTAGGGAACCCAGATCCACTTGTTTAAAACCTTGTAGTTTTAAGCCAATCACAGGACTTTTGAACACTTGGAGTTGACAATCCTACAGTCCAGAGGACCTTGTGCCTAGACCACCCACCCTTTGCAAATACCTGCATAGATACATGTGTCTTTAATTTGTAATGCATTTTTCAAAGGCTGTTTCAGTTTCTTGGAACAGGCACTTGATACCTTGAACATTCACTTTCCTAAGCACTTGCCTCTTTTGTAGTATTCATGTGCTTTTTGTCTGTGTGATGGAAAGGTTGCTGTCACTTGGTCAGAAGGAAGAGAATACATGCAGTTGGATATTTGGGTTGCTAATATTTTGGAGCATTGAACAGACTTCCTAAATGATGCCTCAGCCCTTTGTTCAATTTTCAAAATGAGTATCCCAGAGAGGTCTGCCTTTTCTGGCTCAAAAAGACTTTCACGCACAATGAATCAAAAAGGGGATGATTTTTGAAGCATTCGTATGGGAAATTTATGGCTTTGCTATTTCCAAGATGAAAAACCTGATGGAGGCTATAAATTTACTTAGAGTTTTGCCTTTAAAACTCAGCTTGTGACTTCTCCTGGGAAGCAGAGGATGAGTAGGTAGAAATGAACCTTCACTAAATGGAATGACTGCCTTCAGAAAGGGAAGTCTGGTCAGAAAGAGAAATCTGACTTCAAACCCAGTGATATCATTTCACTCATCTGTGAACCCAAGATCCTCTGGCATGAGTTTGGTAGCACTTCCAGCCAGGTGAGGTGGTGTAATTATGAGTAGAATCAGCTTGCAGAGAGGGTGAAGGCTAAAAGAACTCTGCTTGGAGCACTCCTATAATTTTCCACCAGTGTCAAGAAAGACAGAAAGAGTAGTGATGAGAGATCAGGATAAATCAGTTAGGGGCAGCACAAGTGGCTGGTAACCCTGTAACTCACACTCAGCTTTGGCTACTGTACAGCCAGTGGTCATCCAGTGTAGCTGATGTGAAAGCAAAGCTGGAACTGTTCTGCTGTCACAAAGAGCAAAAAAAAGTTAAATTGCTATGGAGAAACAATCACATACTATTTCCTGATTAGTTTACATTGAAACATGGCTGCTGACAGGTTATTTTGGTAAAAAAGGCAAGGGCTCATTGTGTCCCTTGTTCTGCTGCCTACTCTGCATGGGTGGAATTTCACTGAAATTGGCTGGAGCCCTTCCACATACAGCAAATGGCAGGATTACCAGTGATGTTTTGCAAATATCCTTCTTAATCAAATAACCTATTAACTAAAATTCTCCACTGAGCTGCAATCACTAGTAGAGTTGTTCTAGTTTATAGTTTCTATGGTAAGTTGTGTTTTTCTGGAAGCAGGGCTGACTACTTTTTCCTCACTTGGAAACATTGTGTTGAAGAAAGTGGAGACTGTTAGATATCCTTCTGCAAAAAAAGTTCCCTTTTAAACATTTGATAATAAAAATTAATTTACATGATGCTACAGACTGTGGGCTAACTTATTTAGTAAGATTCAAAGTTGCCACAAAACTACATGGAAGTTCAGAAAACAACCAGGCATTGCCCAAGTTTGCAGCTCCAGTGAACTGTCACAGAGCAGAGTGTGGAGAGCTCATGGCATCATACAGAGTGCTGGACTGTGCTGGGGCTGAATGTTATACAAAGCAAATCCCAGAATTAAAGCACAGCACATGGAGCTGAGAGGGAGATCCCATTGATAACGCTGAGAGGAAGTTTGCTGTCTGTCCTTCTGCTCTATAATCTGAAACCAGGGCTCAAACCAGTCCTAGAAGGGTCCCAGGGGTGTCACAAGCATCTGGCAATGACTTCTGGTGATGGACAACTAGCATTGTGTCTCAACCCCTTTGGCAAGTAGGGATGGAAGGAAGACAGCACAGAAAGGTGTTAGGTACCTGTGGTCTGTGAAATGGCAACAATTCAGTTTGTAGAAGTAGTTTGGTGGCACTGGGTGAGGGCATTTGCTTGGGGCTGACAGCAAGGTTACTGCCAACAGCAAGGTTTGGCCAACCATTGCTACAGCCACAGGTTTGGTTCCTCAGCTCTCTCTTGGCTGTTTGTATCCAACAGAGGCAGCTGTGTCCTGGAGAGGAGAGATGGGTGTGTAGCAACATCAGGCGACTGCTGATAGGAATGTGGAATATTTGAGCTATTTCACTTTTGGTATATAAAGCTCAGGTCAGCACTAGAAACACAACACAAAAGCAACTGTCAAAAAGGAGAAGAATGAAGAACTGAAGCATAACAGCTTCTGGTAACTACGTGTATGTTTCCACCCATCAGTTTGAAAGTGTAATCCCTATATCATGCCAGCCTCACCAGTATGTTTTGTGTAAACTGTTACTGCCTCCAGGAGCTGCAAGTAAAACCACTGTTATGCTCATGTATCATAATGATTCTTGGCCAATTTGCTAAGCAGCAGTGTTCAGTGTCACAATGTGTGGGCATTAGAAGTATTATTTGGTAGTCTTTTTTAATTTTAAATATTTCTGAAATGCTAGGCATTTAAAATGCCACCTCGAAGTTTGAGGTGAAAAAGGGAAAAAATGAGAAGAATGTCACTGCCTTTAACTGGTATATCCATGCTCTTAGTGGGGAACAGTTCACTGCACACCAATGTTCCTTCTGCCCTGAGATGAGGCATCCAAAATCTGTCCTGTGGGGACACTGCTTCCTAGATCAGACCCCATTGCTGAGAAGGTTTGTGAATCCCACAAAGTGTACATGACTGCAGATGTCAGATGGAAAAATGAAGAGTGCTTTACTAAGAAAAGGTAGATACTCACAGGAGAGTAAAGATGGAGGGTTTGAGAATCTGGGAAATGAACATATGAATCCCCTTGTGTGACTTAAGCTCAGATAGATGAAGTGGTTATGCCTAGGTTTGTGGTGAAACAAGAACCAGAACAGAGGTCTAGGGACTCCTACAACCCAGCAAGCAACAGTTCTCTCACCTGGTTAATCCAGCTTCTTCTGAACTATTTATGTATGTTTTGAGGTTGCTTGCAAAATTCAGAAGCATTAGGTTGGAGAAGAAAGTGTGGGAAGGCATTGCATGCACTGTCAGCCCTCAGCAGTGTGTCCATCTGCTCTCGTGCACTAATGAAGACCTGCAGTGTGATGCCTTTCAGGAAGCTCCAATCTTCAGGGTCTTTTGCATTAATCTTTAATATGCTCTTTGTGTGCTTGTCATGTAGGAATTTAAAGACAGAAAATAAGCTGCTTAGCAAAGATGGAGCATATTAGCTGAATTCTACCCCAGGCTATGGGCCACATCCACTGTGGCTGGTGTAGAAGAGGCCAGCTTGGGCTAACATGCTTTTTTTGCAACATTTTTTCCAAAAAAGAGAGGGAAATATGTCAGGGCTGTAAAGAATCTCATTCCATATCTTTTAGTCCTTCCTTTATTTGAGCTACCCAGTCTCTCCAAGAAGACATGTGAGGAAATGAACATGATGANGAGACAGCTGGATGTTGTGTTGGGGAGCATCATTTAGTGGTGTGATAGGGCTAGGAAAAAGGCTGGACTCGATGATCTTCAAGGTCTCTTCCAGCTATAACTGTTCTGTGATTCTATGATTCTACGAAAGTTCTCAGTGGAGGCCCAGCAAAGCTCCAAGAAAAGCACACAAGATGAACAGGGCCACAACCACTTCAAAAGTAAGCTCCAGTAACAGTCCAAATGCCCACATTCAGTGTATTACCCATCTAGAAGCAGGTCCACAAAGTTAAAGGAATTACGTCTGTACACACCTGATCTCAGAGGAACATTGGGTTGGAATTTACTGAGCACATCTTCACCAGACCTAGCCTAGCAGCGTGGACACAGATAGTGCTGGTTTACAACCTTGTCATGTAAGTTAAGTATCTGCATTGACTGTTTACACATTAACCATCAAAGATTCCTGCTTTGTCAATTATATTTTGTCTAGAGCATTCTTCTTTGAGTTGGTTAGCAACTCGTTACTCAGAGGGTAATGGTATCATTTTAGGTTAAAAAAAAAGAAACCCACAGAGAAGATCAAAGATCTAGTTTAACAATGGGATTATTCAGGCTACAGAGTGTTATGTGTTCCTGGTGGCAAGCATACACAGCTCTGATAAAATTCAACTTGTGAATGCTAGTCATGATTTTAAGTTTATTAAAATGCACTGAAAAGGAAGGTGACATTGTAAAAAAGAATAAATGGTGGTGCCTTGTAAAGCCTGAAATATCAACACGAGCACATTGAGTGCAGTGCTAATCACAGTAAATTTGAAGTGGAAATGTGTTCTTCCAGTTTCTTCTGAAGTCTTTCTCTGGAGCAGAATTGATGGTCGCTCTAGGAATGTTTGGCATCATATGCTCTATGCCAGTGTGTCTCATCCTGTTTGTGTGTATTTAACTTGTGTAAATTAACTACTCTGCAGCGGTACAGTACTTACAAACCTACCTACCATTGCCTGTAGCATATGTTGCTACCAAAGTTCTGTTGTTTATGTATACTCCAGGCATGATTGCATTGTAGTGATAGCTGTATTGTGCTCTGGTGTAAAACATGGGCCTTATCCTGTCATCTGAAGTCATACTTCTGCTAAGAGCTCATATCCTCTTGCATTCAAGGCACAAAAATTGTTGTCTTTGGGATTTTCCTTCTAAGTGAGAACAGTTCTGTGAGCAGGAAGATTCTGCTAAAACATAGCATCTGCTTCTCACGTTGGGAATCAGTCATTCATCCAGTTTTCTAAGACTGAGGCACAAGAGGTCAAATGACCTCAGTACAGGCACCAAGTTGGTGGATCAGGTTGATTTACATCTCAGGATGCTCTTAGATCTCCCTGTTGGCCAGCAGATGTTATAGACTGATACAAAACATAGTTGGAAGCATTAATGCAGTATTGCCTGTCTCTCTCCTGTAACCTATGCACAACTACACATGAAGACTCTGTAAGATTACACTATGGTGTTTTCCAAGCCTGTGTACATTTCCAGATTGTGCTGAATTTAGCCAAATCACCACTTAAGTGTTGTACCCTACGTATCTAGGTCATTTGCACAGCAATTTTTATTGTTAATCTGGAATAACAAGCATAGCTTTTGGCAGAGTTCTGCATGGCAGAAACAATTCATGTCTTCATACAAATGCACGTGAGCTTTTCTGGAGGGAAAAGAAAGAAGGAGGGGGGAGAACAAATTAGTTAATTTGGCTATAATTTGTCTATGGTTTTCCTGGCAACTCAGGAGTAACCAGGAAAGATAAATGGGAAGACTTGCTTTTACTCTTCTTTTAGGCAAACGTGTTTGGAAGCTCTTGGACCATTTCAGCTGCCTCCATTTATCTCAGTTTGGACCTGGGAAGCTGCAGTAGGGAATTCAACAAAACCCTGCTGATTTTGTCCTTGCCAGGTCCAGCTCACCCACCTTGCTGGGCTCTGCCAGCAGCCCTCTCTCTGAGCAGGCTGCAGGGGGTAACAGAGCTGGTGGCAGTGAGGAGTGGAGTGAAGTGCCAAAAGCTGTCCTAAAGTGGGGCAGCCACGGCTCAGACCTTGGGTAAGGTATGAACTAGGCATCTCTTTGTGAGCATAGGCATTGCAGGCTTCTCCTGCCAGCTCTCTCCCACCAAAGGGGACACACCTGCTTGCAGACTGGGGACTGCTGCCCTGAGCATCAAAAGAAGCATGGNAACCATTCTGTGATTCTATGATTCTATCATTACAAAGCAACCAAAAGGCAGCTGCTATCCTGAAGAGTTTAAAATTGAATCACTTGGAAGGAAACGTTTGCCTTGGTTACATTAGTGGTTATCACTATTGGAGCCAGATGCTGGGTTGTGAAAAAAATCACCTATTGCAAAAACAAGGTAATTATATGTCTGGGTTATTTGTGAGTTGAATCAGTTCTCTCCCATTTGCTGAAATGAAATGCAAGTACCTGAGCAATGTAGTTTGTTGCATTGTTCAAAGAGTGAAGATCCTCCAGCAGCACTGCTAGCCAAACACACTGTGGCTCTGTATGGGAAGCAGGGCACCCAGCACTGTTAGAAGTAAGCAATAAAATCTGTGCTGATGCAGAAAGCTGGCCTTGCCTGAGGCAGCAGCTTAGTGTGATAAGCACTATCTCTTGCTCTGCTTATTTCAATGTATTACTGAGCATTTCTATAATGCAGGGGTTTAAAATGCTCTCATTTATTCCTTTTTTCCTTCTCCTTGGTGCCAAGACTCAACCTTCAGCTGCAGTGGACCCAAACCAATGCCAGCAAATGTAGAGGATTTCTATCAGTGGATCTGCAAGCAGATTTGTACCCACATGACAAAACTTTATACTATTTTAATAGCTTATTCTTCTCAGAATGCGTATGAACATCATACAGATGATTTCTAGCAGGACAGTGGTTCATGCTAAGCCAGCAAATAATTTTCTAGTCTTATTCTGAACCACTCCTGGAAAAAAGTCTTAGCTCTGCATGTACAAACTAGGCCAAAAAAAGAAAAAAGGGTGGGGAAAGAGACACAAGGCCCTTTGTCCTCTCTGGAATTTGTTTAAAACCTCAGGGATGAATAAGGCACTTTATTTAACCCAGCCTGGCTATAAATAGGAAGCAGCACCTTACCCTCTGTGTGATCTAGGGAATTCAGCTGTGTCTCCTCAGTTACCATCACATTAGAGAGGCACAGCTTCAAACTGAGATATGTCCCTACCCCGAGGGTCATTAAAGGTAACCAAGGGTACTGGGTTTGGTCCAAAGAGACACCTTGAACTAGAAGGAAGGTGCTGGGGCCAGCAGGAGTCAAATGGCTGCTTTGCTTTTGCTCATGTTTTCTGGTTGTGCTTTAAGCAGCAAGTCCTCCTGGTGATTAGCATCCCAAACTCTATCTAAATTTTTTTCTTATTCCTACTGGGGCAAACTTGTTTTCAGCATGGTGGAAGTGACTGTTCAGCCCTGTGGTACCTCGAGGGCTTCATGGTGGAAAAGGCACCATGTGCTGCTTTTCCATTTCTGCAGAGACCTGTCTCAGGAGTGGCATTAGCTCTTGTCCCCTCAAGGGACACCATCCCAGCACCTCTAGACCTCTTCACTGGGTCAAATTAACCCAAACAAGGATAGACAGGGACACCTGACATCAAGAAACCTCTTCTGCAGCACGTCCCAGCCATGCTGCTTCCAGGACAGCTACCTGGACACCATTTGTGTGTCCACTCTACCTTTTTCTTCCTCCTTTGTGTATTTGGGGGAAAAAAGCTAGTTTCTTCCCCTGGCACACCCAAGCTAGTAGTTAAAAACCAGCATCAGTGAAATAACACCCAAGTTGCTGGTTTTCAGCCCATATTCAGTTCATTTTGTTCTGTCCCTTTGTTTTCAGTTGCAGTTGTGTACTAGCAAGACCTCACCTGAAGAGCTAATTCAGGAGGATGTGCAGGGCTGCCAAGGGAAAGCTGGGTTGATGAGATAGGTACCTGTGCTAGTTCTTCCTGCTCAAATCATCATGAGTGAACAGTTAGCAACAATAATAAATTATTCTTAGGTTTCCAGCACTGTGCTATCTGGAGCTTTCCCCAACTCCTGAGTCTGGCTGTACTTCCAGCTGCATCCCAGTCCCAGAGGTGTGCATGGCTTCATTGCCTACTGAATAGTAATGCGTGGGGGTTCAGTTGTCAGGGGTAATGCAGGACACGTGGGTATGTGACAATATCCAACCTATGTTTCATAAATTAAATGACTAATTCATAAAGAGAATTTGTCAGTCTCCAGAAGCCATGCTGAAGCTGAATGCTGGCTTGATTGCAAACATCTATTTAATGGCTGGACTCGCTGCAATCAAGGACATTTTAAACACATTTCCCTTGGTGCATGGGCATGAATTGTCAGGCAAGATGAAATGATTCTTGTCCTTCATAGTTTAAGGTTCAGGGTCTCAAAGCTGAGGAGAATAGAATCCTAGAATCCTAGAATGGGCAGGTTGGAAGGGACCCTAAAGATCATCTAGTTCCAACCTCCCCACACTGAGCAGGGATGCCAATCACTAGCCCAGGTCACCCAGGGCCACATCCAGCCTGGCCTTGAACACTGCCAGGGATGGAGCAGCCACAACCTCTCTGGGCAACCTGGGCCAGTGCCTAACCACTCTCTGGGGAAAGAACTTCCTTCTAATCTCCAATCTAAATTTCCCCTCCTTCACAGCTCCTGCTCTCTGTCTTCACCTCCCTGGAGGCCTCTGCATCTCCACTCCTCCCCACCCTCCTAGTTGAGCTAAGGGAGCATCTCCTTCCTGGAGGTCTCCTGAGGTTAGATATGATGAGTTTGGACTCTTCATGGAAGACATGTTAGAGAAAATGGAGGAAAATGTTTTATTGGTGTTCTTAGGGGAAAACTGCAAATTTTTAATGTTTCAAGTTTATGTTTTTCAAAGATTGTTGGTTGTGGGGATTTTGTGGTTTTGAATTTTTTTAAGTTTTTTTTTTTAAAGAGAGAGAAAATCAGAAACTTTGTTAAAATCCTTGTTGTCCAGAACTGAGCGAATTGAAACTTTGGAGAGTTACTGTCTCTGAAATGAAAGACACAATGTATTTTCCAAGACAAAGGGAAGAAGGGTGCTCTGCTCTAATTTGTGGTGGAAGCAGTGCTTATCACTAACAGCTTTTAGAACTTGAATATGAGAGCTAGGCTCTTGCTTCTTGTGGCTGCCAGGGATCACCTTTCTCCTCAAAAGAATTCACACAAATACTGGATTTGAACGGGGAGAAAACATTAAAAAAGAGACAAGAAAACCACAAATTAGGATTGATTTGATTTAGATGTGACATTTTTCAGTTTAACATCATAAAAGCCATGTTCCATCACTTACTAATGGTTTAAATAAAGACTGATTCCACTGAAAATGGTATTTGCTACTTTAGACCAGAGTGTCAAGCAGAATACCTCCAAAAGAATGAACTACTAAGCTGATGTTTGATTAAAGACAATTGAAAATGTCTCATAATATGTCAGTAGGATAACATTAAATGAACCTGAGGATCCAGTGGATTTAAGTTTAAAATATAAATGGTAGGAGCAAGACAACAGTGTTCAAATGCTCAGCCTATATAATTAACTATAGATAAACCCTCCCTGCCTTCAAATGCAAGGAAAGATTGCAGCTAGGACTCAGCACAGGTCTCACAGTATCATAAAATTGGCATCAGTGAAGCTGCATCCCCTAGAGCCATCCTGTAGCACCCATTGCATCCTTATGTTACCACACAGAAAAATCCCAGATGGAAGGGACAGCTTTTAGGAAGACAGTGTCAGTCCTTCTACCATCCCACCCCCAGGGTAATATATGCCAGGACATGAGATTTTCCATGCCTGGTGCATGGAAACTCCAGTACTGACTGACATCAAGCATCAGGTTTACCAGTGCTGCAGTGCCAAAGCTGAGCTCATTGCCTCCAGCCTAGGATACAGAAAAACTCCCTAACCATGCCAGCTCTGCCCACCAGGCACAGCCCCACAGTGGCAGGTCCTCAGCCCAGATGGGGAGAAACTGGCTTTGACCCCAAAGCAAGGCTTTTTGCCATGCTGATATACCCATCTCAGTGAGCAGCAGCTGTTAACTGAGAAAGCAAGAGTGAGTCTCACCCTCCAGTTATCCAATCCTTTGCTTTTTGGTAACTTGACATTTTGGGGGGGAAAAATGATTGTTTGGTGGCAGGCTATCTCTGTCTCTCATCTCTGCCATGTGACCCTGCTTTCCTTGCACAGGGTATAGGTTTCTAGTAATGTGAGTTCCTGCTGGGCTTCACAATAGCCGTTCCAGAAAATGTTACCAATGTGCATTGCATTAACAGGCGAATGCAGATGAGCCAGCTGGCTCACTGGCAGCACTGCATGCAAGGCACGTGCCATCCAGGGTGAAGGGCTGCACCAAGCAGGACAGCAAGAAAGTCCCAAGACAAAGGAAGTGAGCGTTGAGCTGCCTGGTCTAGGAAGGGCTCAAAGGATAGAGACAGAGGTGGTACCTGCCACTGATGTCAATTTGAATTTTCCTGTGTAGGAGCAGGTGGGCTGGAGGGCCAATGTTGAGTATTTGCATGCCATGGGGCAAAGACAGGCTTAGAGAATCATAGAATGGTTAGGGTTGGAAGGGACCTCTGGAGCTCATCTAGTCCAACCCCCCTGCAGTGGCAGGGACATCCCCAACTAGAGCAGCTTGCCCAGAGCCCTGGCAAGCCTCACCTGGAATGCCTCCAGGGATGGGAACTCAACCACCTCCCTGGGCAACCTGGGCCAGTGTTCCACCACCCTTGTGGGGAGGAACTTCTTCCTAATGTCCAGTTTAAATCTACTCCTCTCCAATTTAAAACCATTGCCCCTTGTCCTTTCACTGCAGGCCTTTGCAAACAGGCCCTCTGCAGCCTGCTTGGAAGTTCCCTTTAGGTACTGGCAAGTCACTAGTAGGTCCCCCCGAAGTCTTCTCTTCTCCAGGCTCCAGGCTTAGAGCAGGCTTCATTCCTCTGTATTAGCTGTAAGACAGGAGCTGCACACCACCACAAATAACCCTTTGCATTTTCAAACCAAGACACTCTGAGTCCACTACTTCATCCTATCAGTCCAGTATAGGCATTTAATAGGCTAAATGGTGTAATACATCTACAGGACATACATTAGTTGAGTATTATGTACAGGTGGCATTCTACAAAATTAGAAAGAACTGAAACAGAGCAAAATCCAACAATGTCTTACTCCATAAAACTTCCTTTCTTCACTACATGAAATATTCTACAAGCTAGACTAGAAAAATATGACTGTCTTTTTTTTCCTTTTTAGTTTCTACAAAGCTTTTAATCCAGAAAAAAATACAAAACAACTATTGAGTTTATTAGAGAGACAACACTTGTACACAGACAAAGTAAGTGGATGTTCACAGACCTGCAAGTTGAATAAATAGAGCTTGTTTGTATAAAACAACTTTCTCTCTGTCTTGCTCTTCTATTTTGGGGCCTCTGGCCCATGTTCAGAAAAAATAAAACGGGAGGAGGAGTTTGGCTTTGCATGGTTGTTAAACTGAGGACACGGCTTTAGAAGAAAGCTTTAGTTTGAAGCATTCCTTTGCTTCAGGTAAAATTCTTCAAGGAAGCAATGAAAAAGAGAGAAAAGGAAAGAAAGGAGAGATGGGACTGGAAGGAGGAAATCTGGCATTTCTATATGGTCTGTACTAAGATGAAAAACGTACTGCTGTATGGAGTTTTTTCAGGGAGTATGTAGAATTCTCTTGTTTCTTTGGAAAACTTATTTAGGGAAGTGCCATTGACCTCAGGTGGAAATAGGATAAGGGCCATCCAGAGCAGGAAGGGAGGGAGCGTCTGAAAGCAGATAGAGAGCACATAAAATTGGGGGAAGTGTTTCAAACAACTGTTTTTCCTTTTATAAAGCGAAAAAGCAAATTCAGTGATATGTCTAACGTCATTCCTCACAGAGCTGGGAAGATGCAGATTGAAAGGAAATCACACAGCTAAAAATACGTAGTCACTGTCGTTGTTTTCCCCTCAGAGCTTTGTAAAACTTCTTGATGGTCAATGCAAAAGCAGCACTTAAAAAGCACTTCACATCCCCCCAGCCACCTCACCAGCACAGCTCTCCTCCTACCATGAGCAGTTGCAGATGGGTCTGAGCCAGAGACCTCCTTTCACTGTTCATGTGCTACCCAAACACATAGCTTGAGCTTGGCCTTGCTTCATTGGCTTTACCAGAAAACTGTCACCAGTGAAGGGGATGATGAGGATGGCAGCCAGATTTAGGAGGTGCTCCTGAATCATTCAGTTACTCTAGTAAAATTCAATGCTCTGACCAGAATCCCTCTCATCCAAAAAAATAATTCTGTGACAGTGTAGGTAAGAAAGTCTACATCAGGAAGGCAAAACAGATTGTTATATAGATAAAGTTTAACTTAAGTATCACATTATACTATACTACATTGCTTATAAAAAGGGTCCTTAGATCCCAAACACCCCAAATAATGAGCTATAGTTTTGTACATAAATTAATGTTGCTTTGAAGTAAAATAGTCTCTTTCCTTTGTATTAAACATTCATTGCACAGATTTTTTTTTTTTGTAGTAAATATATTAAATTTGGTTGCTAAGAATGTATAAACTTATTAATACACCTGGCCAGTAAATTTTATCCACCACTACACAATTAAAAGTTGTTTTTAGAGAAAATTATTACTGGAGAAAAGAAATCAATTGGAAGTCAACTTAGGAGTTAATGCTGGAAGAAATCCTGTTATTTCATTCCACCTACAGCGAGAGGCTTCTTCCGGCTGCAACATTAATTGGAAGTACAGACCCCATCCAGCCCTGCAGAGATGGAGAAAGCCAACTTCGTGGCTTATAGGACACTTGTTACTGACACAGTCAAACCCTTTTGAGTACATGCATTATCTATCTCCACTAACACTGTCCAAAGTGTAGCATTTTGAGCCAAGATCAGTGCTTCTCCTGGGATAGTGGGGGGGGAGTGTCTGGGATGTCCCCATGCAGGAAGGGGTTCACCCCTGTCAAAATGACCCCCAAATCCCCAAGAAAAAATCCACTGGAGGCTCAAGGTGTCCAGAGACAGCTTGTCCCACGGTGAGCTCTGATCTTCAGGAGGTGGCTGTGCAAACAAAGCCAAGGGGACTGTGCCTCAGGTGAGGATCTCCACTCCTGCTGGCAGTGCCACTTGGGCAGGAGGGAGGCAAGTGTGCATCCCACTACCTTGGCCCTCCTCCATCCCCTCCTACTGTGGGCAGCTCAGAGGGGAGCTGGCATCAGGCAAAATGGAGGGCAAGTTTGGGACATGCTGTGGAGCTCCTGCCTCCCACCCCCAACCACTGCCTGGCTAGGATCAAGGGAGGAACAGCTGGGTCTCTGCACCTACGCTACAAACAAAGCATTCCAAAAGAATTGTCACAACAATTTCTATTAGCAAGGTGGGACAAATCCAGCCCTGGCAGAAGTGGAAGCCATCTCATGGGCTTCAAGGGAAAAAGGAGCACGCACCACACCATGGCTGGACCTGCAGAGTGCACAAACAGCATGATCCACCCAACTCAAGCCTACAACAGACAGCCTCACTCCACAAACACCAGCAACTAGTAATCCGCTTCATCAATGTACAGTGAGAAAGCATTTCTGAAAGGCATGAGCCTTCTTGAAAAGGCAGCTAAGAAAAGCCTGGTTTATCCAAATTTGCACACATTAGCCAAAGGGAGAGAATTGCTCTGGGCTGCCCCGGGGCAGCAGCCTGGAGGCAAATCTTATACATTTGCATCTCTATACAAAAGTTAAAAAATCAAATGGTGACATTATATTACATCTATTGTCCATAATATCACAGTGCTAGTTTTAAATGGCTAAAAACAAGAAAGGGTTTAGATTTAAGACATCACTCCTGTAGAACTGCAACCCCTTTGTCCTGCTGTTGATACCTAAAAGCAGCCTTGCTTGAAAAAAGTAAAACCAATGAAAAGTGCTAACTGAAATCAGGAGCATTTTTGCCTTGATAATCTCATATTTCTTAACACATTCCATTGTTCCCCAAGGAAAAATGAAACAAATATGAATCCCAGCCTGAAAATCAAAATGTTGAAAAGAACAGTTCTAAAGCCCAGATGCTTCTTACTAGGTACTAACTAAATAAAATCCTTGCAGATTTAAATACAGATTACTTTGACATGTCTTCAGAGTGTGTTAACTTTCCAACAACATTCACAACGAAGTTTCACTTCTGAGGCCATGGAGTCCCTACTCGTTCTCTTCAGTTCTGCTTTCCAGAGTATCTGTAGTGTCTTCCACTTCTTGAGCTGGGTGTGCTAAAGTATATGCAAAGAAATGGCTTGTCAGTATTTATTTCCTCATACAGGCACAACAGCCTTTGTCTGATTCCCTGCTCTAACAAGTATTTGATCTGTTAGGTTGATCAGACCTGACATGAGCAATTTGCTGTCCTTGCAAACCAGTAGTTAAAATGGAGTAGGGAACTCTTGAGTGCCTCACAGTCTGACTTCACATGGCACTTGAGACTTCAGGACAGGTATTACTGAGATGAGGTGATGATCCCTGTGGACTGCCACTGTAGTGGGAGAGCTATCTGCTGTCTTAGTGAAATGTTCTGGGCCTACCAGCTCCAGAAGGATAGGGAGCTGCTGGAGAGAGTCCAGCACAGGGCCAGCAAGATCATTAAAGGAGTGGAGCATCTGCCCTATGAGGACAGACAGGCTGAGAGAGCTGGGTCTCTTCAGCCTGGACAAGAGGAGACTGAGAGGAGACCTCAGGAATGTTTACAAATATGTTAAGGGCAAGTGTTGGGAGGAGCAAGCCAGGCTCTGCTCAATGTCATCCAATGTTAGGATAAGAGGGAATGGGAGCAAGTTGGATCACAGCAGGTTTAGTATTAACATGAGCAGAAACTTCTTTACAGTGAGGGTGCCAGAGCACTGGACCAGGCTGCCCAGGAGGGCTGTGGAGTCTCCTCTGGAGCCATTGC
This sequence comes from Bucco capensis, assembly GCA_013396975.1. Lineage (NCBI taxonomy): Eukaryota > Metazoa > Chordata > Aves > Piciformes > Bucconidae > Bucco > Bucco capensis. The sequence goes on along the minus strand of VWZO01004378.1, from coordinate 521,055 downwards.
AGAGCTGCCTGGACACATTCCTGTGTGACCTTGTCTAGGTGATCCTGCTCTGGCAGGGGGGTTGGACTAGATGATCTTTCTAGGTCCCTTCCAACCCCTAATCTATACTGTGATACATAGTGAAATCTGCTCAAAACTCTCAGTCCAGAAGACATAATGAGTCCTAATATCAACAGAGAAACACAACACAGAGGCCATAATGTGCACACAACCTGGAGGTCAGGCCATGCATTTGGTTCCTATTTCCTCTAGAATGATCAAATCCTGTCATTGCCACCACCCAGAAATGCCAGCTGGAATTGCACATGATTTGATACTTCAAGATGAGACTATTTATCACCCCTTTGCAGGTAAGGAAAGGTACATCTTGCACCTCATCCTGGCTTCTCTCTCTGGGTGGCAAATGTTGGTGCACTGAAATGGAAACCATGTCACTCTTTAAGAGAAAATGAGAGCATTGAGGTGAAAAAGAACCAGAAATAAATAGACCATTACTGTGTGCTTCTGCTACACAAATGCTCTCCTGGGACAGCAAGATGCTTTTTCACTTCTAGGCTAGGAGACAGGGAGGCAGATATATACTATTGAACAGGATTACTGCTTCCTAGAGTGAACTCCTCATGTGCAGTAAACTGTCTGTTGGACAAGCAAGTGGCCAGCACTGAGCCTGATGCAAATGAAAGTGCCATGTGCTCAAAAGCTACAAGGAAATTTTCAGTCCCTAGGACTCCCTCTCCAGTACATACATTTCTAGGCACCTTCAAGCACCTACTGCTCTTTAGTACACAACTTCAGTGCGTGGCATGGCCTGAATCTGCTGGTTTTGTATGGGGAACAAGGATGAAAATTATTCATTCAGACCTTCCAGATCCATCTGCTGCTGCTGCTGCTGCTGCTGCTGCTGGACACGGACTCTCTGGTCACCATGAAGGCCCTTGTCCTCTGCTGATTTCAGGTCATCAGGAGGCCAGCGCAGCTCCCCGCTCTCCACATCCCCAGACTCAGTTGGCTCCACCACGATCGACGGCAGTCTTTTGGACAGCTTAGGGTACTTCTCATGTGAGTCTGGGAAGGCCTGGTGAGACATTTGGGGACATGTCCATCAAAGCCTTGTCCAGGGATGCATATTCAGAGCAAGAATTCTGCAGGCTCCATCTAGGATGCTAACATCCTTTCTACATTTGACATACACTCTCATGTTGATTAAAAACTCCCTTCAAACCGGTGCAGGGCAACAGTCCTGCACAGGGAGGATTTCAAAGGCAGCTGAATCCAGATCCTTGCTGGACACTGAGGGCTAGAGGTCTCAACACACTCTCCTCTGCACATGCTGTTCCCTTTCTGGGGCAAAGAACCAACTTCACTCACCACTGTGTTGGGCAGACAACTTCTTTGACTTGTGTGATCTCACATGTATAGTATGAATGGAAATTGAGGCAACAAAATTCATTATGTTGCCAAACACTTGTGTTTCAGTTCTGGCAGGATTTTAGGACACAAAGGTCATTGCTGTAATACTAAGCTAAAAGGCTGCTGCAGCCCTTCTAGCTGCTGTCCTTTTACTCTGATGTGATGCTCATGTTTTTTCTTGTGGTGACAGTTTATTAAGAAGCCACCATTCTACAGAGCTATTTTCTGTAATGTGAAACACTATTTTATGATGCATTCTTGTAAAAGAGGTAGCCCCAGAGACTATTTTTACACAGAGGATGGTGCCAGCTATTAATTTTTATTTGTCACACTGAAGTTACAAGTTGAACACTATGCAGCAGTTAAGAGTTTGAAGCTAAACTAGATCTTTTTAGTGAAGGATATCATAGCACATAAAAGTGCTTCTTTCTTTCCAGCATTGCTGGTTCAATTAAAACTCTCACAGTACTTTGTTTCAGATAGGGGCTTTTTCTGGTTGTGGTTTGTTGGTTTTTTTTGAGGAAAAATCCATTCTGACTCCTCCAGGATGTTAACACAAACTGTTCTTGCTTCACTGAAGCCTTATCTCCTAATTTCTCAAACTTCCATATACCTGCACTAACTAGTTATAAATCTCTCCATGCTAGTTTTTTTAATTGTTCTATTTTATTTTATTTGTAACAACAAAATCAAGGTGCAGACTAGGGGACTGAACTAGGGGTTGAAAGAAGGAATCAACCCAGTTTAAGTCCAAGCACTGCTATAGGTTTGCTGTATGCTGGTGGGAACCTCCTCACACATCTGCAACATGTTCAGCACTGATCAGGATCTCTGGTTCGACTGAGCACCACTGGTTACATGAGCCACTCTCACCACAGCTCCTGCTATGATCACAGGCAGAAACATGCAGATACTCCTTAACCACCATAAAAGGTGGGCACATCACCCAGAACATTGCCAGGGACCTGGAGGTGTCATAACCCACTAGAGGTATTTGCTCCATGGCTTCTGTAACCTTTCTTCATCCTAGTAGCTGCTGTCTCAAAGAGCTTAGAGTTTTGTTGTCCCACTTGGCATCAGAGTTGGCATGGGGAGGCAAGCCCTTGGGAAGGGCAATTCTCTTCCTTTGTGTCTTGGAAGCAGCAGGAATATTTTTACCATTGCTGCAGTGCCTGTATCTGTCTTCTGGAGATGAGGAAGGACAATAATTCTCATCCTCACATGCTCGCTCCCCATGGTAGTGCAAATTTACACAAAGGTGGAAAATATTGTATATCACTCTTAGTGTTGCAAAGTAAGACACAATTAAGAAGAAATTTCTTTCGTGAGAAAGCCCCTTCAGTGCAACTAGACCAAGCAAATCACTGAAGGTAAACCTTTCTAATGCCTCCCTGAGCTGCACTCACATCAGCATCTTGATCAAGCATTTTGTTCACGTTGCCTATCAGAAAAGTCCCCTCCAACTTTCCATGACACAGTCTCCTCCTGAGATGTTTATAATTTGGAGAGACATTTCCATGCAGCTGTCTTGACTGGGAAGAATTTTTAAGAAACCACTGATAGGATCCTGCTATTCCCAAATAGGAGACAAGGTAAAATCTCCTTGACCAGGACAGGTCCAGAGATACCCCATAGCAGCAGTGCACTCTTCTTGTATAGATGTGGTACTTAGGGACATGGCTTAGTGGGCATGGTGGTGATAGGTTGATGACTGGACTTGATGATCTTAGAGGTCTCTTCCAACCTTACTGATTGTGTAATTCTTGAGATCCATGGTGGAGCCCAGCTCCCTGAGCCTTACAGCTCAGCTGGCAGAAAATAGCCATTAAATTGTGGGCAAAATGCCTTATTTGCTGACAGGGCTACACATGCAAGTGACAGTGACCACTTCTCCCAGCTGCTGCTCAGCCTGCTTTGGTGGCAGAAGGTGGTGTGACAGCCACTTTGTCTCTAAGCCTGCTGGCAATCCAGTACAACAAAAATTTCTGCTTTTTCATCTGCTTTCTGAAGCCCTCAGAATGGCACATACTGATCTAAAAATGTGCTAAGAGCCATTTATTATGGCTGCAACAAAATTTAGGAAAGGCACTTGTGTGGCCTCAGCTTGGCTATTTTTGTTTGTGTCATTCTTACAGAGTCTTTTCTTACACCAATGGCATAATGTGTTTTTCCACTGGAGCCCAGTATTTACCACATCCCTGCAGGAATGAGTCAGGACTGGCAGGAAGCAGAGCTGCCTGTCAGGCCTCGCTGTGTTTCTCTGCGGAAGCTGAAGTATGTGACGAGTGGGCAGGAGACTGCAGGAAGAGAAGGACTGGTCTCCTGGACAGAGTGCTTCGAAGTTGCTAGAAGAAACCTAGTTTTCCCACTGCATCACTGACTTTGTGCTACCTCTCATTTCTTTTTTGCTTTTTTGCCTGAAGTGGTTATTACTAAAATGTGGATGGTATCAACTTCTCCTTGAGGGGAAAGGTAAAGTTGCTGGAGGAAAACCTCTGGAGCATGTGATCAGGGACACTGCAGACCTGCCCTAAATACATAGGTGGAGTCAGAGCTGGCACAGAGTTTGGGCAGCATATCCTAACAATAAAGAAAACCTGTGACTCAGTGAAAAAGAGGAAAGAGAATATTGAAAATGTGCTCTTTGAGTGAGCAGCATTAATCCTGGGAGGTTGATGAGGCATAGGAAAGTCTACAGTATGCTCTTTAATTGCATATAGCCTTTCATTACATGCACAAGTGATCTGAAAGGAATTTGCAAAAATTCAGTTCTGACTTCCCTGGCCTCCAAACATTTGATTTTAACCTGTACTAGGCTGCCTCTGGAAGAGTTTCTGAGTCTGCCTGCAATAATATACCTGTGTTGAGAAGCAACTCGTGTCCTCCGGGACACATTTTGTTGCTTTGTCCCTAGCAGTGACATTGAGAGTCACGAGCACAAGCACAGACAGAGACTGGGGCATGGGGGTTGTCACAAGTGGGGCTCAGGACATTGTGATCCCTCCTGCTGGAATCAGCACTGCAGGTGGGTACATGAGTGCCTGTGTGAGACTGCCTGGGGATAAAAAATGCTCTTGCACATGCCAGCAAATGGCCTTGACCAGTGCTGCTGCTATGATGCCATAGCCATTTCTGTCAATAACACAGTCATTTCAAATGGTCTGTTTTCTAAACAGGGAGCTCCCTATGAGTCTAAGGAAACTTAGCTCCTTACAGGGGTGGCTGTATAAAAGCTGTGGTACGGTATTAGCTGGATGTCTTCATCACACAATGGTTCCTCAGATCTGAATTCCTGGTGACAAGCAACCTCTTTGCCTGCATCCCCACAGGGGCCAGGCATCACTGTTACTGTGCCCAGAGACCTAGTACCTTACAAAACCCTCCTGCCAGAACTCTTATCTTTAAAAATAGAACCTAAGTAGGCTCAAGAATGTATTTCAGGGCTACTGCTTCTGGCAGTTCTGCAATTATACATCTAGGTGAATTACAGTTATTGGTTGCAATAAATTGCTTTCGAAAAGCAACTTGGGATATTTTCCAGTTTTCCTAAAGTTACCTGGCTTGAGGGGCCTCCTTCTTCCTCAGGAGTCTGGCTAAGTGCAAATTCCTCCATCACCGGTTCCCGTGTGTTCATCACCTCTGTCATGCTGCAAATATTAAAGCAGAATGGGAAAACTCAGCTCCAAGCTTGTCCTCACAGTTAATTTAACAAAAGGCTTTGGCTTTTCATATTTGTTAAAATAATTGTGTTACAGACTGTCCTTTCTAAATAACCCATCAAGGAGTGTTTCCTTGACCCCCCAAGCCAACTGCTACTGCTGTGTGCTGTGACACAGAGGAGGGCATCAACCTCCATTGCCCATTCCAGACAGCAGAGGGGACCCCCCTAGAATCCCAGAGCCATCAGCAGGAACAGTGTTATCAGCAACACAGTTTATTACTGTGATATGAGCCCAGAAATTGCATCTGTTGACCAAAAAAAGGTTACTCGTGGAAACAACAGCCTTGAATTAAATTCCTATTCTGATTCTTTGTAATGTCTTCAATATTTGCTCCTCCCAGATGTCTCTTTCATTTAGTCATGAGCCAGATTTCATTTTAAACTGTTAATTCCAGACACACCAGCTGTATTGGTGTCTAAGGCCAGATTTTCAGTAGTCTTTACTTGTCTGAGTGTTCAGAGAGGTGTTGAGTGGGATTTTCAAACACATCAGGGAAGGTTTGGCACCTAAATCTCATTTAAATCAAGGACTTAGGAACCTAAGCTGCTTATGTGCCCATCAAGCATCCCCCCGCGTGCTGTTTGGCACCCAAGGCACTACAGTGCTGACCCTCATGCTCTCCTCATTCCACTGGGCACTTCCAGTGAGCAGAAGGATGAGAGCTGGCTGCACTCCTCACTGCAGGGAGCTCAGCCCACCCCATGGCTGGGTAGCTGCATGTCTCTGTGGTGTTAGGATTTTCCTCATATTTGATAATTATAGATACAGCCTTCTATTGAAAAAGTTGAGGATGCCTGAAAACTTCATGACAGCTATTAAGCAAGTAGGAGCAAACATAGCCTGAACTAGTCTATTTGACCTATAGACTGAAGGGGCCACGTTCAATTTGGATGGAAATACATCAAACCTGTATGGGTTTGGCCCCAGGCACTTCACTCTCTCTAGCTGGCATTTGTCAGGTACAGCAGCTACTGGCTGCCTGAGCCTCCTGAAGCACAGAGAATGTAGGCATCATCAATTACACTGCCCTGCCACCTGCCATAGCAAGCACCCCTTTAGGCACAACTAAATGTTGCCATTAATTCTGGTCCTGCTTCACACACAAAAGCATTCTTTGTAAAGACTGCTCCTACTGAGAAATGCAAACTAAAACATCTTAAGGATAACTTGTTTCAGGCTTATATTACCAATTACCCCACAAAACTAAATTTTACAATATCTGCAATTACTACAAACCCCTTCACAATGACTTTAATTAGCTGTAGCACAGAGCAGCATGATATCACAGAGACTTTCACTCCCACTGCATCATATTGAACAAAAAAGAGCACAGTAGACCCAGGAGACACTTGAGCTTAGCTATGGGCCAGGACCTGGACCCATAAGCATCCATCAGCTTAGGGAAGAGCCCCAGAGTGCCAGCCTTGGACCCAGCCAAGGCTGAATTAAACATCACACTTCTAGGTACACACACACCAGAAGAGCAGAACCAGGCCTTGAAATTCAGCAAGAGATTGAACCAAACTTCTGATCTGGGCATCCTCTAGTTTACACAGCCTGAATCCTCCTAGAGCCACAACACAGTAGAAGTTGCCAGATACTGCCTGCTAGGAAGAGATTTTTGAGCTCCTTGCCATTTCTTGGACCTGTACCTATCCCCAAAGACACCACAAACCACTTAATCACTAGAACACATTTCTTTTCTAGATACATGCTTTTATTCTCGCAGCATCCAGTGGGCCATACCACTGGGCACTCATGGACAACAGCACTGAGGGAGTGGTAATCTGGAAATTGGAGATCCTTTCCTGAAGATGTGACTGTTAGCCCAGCTATGACAGCTGTTCTTGTCACCAGAGACGGGGCTTAAAAGGACAGAGCTGTGTCCTTGGACCCTTCCTTGCCCAAAAGAAAAGCAGCTCTCCTTCCTCTGATCACCCCTGGTGCTTATGCAGTTCTTGCCTTTTCTTCCCCATAGTGGTTCTGGTCTCTCACTTGATCCCAGAGGGACCCTTTTGCATCCCTCCTGCTGCCCCTGCAGGGCTGCCTCCACAGATGACCATGCTAGGCCATACCATGACCCTGCTTTCCCACTCCAGTTCCTTGGGAAGAGTTGGTCTGGGGAGCTTTCACACTGCCTGTTAGCCAGACCCCAGTCATGAGCCTGAAGGAGAACAGAGCCCGCTGCTCTGACCACAGCCAAAATGTACACCGTTCTTTTCAGAGCCTTTCTAGTGTTCAGTGAGCCATCTCCATCTGTCTTGGATTGCAGGGAAAAGGGAATGAAAAAGTGCGCATCCAGATGGCAATAACCTTGGAAGCTTTGTTGGAAGGGGTCAGGATTTATTAAGTCTTTGGCGTGGCTACTACAGAGAAGATGTGTCCCTCTGCTGCATGCCCTGGTCCTCACTAGCCAGTGGCAGACTCCTGCAGCCAACAACAGCAGGCTCCTTTATTTTTGCAGCCTTTCAACACACACCAAGTGTTTAGAACACTTCTCTGTCCTTGTTCCATGGGACATTAGAGATATACACCCACATATGCACTGTTCAATGTGTCATATGAGCCCAAAGATGTTGTTAAGACCTCATGAAATTCTATTATTGAGCAATAACAGGCTCCGTGCTTCCCTAAGACCACATCACACCCTGCAGATTATTTCTAAATGACAAAGACAAATGATTCTGGCTAAGAAAATGGTGACAGTCCTGCAGTGTTACAGCAGATGCCTCAGTGAATCAGCTCCCAAGCTGCTGAAGCTCAGGCCATTTCACAAAATCTGTGCAACTTCAGGCTTTGATTGAATAGGATGGCAGAAGTGATTGTATTTGCTCTGTTTCAGAAAAGAACATTGGGCCATGCAATTGGCAAAAGAATTATGCTTTAACTGGAATAGACTAGACTAATTGTTCTCAGTCTCCACTGAGAAACAGTACAGGAAAGCAAAAAAAATCTATATGGGCTGTGAATGTAGTGATGTTTAACTTGGTATTTAACACTAAAAATAACAGAAAATTATGGAGAACGATGGTGCCAATTAGTTCATCTGAAACTTCAAAATCACCTGTAGAACATCACTGAATTGTTTACAAAGCCACAGAATCTGAAAAGGGAGTTTGGTGCCTGCTTATGGCGTTTTTAACTATGATTCATGTACAGGAGAATTTCTTGCTTTTCAGCCAGTTTTGATGGAGAAATATTGAGCCACATTTAGTGCTGCTTTTATGTGAGATGTACTAACATACAACAGAGAAGTGGATGATATAAGCAAATTATTATAAGAACTACATCTCTTTTAAATTCGCTCTTGCACCCATTCTATGTAAGGTAGATGCAGTTATCACCAAAGACATACAGTAGCCATAGTGATGCAAAACAAGGCAATAAATAGCATTTACAAACAAAGAATAAATTCTCTTCTGGTGGATGAGTCACCTATTCTGAACCTTAAAATTCTTGTGGCAGTGAATTAAGAGATGCATTTACTTCCCCTAGGTTTAATTATGCTCAAATGTACCAATTAGGAGAAGGAAAAAAAAAAAGAAAAGCAAAATCTGTTCTTGCTTTTCTGTGAGAAAACTACATTTAGAGAAAATTATCTTAAATGCAAATGCCACAATTGCTGATCTTTTCCAGGGGCATGGAGCAAATGCAGAGCTCACTTTCTGCTGTTTGTGATGGCACTAACAAGGTCAGTACCACACAGAGCAATATATATGTTGACAAGTGCTAAACCACCTACCATCACAAAGTGCTCAGAAACAATGCACACATTTTTATTTAAGGTTTGGAACAGAGGGCAAAATTGACCTGTGAAATTCCTGGTGACAAAACAGTATTTGAATGAAGATCAGCTTCAGGATTCTAAAATGTGAAGTGTTTATGTGGCTATGGAAAACAGGCAGGTTGTGTGATGCAAGCAAAGATTTCCTGAAGAAGAGTGGCAAAAACATGTTTTATGGGACAGGCTGAGCACAGCTAGGAAGAGCTGTTACCTGAAGCAATGCTCAGACTGGAGGATGCTCAGATATGCATCAAATTGAGGCCCTGATCCTGCTCCCCCTCATCAACCAGGATAGGCAGAAAAAGGAGATCATAGAATCATAGAATCCTAGAATGGGCAGGTTGGAAGGGACCCTAAAGATCATCTAGTTCCAACCTCCCTGCACTGANGCCTTCTGGGCTGCAAATATACACTGCTGGCTCATCTCCAGCTTTTCATCTCTCATGACCCCCAAGTCCTTCTCTGCACTGCTGCTTACAATGAGCTCTTCACCCAGTCTATACTCATATCTAGAGATGCCTGACCAGAACATGAGGCTCCATGGTGAATAAACAGCAAGTCCAAGGCAATGGCAGGAAAGAGTACATTACCTTCAATCACATCAACAGATGTCACTTCCAAAAACTGTCCTTGCTGCAGATGTCCACGTTGTTGACAAACTGTCATGCAAACTCTGTCAAATCCTACAAGAGCCTGAAAAAAACAATACAACAGAGTCAGAGCATGCAAGCAAAGTGACAAGGCTGGCAGTGAGTGCTGTGAGAGTACTACTGAAAACTTGCAGAAAACTCCTACTAGGAAGGTCTGTACAATTTCCTACACCAGATGGATTTTGATCTCAGTAGATCATAGTGTACCTTGTGAATTACCAAGGCAATTAATGTTCCAAACCCATCCAAAGCTCTTGCTGAAATACCTTGCAATCTGACTTTTTGTGATGTTAAATCTTATTCTTAGGGTAAGCTACATATATATTGCTGAAACTGGGACATGCTGAAATTCTTCCATACAGGGATTTTGATGATATTTGGAAAACCAGAATATAAAAATGCTTAGTGAGATATGGTTCAAAAGATTAAAGAACAAGATCCTTGCTCATGAAGCTATTGGTCAAGGCACGAAGATGACAAAATATGCTGGAAGAAGGATGCCTTAGGGTTACATTACTGCATGTTTCTTTCAGATGTCATGGGAGGTGTGATATTTGCAAAGGCCTACTCCAAACTGAAGGTAACATTTTGACTGGTATCAGGATAGGGAGCCTGGTGAGCAGAGGTGAGGATCCCACCATTTCAAAGTGTGAATCGCTGATATCTGATGACTTCTCTGTCAGAAAGTCCTAGCTGAAGAGCTTGAGGAGTTACAGTGCTGATATATAGTCTGTATCTATCTTGTACAAAGATAATTTTCTGTGAAACTTGTTTAGCTCTACAGCTTGCCAAATTTATATTCATGCCAGCCATAGCTATTTCTTTGGATGGGAAAAAGGTGTTCTTACTGAAGTGAATGGCACTACTGTATATGTTTTATATCCTCCAGTAGTTTGGATTCCATCCCAAGTGATTAAACAAATCTATCTGCTCTGGAAGCCTTCCTACCATGATTTATAACTCTGGATTAAGTGCACGCTGATTTTACTCAAAAACAGTGACTGAAGAAAACTTGTGCATTGCATTCTGGAGTTTCTTCTCATGCCATAGGCCATGCTTATTGCAAATTAGGGAAGCAGGAAATCACACCTCCATCCCCAGGATTCAATTCAGAAGGTTTAATTCTTGTCTGGCAATTTTCTTTCCTAACCAATGATCAAACCAACTTCAGAGAGGCTAATGGTTTGTCCTTAAAAATTCATGTCTACACTCTGTGCTTGCCTATTGTATGGGAATTAGACAGGATCTGATATCATGTTATCCACTATTCTGGGAAGATGATTTTTATCCCACTACCCAGTAAAGAACAGTTGATTTAGGGACTACTGCAATGAGCTGGTTGTGTCCCACCTCTTTAGGAGCCATAACACCAAGTGTAACATGAGGAGATACAACCAAGGGAATGGTAAGAGAACTGGTTCCAGCAGTGAGACCAAGCAATACTTTGGTTGCCCATTTGCCCTCAGCCTCCCACCCTACACAAAGGCATGTTTTTGCTTTGCACAGGCCAAAAGCCAGCTGAAAGGGGCTCTCCAGGCTTCTCTCCCAGTTTGGAAAGCATCTGGGACACATTGTGTGTTTGGAGTTTCTACATCACAAAGACACAGTCTATCCTGGGATAGTGGTCTCACCACCTACAGGAGGATAACCAGCACCAGGGAGCAAAGCAGGATGTTGTGCAGTAATTCCAGCCAGTTGGAGTGTGTGGAAAACCCAGCCTAGCTGTCTCTCCTGGATTATGCCTGGAAAGGACTCCACCATGCACAGCAGTGGAGGCCTTTCCTTGGGATAAATTCATTGCAAAGTAGATGTTTTTAAGGTGAGCGTCAGGCAAATAGGAAATAGAAATAGGAATCAGCCACAGGTTGCAATCCTGGCACCCCACAAATCAGCCACTAGATAAAGGAGCCCCATATTTCAGAGTTGCCTAGACCCGATGCTTCCCCAGGAGGTAGCAGTACCTCCAACACCAGGTCTTTTTTATTTAGAGATGCTTCTTACTCCAAAAGCATCACCCTTCCTCTTCCAGCTGCTCTAGTGTTGAAGACAATTTGGTGGCAAAGGGAGACCCAAACTCAGGGTGTCAGGCCTGCTGCTAGACTAGCAGGGGCTGTGAGACAGCCTCCTCTCCTCCCAGGCTTCCCAAGTTAATCATTCCCCCACTGAGCACTCATGGTAATATTACAGTAACATTGAAGGCACACCTTTGAATAAGTAAGTGTAGACAGGTGGCAGAAATTTGCCTTGAACCACTGATCCATGTGCAAATTTATCAGTTTTCTGGCACTGCAGAAATGTGAGCCCTCCTCTCCTTATTTAAATGGAACAAATCCATGGGTTTTATCAGTCTCCTATTTAGATTGTGCTGGACAGACATCACCCACACTGCTCTATTTACTCAGCCTCATGCACAGGAGAACTGTACAGACCCAGCTCTGGGTGCTCACCCACGCAATCCCAGCACATTCATGGTTCCCACTGATTTCAGATAGTGCCCCAAACAAACAGGAGTTCACCCTTGGGTCTCCAGTCCCCTCCTGCTTCACCCCACTAAAGCCTCAAGATAAAGGCAAACTCTTCTTTAATGAGTCCAGTCTGTGTGTGATACAAAAAGAAATCTCTGACAAGGAAAATTGGGACAGGGCATGTGTAAGAATGATGTTAGGCAGGAGAAGCAATCGTCTAGTACTTGATTTTTGCAAAGTGAAGAATTTTTGACCCTGCTTAGCAATTCCCAGTAAACAAATAGGTGCAAGGAGGTTTTTCTACCCAGAAGAAGAAAGGGTGCATTATTAGGGCCACTTTGCTGCAGCAGATGGGGCTGTCAGTTCAGCCAGGGTGGATGAGTAGGTGATCTAGGACAAGCTATGGTTGTTGTGGCCGAAGACATAAAGGGGTTGTTCACATGGTGCCAGAAGATGCATGTGCCTGCAAGAAATGTCAGTGTTTTCTACAGCAAGATACTTCTGTGCATCCAGCTCTTCTATGCCTTACTCTTATGTTAGTGTCCTAAGAGGATGGAGCTATGTCTTAGGCCCTGCAGTGCTTCAGGCCACACGGGTGAGGGGCCACCCCTAGGCAGGACCATGCCCAGTACCTCTGCTGAGTGCAGGACTAGCTTCAGCATCTTGGCACATCCCAAAATAAGAGCTTACCTCAGTGACACTCTGCAGCCCCCAATTTCCATGACTGCCTACTGGGCTCAGCTTTTGGACACTGTGGATAGGAACTTGGACAGCTTCTTTGTTTCCCCTGGTTGCATTATTTGTAATGCATGCACTTTATGAAGTGTTCTGGATTCCATGGGGCTAGCAAAATGTAAATTACTGCATGGCCCCACAGAAGATAAATGCGGGTGTGTATGAACTCCTATTTAAACCTCCCACTTCTTTTTGGATGCAAATCTCTTTCCTAAGCAACTGAGAAAAGTGTGATATGTGTCAGAGTCTGGAGATTAGAGATCTGTTCTGTTCCCTCATCTCAGAAGCTCTTGTCTTCGGCCACCCACACAGTACTTGAGTTCTGCTCTCTGCAGGCCAAAGCTGCCTTCCTCTCCTCAGCAGTATGTGCTCTGCAGAAGATGTCTCTCTCTCTTAGGAAGCAGTGAGATGAAATGACTCTCAATGTTGAGGAGCAGGCATTTCAGCATGAGACACAGCACGTAGTTTGGGAGAGTGAAATGAGGTAGGAGGCTGCTATTTCCAGACTCTGCTGCCTCTCACAGCTAACTTCACAGCAAGCTGCAGTTTTTACTGTTCCTGCTCCAAAGAAGCTACTGGGGTAAATACCACCCTGAGGAATTTCTCAAACACTCATTTGTGGACTACCAGCACAAGGAAACACAAGCTCACAAAGGGTACAGTACTGGCAGATCACTCTAACTCAGCCTTGTTGACTCCTGGTGTTGCACAGTGAGGCATCAGGGAGCTGTTGTTCTTCTTATATCCTGGAGCGCCATGACTACACGCAAACTTCAGCTTCTAGTTTGTTGTAGCTGTTCCTCATGACCTTGTTTGCAAAAGGGAGCTAGAAACTTGACTCATAAATGGGCAAAGAAGAAAGAAAAAGAACCTAAATGTGTCTATGTTTAACTACCAAATTTTTTAGAGCAATCTCATGGTTTGGGGGCTATTTAATGCAAAGTTTTTTGCAAATGATGTTTGCAATGCTGCTTGCTGTGGGTGCTGCCCTGGTGGGGTTTTCTTTTTTCTTTTTCGTGGCTCTTTTAGAGAAGCTCATTTATTTCAGCTCTTTGATCTCAGCACTAAACTACCTGAGCTTCCCCACAGAAGATGCCACAAGGGAAAGCTACGGCAAGGGAGAAGAGCAGGGCAGCCAGCCAGGATGCTCAGAGATAGGGGTAAGGAGCAGACAGCCAGGAAGCATGTGCAGAGCTGTGGAGGGAGGAAGAAGCAGAGCAGATGGGAAGAATGACTAAGCCAGCTCCTCCGAATGCTGGTAGACCTTGGTATCATGGAAAGCTCCAAAGAGTCCTCATGGAACTGTGTGCCAAAAGAAGGCTTGGATTTATTTCTTTTAACATCAGATTCAGCAGCTAATTTATGTGAGAGAACCTCATTAAGAAAACAGCCCCAGCAAAATTACAGATAAGCCTCAACAAGCTGTTAAATGTTTTTAGAGGTGCCTCTTCTGGTACTCGCTGTGCAAGTACTCTCTCATCTGAGAACTTGCTTTTGGGATCAGAAATGCCTGTATTGACCAGAGTATTCCTGAACTCTGGTCAGATAGTGAATCTTGCATTGGCTTCCAATATCTCAAAACAACCTTACGAAGCAAGCACCTCACAAATAAGTATAGCCATTCTTCTAATTCAGAGCAACTGTATCTAAAGGGTCTCAAAATGAAATAGTTTTGTTTCCGGGATCTTCCCTGGAAGATGACAATTCTCTCATCCCTCATATTGCATGCCATGATTGTCCCTTACCTTACAGCATCCATGGGAATTGGTGACAGATAAAATTTGGCTTCCTGTGCTTCTTCCTACCATTCCCTAGGTATCTACGGATGGTCCTGAATTCAGGCCACAGTTCCAGGAGCAGAAGATGAGAAAAAAACTTATCTTAGAGCATCAACATAGAGTAGGTGATTCTTAGATGGAAATGTCATGGGAAATGGATTGTGAAATGTCTGATGTCTTTCTGGCACAGTGAAAGATAGTCTATCACTCTGTGCATTTCCAGGTAACAAAATAGGATAAGAGGTTAGGTACAGGAGTTAGAACAGTATTTATTTAAAAGATAAACTAGTTCTTTCCCTGTTAACTTTGGAGAAATGAGAACACAGTGCTATCAGTGCTGTAATATAATGTGATATTGAGCATTTAGTAGAGAATTTACTAAAGCCAACGCAGCTCAAGCGTTAGATACAAAAACCAAGCAAACAAAAATCCAGTAGACACTCCTAAGAGAACAAAGACAACAAAGAGGCTTTTAATGTTCCCTCCTGGCAATTAACAGCACAACTGCAGGTCTCACAACATCACAACCTAACACCAGAGATGCAGATGGTTTTCTCTAGGAATTAAAACTCCATCACCTTAACAGAATTTACAAGTATGGGAAGTTGCTGCAGCACTAGATAGAGGATATGAGAACACTGCTTGCTATCACAGTAGGAATGGGCACAATGGAGGATGAGGACAGCACACAGCTAAAAATAAAGAAATGATGAAAAAAAAAAAATGCAGTATGGTTTGGGGTTTTTTGAATGAGTCATTAACACTGAAAGCAGATATGCATTAATAGGACTATGAGTCTTCCTGCCAGCCAATTAACATGCACTTTCCAGATCTAGAGGTCTCCTAAATATTTGCACAGAGGCAGTTCATGTGTGTGCATGCCACAGACAGAAGTCAGCTGAAAATTCAAGTTACATCTTACAGAATTTCCGTGGTCTCAAACAGAGGAGATGGACTTTTTTCTCCTAGTCTTATGGGGACAATGGGGCAAAACACTGTCGGATCAGTCATTTGCACGCTGTGAGAGCAGGGTCTTGTCCTGTTTGACTATAGCTTCTTCCACCACTGGTATCTGCTCTGCAGAGGATGATACTGGTCACACTCTCTCCAAATTGTGAAGAAGTGGTGATTCCAGCCCCTAAGGACTTGTGATCGAAGAGGGACAAAGGCTAAAACAAGGGGCTGAGATAAGGTTTTAAGGACCTGTTGGTATCAGTCAGTCTTTTTCATTATACCTTGTTGTTATCAGTTTGCAGTTTTCCTGGGGTTTGCCATAAAGCCTCCTTTGAAGAAGGAAAATTCAGGAAATTGATTCATTTACAGATTTTTCCAGGGAATGTACATTTGTGTGAGAAGCCAAGGGAAGGGCTGCTGCTGAAGCAGATGCTAGTCTCCTTGAAGTCCCAGCAGGGCTCCTCCTGCCTTACATGACATAGGAACCACCCTGGATCAAGGCTTCTCTGACTGACCCCTCTAAAATAGACAGATGTGGTTAATAGGCTCAAATGCAGGGGCTTAATTTCAGAAATGAGAGAAAAGGAGCAATTTCAGCCTGTGACAGTGTGGGGTTGATATTTGATCTATGCAAAAGCCTGTTGCTTAATACAAAGAGATCATTGTGAGATGGGAGGGAAAGTAGTGACTGTATCTGCACATATCTGCTAAAGTAATGTACCAGAGATGTTAGAGGAAATTCCACTTGATCAACAAATTGTGAGGCTAGATCAGGAAAGCAGGTCAAGTCATTTCACATTTGCTCATTTCTCTCTGCAGTCATAATGTTGACTCTGCAAATATCTTTTTTTTTTAAAGGAATATTAATTATCAAAATCCTGAGCTGTGAGCTGGATTCTTTTCTGGGAACAAATTTTTCTTCTTGTTAAATCTAAGAGATGGAAAACACTGGCTTGAGCCTGGTTGTCTGTAGGCAGACTTTACTGCTTCACCTTTGTTTTCAGGCAACCCATAAGGAGGCATTGTGCAGAGAGCTGGGCTACAGGACAGGTGTGAATACCAACTTCTGAGTCCTGCAGTAAAATTTGAACCCATAGCCAGGAGGGCTTCCTTCACCATACTGACTACTACTACACAACTGCCATAAAGATCTCAGTCAGGAAAAGATTAATGGAAACAAATTTCTCTCTGTATATTGCATATTGTGGCTTGAGGGGTTAATGCTCCATCCAGGCTAACCTAACTCCCCTCTGCAACTGTAGCCATATTCAGAGATCTACAAATACGGCTCTGTCTCAGATGAAAAGAAATTTTTTGTGGTATGTTCACTTGGCAGCAGGAAAATATTTGCACTCCTTGCTCAGAGTGAGAAACATAGTCCTCATTTACAGAGCAAAGTAGGCTCTTTCTTTCTCTACAACTAATCCTATGTGTGGTGTTCACTACCTGATGGGAAAAGCAGGATTTCAGTGTTCTTTTACTCAGTTTAGCTAAGCTGCAAGAAAAAGCGTCATTGTCTTAAACTTGTGCTTTGTTACTCATTTCCTAGCCTCAAAAGTTGCCTTGGGAAAAAAAAAAAGGAATAAACGAACAGAACGAAGAGCCGCGGCGTTCGCAGAGCACAACCCAAACAACTCCTCCAGTGCTACCTCCATTCATCAGGATTCCTTCACACAGCCCCTTCGGCTGCCCAACAAGTTGGATGGTTGTTTTTTAAAGGAGAACCCGTTCTTCGGTGCATTCTCCTTAACATCCTATACTCAAAAAATAAGTACCTGGAGAAGCAACCCAATGCAGAGCCGCGCGTCCTGCCCTTCCTTCCCCCGTAACTCCCCGCAGCCAGGCATGAAGCGAGACTCCTCTCTCCGATAATGTTGACTCTGCAAATCGTTCCCCGCCAAGCGCCTCCCGCTCCTCGCCCGATCTCCAGCGCCCCAACCCAGCGCCCGGCTCCGACACCGGCGGACAACAGCTCCCCGAAGTCCGGAACGCCGCCGCGGGGCAGCAACCGGAGCACTTGTAACAGGTGGCGGCTGTTTCCCAGGCTGCCGCCGGAACCCCTGCAGGTCAGCCCAGGGCAGACGCCCCTCGCTCGCCGCCTCCCGCCACCCGCACCTCCTCCGAGCGCGGCAGTGACCCCCTCCCCGAATCCCCGGCCTGGCTCACCGGCGGGGCAGGCGAGGCGAGGCGACAAGCGCCCGCCGCCCATGCACGGCGGCAGAGGGGAGCCGGCAACTCCGTCAGCCCGTCCGCATCCTCCCGGGCCGGGTACTGGCACCGCCGTCGCCGCGGCACCTCCCCGCCCGCAGACCGGCCCCGCTGCTGCTGCTGGCGCGAGGAGACCACTCCCCCCAGCAGCTCCTGAGGGGCGGTGCGCAGCCGTGGACCCCCCCCGCCCCTGCACGGCACACAGCATGGCAGTGTCCCCGCCGCGCTGCGGGTCGCCCCCCATCGCTGTCCCAACACTTTCCTCAGACACGCGTGGGTCCACAGGGCCCCACCCCGCCTCGGTCCCCTCACAGTCCCGGCCGACACCGCTCCCGACGCTCGGGACAGAGGGATCTGGGTGGGGACACTGCCCCGGAGCCGTTCTTTTTTTGGTTCTTTTTTGAGGGGGTTCTTTGGCGGGAAGGATCGGGTACTCCGCCCCAGGATGAGTTTCCCAGCTGCATCCCCAGCCTGCTGCACGGCCACACGCTCCTGTGGGCAACATCCCATCATCACCTCCTCCAGCGGGACCACAGAGCTGGGGCTGGCAGGCAGGCTGTGCCAGGGCTGTGAGGAGGTGCTCCTCCCTGCCAAGGGGTTGTCAGAAGCCTACCTCAAATCCACTGCAGAGAGGCTGTCAGAGGAGTGAGCACCTGCAGCTCTACTGGTATTTGTGATGCTGGGTAAAGAGGCAAGAACCACTCACTGTGGGGTGAGGCAGAAGCCTGAGGAGCGGTGGCAGAGGGATGTGGCCCTGGAAGGCTATACAAAGGAGCATGATCCCCCCACTGCTCTCCATCCCCCTGGGAAGCAACTCAGGCACAGGAGCTGAGAAGTGTGAGGGAGCCAAAATATTTCTTCCTCCCTCCCTCCCTCCCTCTGCATGTCCATCAGCTGGAGCTCTGGGTTTAACCGGCAGAGATGCAGCCCCGGGGGTCCCCTCTTTACTTGGCCCCAGAGCCAGTGGGGCTCCGAGGAGCTGCCGGAACAGGCCTTCACTTTGATGCCTTTCTAGAGAGCAGCACTTCGAGCAGGAGCACACAAGAGTGCAACGGAGCAGTGTGAGCACCACAGGGGAGATGGGTGTCAACCATGGGAGGCCGTTCCAGCCCTTGGTTCATGTGAGGTCCTGCAAAACCAGTGCCAGCACGTGTGGACCGCACAAGGTACATAGAGCATGCAGAGGAGGAATGGCTGCAGGCACTGGAGCCTCCTCCTGGCCAGCAGCAGACAGGGGAAGAGGAGGAGATGTGTAACTTCTTCTTAGCTCTCCTCTGCTCAGGCTAACATTTTGTTGTCAGGAAACAAGGAGTTCAACCTCCACTTCAGGGTAATTCATGCTTGGCTGATGGGGAGAAAAATGTCAGCTGCTGCTGATTTAAGGAAAAACACCCTCCTGTTTCTGCGGGCAATGCTGAAAGGTAATTGAATTAGGGCAGTGGGACAGTGCTGGCTCAGTTTTTCACACACCCGGGACAGTGGATGGGAGGGATCTGTGCCTGTGCCCAGTGAACTCATTTGGGAGTGAAGGCAGCTCTTCTCAAAGGATATATGTATATGTATGTAAAAGCTCTATACAAAAAGTGTATCTATCAGGATATTTTCCATTTGTGGGGTTATGGACATGGACCCCAACTTAAAAGCCACCCAATAACTGGTTGTGTCAGCTCTCCTTTGGAAACTGTGAGCTTTTACACACTGTGTGTTTTTTACATGCTCCTTTTGCAAGTGTGTGCAAAATGTAGCTATTGGTTTGAACCTATATATGCAATATGTGTGTAGGGAGATGGTGTGCTGAGAATAAACCCTGCCATGGCGATGGGCTGGCCATTTGTTTCTGGCACTTTTGTTCCCAGACTTATACCACTGAGATTCTTATCTGAGGACTGAACAGCTGTAAGGGCAGATATAGAGGGTGGACATTAAATCTGAGTTCCAAATAACAGTGGGAACTGCAGGGAATCTTTAGGAAGAAGGTGTCTCTGTGACTAGAATCCCAGGGCAATATTAGGGAGCCACTAGACAACTGGGCAGTGCAGGGGATGTCTGGGACATGACAGAACATAGCCATGGGGCCGAGCAAGCTGCTATACTGGGCAAAACACAGAAACAGCTGCTTCTGCTGCCCTCTGTATCTAATGGCACCAAAATCCTGCAAAGGAGGTTGAAGAGACTCTGTAGTGCCACTAAGGGACCTTTCACTCTGCTTCTGTTTCTACTATCCACTCCCCATGAGCAGGTTCTTGCCTGCACTTTTTCTTGAGCTGCTGCAAAAGGCAAGGTGGAGGGCAGGGAGAAGTTGTGACTGCTGTCAGAAAAAAAAGAGGTGTTTTAAAGCTGTTTTGAGTTTTGCCAAAACAACTATTTATTTCTGTTCTGCGGCCACAAGGAAGGAAAGAACAAGCTTCTGTCTCCACCACAGGATCTATGTAGTCCCTAGTGGCAGATGTGGCTCTATGGCACACAGGATCTGCACAGAGTCCCCATGGGTGCTATGGGACATGATGTCTGGCTTTAGCCCCTAGTATGCCCTGCAGAGTGCTATGGGGCTTTGCTCCTGTTCCTCACAGAGATCATCGGGGTAAGTGGGCAGTTGTGCCTCTTCCTGAGGGACTTCCAGGTAGCAGGTACAGCTCAGAGCCTCTCCATCGTTCCTCCTCACTAGCATGTTGGGGTGTTCAAGCGCTTGGCAACAGTTGAGGGCTCTCTTCCCTTCTTCGGTTGTTACTGGCCAATGGGCAACTGCTAGCTGAGACTGATTTTAGAGCAACTGGCTGGAACATCACTTAGATAGAGCAGCAGGGTAATGAGGTACAACGTGAACAACCAGAGGGGAGGGTTGAGGTCCCTTTGAATCATGAGAAATCTCCAGATGCTCTTTGATGGTCCTCTTGTAGCAATTCCTGCACTGCATGACTACCATGTATCTGGTGAGGAAATGTGACCCTTCTTTTCTCACACAAACACTTGTGTGTGCCTCTGTTGGCTCAACACGTGTCTGTGACAGCTAGTGAAAACATTCAGATGAAGCAACCAGCATCTGCCTGGTGATCTCCAGGAACAGCTCTGGAGCTGTGTTTGCAACCTCAAGTGGGGAATCCACTTCTCTCTATGGGCAAGTTGATCAGACACCAGTTTGGAAAGCAAATGATGTGGATGGGATATCCTCCATATGGGCTCCTGGAAGCCCTGTACTGGTAGTTTCTGAAGACCACTGTAGTTTCTAAAATAAGCTGGACAGCAAAGGCTCTCTAGATGATGAAAAGGATAAGTGCCAGTCAGATAGTGTTATTCCTGGAGAACTGACTTGACCACTGCACAGACTGAATTTAGTTTCACCATTATACCAGGAGAATCCAAGTGTTGTAGAGGTGCCTTTATGAAATTAATAAAATGGAAATAATTATTGGCTCCAAGAGAAAAGATTTGCATTTTGAGATCTGGAGTAAGACTGGTGTGGGAAGGGCACTCATCCTGCGCAATAAATCAAGATGAAAACCCATGTCCAAGAGGCTCAGTGAGATGTGCCAGAGCTAAGGGCCCAGGTGACACCACATGTGCTGCCTCTGATTTCTCAGGAGGGTACTGTGTGCAAGCCCTCAGTGCCAACACTGGTGTAACAGACAAGCCCCTGCCTTGAGCTTTTGGCAAAACCTGATGTTATTATTGCCAAAGGTACCCAGGATAGACATGCAGTTCTTGCAAGGTGGATGTCTACAGCAGTGCTTGCAGATGTACGTGTCCATCTTCTGTGTGTGTCCATAGAGCTGTGTGCAATAGATGCATGAAAGACAAGGAGCCATCACCTTGCTTTCTCATGGTGTGTATGCTGCTTTTTTTCACATACCTAAACAAGTCAGTTCATCAGCTGAGTGGTGGCAACTGCTCACCTGCACAGCATATATGCAATGATGTGTCTTACCATAAACATTTTTGCTATAGATTAAAAGAAACCGACTTTTGTTTCCTCCATTGCAGGGTAATGTCAGAAGCAGGGACAGTCGAGCTGGCTCAGCTGACATGAAGGAATTAGATAAACAGGCATGATGCTAAGGCATCATTAACCTTATGAATTTAATGTTGTAAATTTGATACCTCTTCTCCCACCTCTCTCCTCTGTATGGATTGCTGCCCTCCCTCCTGGACCTACCTCTCATTGTGAATCATTAGATGTCACACCTTGTTGTTTGCTGTGCAGGTCACCTTGTGAGTGCTCTGAGACAATTAATCACTCCAGTCCTGATTGAAAATTCTCAATCTTTCAATTTTGTGGTTGCTTTTGACTGAGTAATGTCTTTGTAGAGACAGGAGAGAGAAGAGTTTCCAATTCATTTACAGATATGTGGTTATTTTAAAAGGTGTTTTTGTGAAGCATCTCATAATACATAAAGTCCCATGGCTGCATGTCCTGAAGAAAAAACTGGTCAGCACAGCTCCTCAGTCCAAGTAGGTATGGGTGAGCTGAACAATGGCAGGTTCAGCTCTTACACAAATCAGGCAGAAAGCAAAAAGGATCAATTTCTGGCCAGTACAAGGGCTTTGGGGTCAGAAATTCTTGTCATGCTGTGGTGCTGCTGGAACTGGAGAAGGTAAGGTGTGTTAACATGCACTGAGCATGAGAATTGCAGAGGCTTCAGATGTCAGGGCTTCAGGCAGGGAAAATAGAAAAGAATCACACAGACCTTTCTGATATTCTGATATCAGCAGTCCTGGCTGACTGGAGAGGTCCCAGCTGATTGGAAAAGAGCAAATATAACTCCCATATGTGAGAAAGGAAGGAAGGAGGATCTGGGAATTTACAGGCCTGTAAGTCTAACTTCAGTGCCAGGGAAGCTGATGGAGCAGATCATCCTGAGTTCCATTATGCAGCACATGCAGGACAACCAGGTGATCAGACCCAGTCAGCACAGCTTTATGAAGGGCAGGTCCTGTTTAACAAACCTGATTTGATTTGGACGAGGGGATAGAGTGCACCCTTAGTAAGTTTGCAGATGACACCAAGGTGGGTGGCAGTGTGGATCTGCTTGAGGGAAGGGAGGCTTTACAGAAGGATCTGGATAGGCTGGATGGCTGGGCCNTGGAACAGGCTGCCCAGGGAGGTGGTTGAGTCACCATCCCTGGAGGTGTTTAAGAGACGAGTGGATGTTGCATTGGGAAGCATCATTTAGCAGATTGATAGGGCTAGGACAAAGGCTGGACTCGATGATCTCCAAGGTCTCTTCCAGCTGTAACTGTTCTATGATTCTATGAAATATCAAAAATTTACTGAAAAAAGGAGACTAACTTTTTATTAAAACACCTGTCTTTCCTTGGCTGCAGAGCTTGCATCCTTTCCTCATGCCTTCAGGCTTCAGTCCTTAATATGCTTTTGAGGCCACACATCTTCATCCCTTTGATGCCTCAAGATTTAAGTGTGTTCTGTAGATGTTTAGGACTTTTAGAATTGTGTGATTGCACACATATTAGAAGCCACTAGGCCTGTTTCTGAGGGACTATCTCAGACGCCTCACCAAGGATGTGATGTTTGAAGAAGCCACCTGTGGATAGCCTGAAGACAAAACAGCAGAAGAGGCCCAAACCCCATGTGGGCCCTCTCCAAGGGGCCAAGCTGAAGACAACCAGGAGTGGGCCATTGGAAAACCTGGTGCCCAGGTTGGCTATAGTTATCAATATGTTAATTACCAATAAAAATCTATAAAAGGTGTAATCCCTTGGGGTGAATGCGCGCATCCATGTTCAAGATCTCGAAGGTATGAAATTCCAATTAAAGGTAACTCTATCTTTCTCCATTAACTTTGTGCCGAGTACCTGTTTTCCAGAATTTTTGACATCACCTTACTGCAGCAAGGAACGTGGCCCTGCATATCCCACATGTGTGTGTGCAGCTCTTCAGGAGTTGTTCATGGGATAAGGTCTGCAAGGATTGCCATAACAAGGGCCTCCCTGTATAATACCTAAGGTTCATTTAAATTAGTATGCTTAATGTTGACTATGATAACAAGTTACCATGTATCACAGTACTGACTTTGTTTCTTTCTCCAAATCAAATCCCTTCTGGCATTTGAGCAAGGTTTTATCCATCTGAATCACTCCATATCATCAGATGTGGTCTATAGGTACAAGATTGTCCTCCAACAGCTTATCTCCCTTCCTGGAAGCTGTGGTTGGGAGTATGGTTGCCATGGTGGTTGTGAGACAATTAAAAAGGCTTTATAATCAGCTGAAGGTAGAGTGTTTCCAGGATACCATATATCCTAATCAATCTCAGCTCTGACAGACCTTGGAGTGAAGCCAGGTCCAATGACAGCAGTTGGTGGCATTTAATTTTTTTTTCCTCTTCAGCCGTCTTGGGTTAGCTTTCCTGCATGCATTTGAAGCTGCAGTTCAAGGCAATAAAAACCTTCATCCTTTATGGATGTGATATCTTTCATTCCACATCCTTTAATGTGGGCCACATATCACAAAATGTATGAAGTTATCACCATGCTTCTGATCTCTTGACCTGCAAGAAGCTGAAATATCTTTCTTGCATTGACTAACGTGGGTGCTGTTCTTTAGCTGAGTGCAGGGAATAAGGGATCTCCTTGTTAGATGCTTCTCCTAACAGGCTGTGCTGCTATCCCCTGCCAGGCCATTCCCTGTGGGTGGTGGGGGCTGGCAGCAATATGTTGGAAGTCACACTGTATACCAACAACCTGGAGTTCAGAGCTGTCAAGCAGAGGCTCATTGTTAGTACAACTTCTTCCAGAGCACGAGAAAAAGAAAAGGCTTTTTATGACCTGCTGACACATGAGTCTAGTAGGAATCGGATTGTCTGTGAATCCAGAGGAATAGTGGAGAGGTTTGGAGATCACCTGGGCAAACGCTCCTGGCAACTGCTAAACCCACAGATTTGGAAGCATTAACCTGCTCCATTAGTGTCCAGGTTAGAGGCTCATTGAAAGCCTCCAATGTAAACCAAAAACTTGTCTGGAGGCCCTTTCTCCCTTAGGAACCTGCTATTTTCAACACTTCCTTAGTAGCCAAAGAGAACAGCTTGAAAAAAAGCCTATTTTCCAAAGAACAGGAATTTAATATGTAAATGTAAATGTAAAGCTATAGTTTTCTTTAAAGGCTCTGTTTGAATGTTTTTTTCCCATGACTCCATCTTGATGACATTAGGTCTTCCTGGCTGTTCCTTTTGGATGATGTTGTTTCAAAATACATTTAGAAGCTTAGATTCTAATGAAGGACAATAATTACACAACTAACAATGAACTTAACTAACCACCCAAGGAGTCAGAATGATTTACTGCTTTCAAAGGAGCTGATGCTAGCTTGCCTTTTGTCTTTCTACTTAATGCCTCTCTAATATTCTCTGGACACAATGACTTTCTGAACTGTCTTTTTTTTTTTTCCCCTTTCTTTCTTAAATAGACTGCTAAGTCCCTCCACCACCTAATTCTCTGCATACAAAAGATTTAATATCCTCTAAATGACTATAAAGAACAAACCTACCAGATGGTAGACTTCATTGCTCAAGGGGGACACAGGCTGCTTTTCTTGGAGAAGCATTTCAATGTGGTTTTGAAAGAGAGTCTCTTCTCTAGATGTATTAATCTTTTCCTTAATGGGGTGCTGTGATATAACTTGGGAGAGGTGCAAGAAGAGTTTGTGTCTAACAGAGGAAACAAATGGAGCTGCATGAGGAACATTTTTGCTGATTTCTAGAATCTCTTTGAGAAATGTGTTAACTATGACCTTGAGCATCTCTGCAGAAATTTTGAGATATAGCATCTGGATCCTAGGCAGAACTTCAAAAACTTGAAGGAAGATTCAAGAAACTCACTAGCACTCAGAGGCTACTTCTCCAGATTTAAAACAAGGATGTTGCTGACATATAATCAATGTTCTTCAGGAAGAAACTGTTCTGCTTCATTCTTTTTCTGTTTTTTCCAGTGTCAGAAGCCAATTTGCTAAGAAGATTAGTTGATTAAGGAGGATTCCTTTAAAAGCAAAAGTTTTGCATCTCACTTATTTTCCAAGTATTTGGCTGAATAATTCAACTGACACATAGCTAAATAATTTCTCTTCATAGATTATCTGAGAAGAGATCATAATATTTACATATGGACCTATTGTTCAGACTTACTTGCTGAAGAATTTATTGGAAAAATCTGTGCTCTGTGTTTTATTTGTGGCCAGTTCCTTGGGAGATGTTGATATTCTGATGATGTGGTATGTTTCTGTTCCCAAGTGGGCGAGTGTAACTTTCTGGAGTTATTTTGTGATGTAAGTGGTTGTTATTATGAATTTGAAATGTGTTTTCATGCCAAATTCACACTTGGTGAGTATTCCTACCAGAAAATGTGTTCCCTAGGATAACTGTGGAAAGCAAACACTAAAAAGGAAGGAACACAGTCAAAGTGAATCCAGAAAAAGATTCAGATGAACAGAAATGTGTTTGCAGGACACATTTGTCTCTGTTATGAAGCAATGTGATGAAGGAGGAGACCTCAGATTCACAAGGTAGAAATTGCTATGTGCCAACCAGCTATAAATCCTGCATGGACCTCTTGGAAGACGATCAGCTGCTAGACCTGCTACCAAACAAGTATGACCCACAACGACTTGTGTTCTTCTTGGGATATAGGTCACACAGCAAAGCATCAAGCAAAACAAAGTGTAAAGTTACATAGCAAATGAAGAAAAACAAAAAAGACAGAGAAGGGCATATTAATGGGAGGGCAACAATCTCAGTATTAGGGATTAAGAAAATAGGGTATTTTATATGTCTCCAGACTAACACAATAGCCTGTAGTAATGGTCCCTACCTGATACCTTGGAAGGAATAATTTCCATCGTGATCCAGTGATCAGCTTTCATCCTGAATTTAGACATCTGATCCCCTTATCTTCAAGTGCTACTGGAAGAATTGCTTGGTAACAAGGAAAGAATTCAACCTAACAACAGCCCATTTATCCTGGTGCAGCAACAGGTAAAAAACCAAGCGTTTATCTGGAACATTAATTCTCTGCTGACCTTTTCTTCAAATCACGGTTGCTGTAGGCCAGTATGTATGTTAATATAGCCAGAGAGAGGCCTTACTTCCACAGAAAGTCAATTGAACTATGTTTCTCCCCACCATGAAAGAGCAGATTCAAATGGTATACTTGTCACACCATTGTCTTACAGCTCAATTGGGAAAGACAAGTATTGTGGATTTGATCCCAGATATCAATTGGGAAGACAAGGTGCAGTTTCCTCTCTCTGTAGTACTCCTGTCTTTCTTTACATTTCAAAGTATGTCTTTGGGCTATTGACTTTTTCGTAGCTTTGATGATGTCTATACAGGGATGGCATTTTTCTGTATATGTATGTACATTGTCAGGCACAGTCTGAAAATCCCTTGTGGTCTCCTGTGGCCCCTGGTGCCATAACTGTGCCCACAGCAGAGGGAGCATTAAACTCATTGCCCACGGGAAAGTGTGGGGAGTGATACCCATGTTCCTAGAATCCTTGGATGGGTAGGATGAGCTCATTAGCCTTCTGGCAGTCATCCTAGGAGAAGGACAACTCTGATTCCAAACCTGGGCAGATGGAGCTCGTTTAGCCCTGTGAGGCCTTCCAGCTAAGAGAAGGACACTCTAATAAAACCTCCGTCCTAAGGACTTGGCTGCCAGC
>VWZO01004378.1:445714-489577 GCA_013396975.1 Bucco capensis | reverse complement strand
GGAAGGAAGGAAGGAAGGAAGGAAGGAAGGAAAAGCCCTGCTTTTCCCTGCAGCTAAATTAATTGTGTCTTACTCCTGCCGTCTGTATGCAGGCAGTACTCCCACAGCACTGACTTTAATAGGAGTGCAGATTGCAGGATCAGGCCCACAGTGTCTTGGAAAAGATGAATAATAATCACTATGTGGAGAAATACTGCAGTTTGCAACTCAAGGAACACTGCTTAGCAATTTGTACCACCCACAGTAGCACACTGTGTAAAGTTGCAGTTATGAGACAAATCACTTCTCCACTAACCACAGCTCTGGGATGTGCCTTATGGCAGTGTGCACAGGGAGTGGGGAGGGACAGAGGGGAGGGGAACACTGCACGTGGGGCAGTGCAAGAAGCCAAGAGGTTTGCTTTCTACAGTAGCAGCTGTGTTATAAGCTTTACGGTTATTTTCTGGGCTTGGAGTAATTAATTCCTATATGGCCTCACTCCAACTTCTGTCCATCTGTGGACAGTTGTGCCATCTCTCAGATCTAACCATCTTTCAGTACTGATGACTTTCCTTCAACAGCATGCTTAGGAAAAGTGAATTATGTGAATTTTTCTAAATGATGGTCTTTTTCCCCGAGTGCAAATCTCAAAGTCATTTGATGAAGCCTTTGCTGCCCAGCCAGTTGGTATTCCCTCAGCCAGCCAGTGTGTTGTCAGCACTTATCCAACCTCACCTACACCTGAAACATCCTTCTGCCGTGCCAAAAAGCAACAACAGGCCTATAACAGCTCATTTCAAGGGCTTTTGTTTTTCTTATTTAAGCCTTTGACATTCTGCTGGTCTTCTAGAAGCAGAAAATATCTCAACATGCCTTTGGTTGACTTGGGAGTGTTTCACACTAGCAGGTGGCACTGAGCTGCTTGGGGCAGGAGTAAGCAGCAGGTCCTAGTCTCAGCCACCACAAACTGGTGTAATGAAAAGGTGTTTGATTTGCACATGCTACTGACCTCACCTGGATGGCACTGAGAGCTGGCAGCCTGGGCAAGCTTTGGGAGCCTATGGCAGGGAGTGAGGAGCAAATGTCAGGGGAAGGTAGCAGTAAGAGGAGACCTTCCTTCTAGCCTACAGTGAGGGAGCAAAGCTGTTACTTCTGGAGCCAGCAAGCCCTGCAGCTGAACACCCATCACTGCCATGGTGGTGATGAAGCGTGGATGTAACCCACCCTTGCCAGCTCTTACCCTCTTGTCCCCAAACTCCCGCCATGGGCCAGGTGCAATAAGCCTCCACCACACTCTAGTTACAATTTGGTGGGTACCAGATGATGACAAAAAGAAGTCATCAGTGGCAGGAGGCCATTTACAACAAATTCTTCACTAAAGACTTGGACAGGGTGACCTGGCTCTGAAGTGCCCTCAGAGTAGAGTGGGTTGCTAAGTACAGCTCTCTACCAAGAAAAGGAAAAACCTGGAACATGCTGGAAATGAAAGTGTGATTTGAAATGCACGAAGAGTGAGAACAGTGAGCTATCCTGAAGCATCTATGTGAACCATATCATGACATTTAAGCCTGACAAGGCCAGTGAGGAGATCTAGGCGGACTGCGGAATTAGACAAAAGGGCTAGGGTCTCAGTGCAAGCTTTTATCTCCTTCCTAAGAAAGGTGTTTGGAGACCTTGTATGAGAAAAAAGAGTAGCAAGATAAACCGAGCAGGCAGCTGAATCCCCTCAAGATTTTGAAACAATGATCAAAGGAAAATGCAAAAGAGGAACATGCCCTCAGAAAGTCAGAGGAAAAAGATTGATAGCTTAGCGGTGAGGATCAGGTATTAGAGGAGGTATTTCAGCTTCTCCAGGGAATCCAGCTTGTCCTATACCAGGAAAGTACATGTTTGTGCTGCAAGGAGAGCTTGGGCAGAGCTGAGCATTAAGGCTAAGTTTCCTCCTGCCTAGTTTATGGGAAATGCCACAGGTCCTAAGTGTTGGATCTGAGATGTGGAAGGATGCGTGAAAAATAAGATACAATATGCAAATGAACAAATTTTCATAGCAAGGGAGGTCAGATGCTGGAACAGGTCACCTGCAGAGGCTGTGCAATCTCCATCCTTAAGAGATCTTCAGAGCTCAACTGGGAAAGGGCCTGGGTAACCTGATTTAATCTTGCTTTGAACAGGGGGTTGTACTAAATGATCTCTGGCAGTTCCTTCCAACCTAAATTGCTCCATTATTCTGTAACTCTATGATCTGAAATGAAGTCAGGGTAATATTTTAAAGTTTTGAGATATTTGCCTGCTGTAGTGGAAACCCAAGCACTGCAACACTTGGATTTAGAGAGCTGGAATGGAATTTACAAGAAGATGCAGGCCATCTGCCAGCTCAGCAAAACCTAAGCCATTCCTAGAATAACTCTGACAACCAAAGTCAAACTTCCCCACTTTGCTCACAGACTGCAATAGATTACATATCTTTTCTACCATTGTAAATAGGAGGGATTTTACTAGCCAGCACTTCCACTGGGCAATACATCTCCACTTGCAAAGGAGCACATCTTCTGGCAAGCAGTCAGATATTTTTACTTCATATCCCATCTTAAGACAAGTTTTAGTGCTGATTTTGGGTAGTACTATGCTGATGGGAGAGAAGTAGGAATATTTCACACATGCAGGGTTTCTTAGCAGACTTCATCCTGCTAGCCTCAGGAGACAATGTTTGGCCATAATGTGTTTCAATCAGCCTGCTGGAAGATAAAGCCCCGTGTCATGAACCCTGAAGCCCTGACTAAGAGCAAGAGCTACAGAAATAAAAATTAAAATAAACCTGAAAAATAAAAGTGGAAAAAATGTCCCATGACATAGGCTAGTTCTCAGTGACACCAATAGCAACATTTGATTTCAAGCTGTTTGTGCCTCATGTATCGGAGGCATGGCCAGAATGCCTTACCTTGGGACTGAATACTCCAAGAGGATCACATTTGATCATTATTTCTTCAGTAGTACCTTGAGGTTTCACTACAGGACAAGCACCCTACAGAGCCAGACATTATGTGCACAAAATATATCCACCCTCCTCCATCATCATAGTGAAATTTCCAGTCTATTTTTTCCCTTGACCCACATTTTTGTAGGAGGTACTTTTAAACGAAGGAACAAAAATGAGAAGCAGCTGTTTGATGGCTACTGAAGGGACTGGGATGGCAGCAGCAGCCTGGACTGAGAAGGATTAATCAGCAGTGTGCACGTGAGAAGGTCAGAGGTGACAAATTAAAGCAGTTTATCAGAGGGTTACGGAAATAAAGGCATGAGCCACATTGCTCTCATCACCATAGATGAGGTATAAATAGAGTTAATCAGCACTGAATGAAAAGCGTATTAACTCAAGGAGAATTATTCATGCACTGCAGGTGTTTTCCCAATCCCTGTCCATGGAAGTAATGAGTGAGAGCAGTAATTGGTGTCCAGCTCATCTCTGGCCAGCAGCTATTGCCCCTTCTGGACTGAATTAATCTTCCAAATTGCTATGCTGCTTTACAACACATATTTCAACATAATGATCTTTTACTTGTTATTATTTTTGGTAGCTAGTGAGTTATCAAGATTGATAGCATCCTTTGCAAGAGAAATAAAGAACCCATGGGGAACTGATAATTCACTGAACTTTTGAACCACCTCCAAGTCACTTCTCCGGGACTTGAAAATTATGATGTATTATTTATCCAGCCCTGGCTGTGCCTCTCCCAGTGTGGTAGGAAGCTTCAGGAGGCTAATAACAACATAGGCCCTGTATGCTTTCCCTGAATACTCACTGGAAAGAGCCTGCTACTAATTTGCCTTTCAATGAGGGCTGTATTTTTCCTCTGTAGCCACTTTTTGGAACAGCAGTTTCTGTGTGTCAGATTACCAATGTAGCTAGCCTCAAGCATTCCCTTCATTCTGGTTAGCTGAGCTTCTGTGGCACAGGAGGTATTTTGTAGCCCTTGCAGGGAGGAGCACAGGTACTGAAGACCTCCCTGATCCTTGGGCCAACACCATGTCTCCCACAGACTTCAACAATATCAAGACTGTTCCCCAGGTAAGTGAGTTTGTCTCCTCTGAGCCCAGATCTCCCCCTGTAAGGTGCTGAGCTCTCTAGCCCAGATTCAGAAAGTGCTTAAACAGAGGCTTAACACAAGCATGCAGTCACCTTCCTCACAAGCTTAGAGCTCAAAGGATCATCCCCGGGCAAGTCCAAACCTCACTGAGTCCCAGCAAAGGTGAAAGCTTCAGTAAGTGCTGAGAGAGCAGCTTTCACATGTACCAGCAGCACTGGGTTTTCCCACACTCACCTCACTATCCTCCCTTCACCATGCCAGGGAGTGTGATGGTGCTGGCTTAGAGGTTGCTAACAGGACCATCCGCAGCCCGTGGCACCTGGGATGAGACTGCACCACTTTGCAATGGCAAAGTCCCATTTCTCCGAAGACCTGAAGTAGTGCAGCAGGAGGAAGAAGGGCGAGCACGACAGAATCCACCTTTGCGGCTTCTGTCAGGTTTAGGCTTTGACAGCAAAGGCTACGTACTGAATTTACTCCGTGGGTAGTCCCAGGGATGTCACAAGCCCGCCTGTAGCTTTTGTCTCGGGCTGAAAGCACCAAACAATGTGTAAATGTGCCATTAACCCCTTGGGAGCCAAAGCCCAGGTGTGCGAGAGGTCCATGGAGCCCGCGGGGTGCAGGTGGCCCTCGGTGCCCCACCGCATTGCCCCTTTGTCCCGCAGCCGAGGGCCCGAGGGCTCCGCAGGGCGCGGCGGGGACAGCCACCGCCTTTCCTGTGCTCCTAGCTCCCTCTCGTGGGCCTCCCCCAAATGCACAAGTTCGTCGGCCCGCAGCTCCTGCAGGGATCCCCCAGCCCCATGGGATTGGGCCTGCCCGTCTCTGCAGCATCCCCCATCTACCCCACGAGCTGGTTTGAATCTTCCTCTACATCTCCAGCTTGCAGTGCTTTCAGAGAGCCGTTGCTTTCCTCCTCGTTCCCAGCCTGTCAGCCAGCTTCTCTACACCTTCTCGACTCACTTCACCCTAGCTCCACTTCGTTTTTCACTAGGCATGACCCTGTGCCTGCTTGGCAGCCCTTTAACCCCTCTTCCTTCTCTCTCAGCACTTTCTTTGCTGTTGTCTGCCAAGGTACTATCAGCACAGCTGTCTGCTTCTGTCACCTGACCCCTTCCTTTCATCCCCGTGACCACAAATCACCTGAAAATGTGTTTATTTTCCTTTACTCCTTCATTTTATTCTTCCCCCCACCTATGTTTTCATGTTTCAGCCCCAGCTGTATCCCTTGTTCCGGATGTAACTCATTCTGAGATGCAAGTGAAGAGTGACAAGCAATGCCACCAACAGCTGCACCAGGGACATGGATCTGGTGCAAGGCTCAGGATGTGCCTGCAGCTGTGGGGCTGTGAATTAGGGTCTGCTACTTTGCCTCAGGAACTCAGGGAGGTAACTGAACCTTCCCATGCCTGCCTTTCCCTCCTTCATCTGTCCTCTATGTTTCATACTTAAGCTACTGCGGGTAGGAAAATTTCTTACTCTTTTGTGGTAAGGTGTCATGCTCAGAGATTCTTTTTTCTATGTAAATCTAAGGCCTGATAACACAAATAATAACAGCAGTGTATAGAGCTTGTAAAATAAACCTTTGGCAAATTAATATTCTGTAAGTGTAGTGATGCTTGATAGACTTTTACACATTAAACATCCATGAGCCTGCAGCTGCCTCCAGGACAATTTATTTCAATTCTACCACATTTTCCATTTGTGAGATAGTCCGTAAGACTTAACAACAGTATGTGGAAAAGGAGCTAGAAAGCATTTTGATGTGAAGCAACCACTGAGCCATCCAGTATGCTTGATGTGCTTTATTCAGAAACACAAAACACTGAGTACTGAAAATTCATGGAGAACAATACCATTTGGTGATGCTTCTGCCTTGCCCTTGTCACCAGTTAGGTCTCTTTGGGCTCCGTGCTGCATTTAGTAAGGAGTGTGCCTGGCTGCAAATGGGTCTTCCATGCCCCAGATCCATCCAAGAGCCTCATGGTACAAAGGATGCAAGTGAAGTGGAAAACACATGTTCTTTGCAAAAATCACTATTTACATGTCACTTGCTTGGAAAATTTAGCAAGGATTGTGTGTGTTAGAAATGTCTGAAGTCTTTGGAAAACAAACCAAGCTATTTCCAAATGATATTGTCAAGGTTTAGTAGGGCTGGGCCAACCACTAATCCAGCAACAGATGCTCTCTATTACACCCTTTTCCCCCACTGCAGGAAGGGAAAAGGGAATTAACAGAGGGAGATAGAGACACTTGTAGATTGGATATGAAAACTGAAACTACTTTAATGAAAATAGTAACAATAAAATGAAATATATACAAAACCAATACAACACCCAACCCCCCCTTGATGGCAACTAGATCACCATCAGCACTGATACTGTAGCAGAAAGACTAAGAAGCAGAAAGGAATCAAATTTCGGGGGCTATATCCTGGAACTGGATTCGGGAGATCTTAGTTCAGGATCAAAGGAAGAACGGGCAGAGTCCTGTAGCAGCAGAGCTGGGCTTCTGATGCTGGAGAGTTACCAGTCCACCACCCCAGAGAACTCGGGTGCTCCACTTTGTGGAGGGGTGGAGGCCCAAATATCTCTTTTTAGTAT
Organism: Bucco capensis; assembly: GCA_013396975.1. Lineage (NCBI taxonomy): Eukaryota > Metazoa > Chordata > Aves > Piciformes > Bucconidae > Bucco > Bucco capensis. The sequence goes on along the minus strand of VWZO01004378.1, from coordinate 482,913 downwards.
TTGTTGTTATTTAGGTGCTAAATAGCTTAGTTGTGCACCTGCCTTGCATGGGTCTTAGGCTCTATGTAAGAGACCCAAAGGCCCAAGTTCAGTGTAGGAGTTGGCTGTAGTGAGCAACTGACCCTCAATTTATACTGAATATGACCTATCTGGAATGGAATACCTTGTTGGTCAGTTTAGAGTCACTTGAACTGTCTGCTCCTCTCTGCAGGTGCAGCCTTTTACTTTTTACCTTAATGTGGTTCTCAACATTCAGCAGCGACTAAAGAGGAGCTTTAGCTGTAAAGTAAAATCACTGAAGAGAATTAGTTCTGTTCTAACTCAAACTAGGATGGGTATCATTCAGACTGTTGGGTTTCCCATCAAGATGGAACTTAGCTGTGACATAGCAAGGTAATTCACAGCTGGTAGAGGATATCATTTTTGCTTTGATTTATCTGGTGTATCTTTGGTCTGGTCATCCAGATATCAGCAACTGCACATGAGCTATCATGGGTCTAGAAATGCCTTTGTGTTGACCTCAATAATTAACCATGGAAAAGAGACTGGAGGAAGCCCCAGACTGGTTCTGCTCCAGCACGCCAAGCATTGAATGAGAAGCAGGATTTCCTCTAGGGACAGCGTGCAGGAGGAAACAAAGCCCTCATGCAGAAAATGTCAGCAAACCTCAGTGGCTCAGAAGGAGAGCTTGCAAAGTTACTGCCTCCTCCCAGATCAGCATGTCTGGATACCCCTTGTCCCCTCCAAGGCCAGATGCCTTCAGCTTTGCATTTTCAGACCCAGCTGTACTAGAGACTGTGGACCAACCCTATTCAGGGTAATGCAGAGATGCCTAGCCCTAACCCATATTTCTAAGCCCATGTAATAGATGTAAAGGGCTTTTTGTGCCTTTACAGTCTTGTTATTCCTGTGGGACCAGCCAAAAGCTGAGGCAAAAGTTTATTAAAAACACAGGGTGGAGTGCTGGGTAGCTTTTGAGTTGCCCACCCAGTGGACCCTGTGATCTCCTCTCACAAAGGTACATATGCATGAGGACAAGAAAGCCAATGTGGCTATTCCTACTGTATACATTATTTAGTGAAGTGAGATTGCCAGGATCTGAAAGAAGTAGCCTGCCACAAAATGGAGAGCAAGACAGAAGAGCTGAGCTGGGCTGTAAAAGGAGCAGTATCTGATTGCCTTAAGACTTGCCTGAAAAAGGGCTAATGCAAGAGGGGGCAGGACACCCCATAGCCTTTGGGAAAAGAGAAAAAGGAAAGGGTGATGGGAGCAAGCTGAGCTGCACGCCTGGAGCAAGAGGCAGATGATCTGGTTGAGCCTGAGCAAGCAGGGCCCACACAGGGCAGAGCACAGGCATCATCCTTGCTCTGATGAGAATAATGTGTTTCATTTCTGCAGATCTAGCCACTCCATCACCCTGAAAGGCCAACCTTGCTGGTAAGAGCCACCTATGACCTTGAGGGAACTATGCAATGTGGGCAACAAGAGCAGCCAGCTGCAGCAGAAGACAAGTCAGAGGGCAAAGGAGAAAGGTCAGGTAGTTATTTAAAGCGTGTCCAACACCATAAGGAAGGAAATAGGAAGATGACAAAAAATATCTACCAGCTGCAGATCTCTTCCTTCAGTCTGTGTTTCTGTTTCTACAAACCCACCTTTTCTTCCTCCTCCTCCTTTCTTCTGGCAGTCGTCCCTTTCTCCTATTTCTGAGTTTCTATATCTTCTTGTTCTTAGAATCTCTTCAGCCTTCCTTTCCTCTTGACCTCCATGATCCCTTTCAACAGAAAGCTGCCATCTTCTAGCAAGACACCTCACACCCAACCTTGGTCTCCTGCTTTGCCAGTTGAAAGGAGACAAGATCCAAGACACTGGACTGAAGTCAGGATCAATATGCCTTTTCAACCATCTCAATGAGCAATCAAAGCCTGCAGAAGTACAGAAGGTGTGAGGTGAAAAGAAAGACTTTTTCTTTTTTTCCTTGATTGGTGTTGGCCCTTTTCTCCAACAGATCCTTCCAAAACCACCACCAGTAGAGAGCTGACCTCAGGCAACACAGCACCAGCCACTGTCCACTGACTAGCTACTGCCATGAGAGTGCAAACTCTTTCCTCTTTAAGCAGAGATGGGCTGTCTCGTCTCTCATGAGATGGCATCACAAGACAGGAAAGAGGACTCTGCTGCTGCTGTCACTGCCATCAGCACAGGGCTTGTTTTCCGTGCTGATGGCATGGGCTCCCACTCAGAGCTAGTTATGTTGGGGGGGATCCAGGCTACTAGCATAAAGCATTGGCTTGATTCTCACTGAGACCAGCTGTCAGACTCCCACTGCAGTCTATGCACACCAGGTTTGACCTTTACAGACTGAATGCTCTGAGGCACAGCCCCTTGCAAGACCAGCAGCCAGAAAAATCCATTCTTTGCCCTCACTAGTGCTGCTGACCAGCCCCTATCACAGAGCCTCCTGCAGCTCTGGCACAGGGCAAGTTGTGTGACATTTGTCTGCCAGTGTTTGCCAGAGAGAGTAACCACTCATGTCACTACTGTCTCCATCCTGGCAGCCTGCAATCCACTTCCTAACACTTCCTTTTATCAAAGGGATAAATGCTGACCAGAGGCTTGGCTTCTCTGTGCATTTCAAGTTGGGAATATGCTGCTGAAAGAAGCAGTATGTGGCCTCTGTCTGCCTCTCCCTGTCTCCTCTGTCTTCAGCAGGAATTATTTATTGCCCAGGAGCAGCAGTGGGTGTTGATCTCCTGGTTGTAGAAAGGCTAAGGCCAGAACTGGTCTCTGCCTTTTGATTCCTTTACTGTTGGATCCATTTTTATTTCAGAGGGCTAGATACTCTCTTGATGTATTATAGAAATGAGTGAAGACATAGTGCTTACCCCAAGATCAGCTCCTTTGGATCCAGATATTTGATCAGCAGATAAATTGGCAGAGAGCAGGAGAAGGAGAGATCAAGAACCGTAAGGGTCCTGAGGAAGCCTTGGCATTGTTGCACTGTTTCCATCAGTGTGGGAATTTTGGAGATTGTCATTCTGTGTTTCAAAATCAAAGGTGAAGACAAGTAAATGGAGTTTATTCACTTCTCATCTGGGCAGTAAGAGTTTATTTATTCCTCACCAGGTGCTTAAAGCCCCAAGCAGGGATGAATGCCTACCTTTACTCACCACTCTACAGTGGCACTGATCCTGTTTCAAAGGCAGGTTATTTTTACTTTTTCTATTTATTTTTCAATTTGATGTTACACTAAATGGCTGAACAGAGTCCTGTCTAGCCTGTGCCCAGGATGTGCATGCCACTCACCCTCACTGCACCTTGGTGGATCATATGTGTGAGGTGATCTGCTGTGCAAACACAGCCCCAGGGACAGTCCCTGCCTCCTCCAGAGTCTTCATGCAGAAGGATTGGACAGGGGACTTCTATATGGCCCCAAAGCAGAGGGCAGCCCATGGTTAAACTCCTCTCCACTTGTCCTGTTTCACCACAAAAACTGCTAGAAAATTTTGGATATGACTTGAGAGATTGCTGGAGTTGGCAGGCAGATTTGGGGAGGGCTTTCTAGCAGCTGCTGAGGGGGGTGGCAGAAACATAACCAAAAAGAGCAGAAGACCACAAATTAACTACCAATATTGCCTACATGGAGGAAGAAAAATGGCCACAGAGGGACATAGTAGGGTGCATGATTTCAAGCCAGAGCCTGTGGATTGGCTGGAGGAAGGCTTCTAAGCTGAAAGGCATAATGAAATGGCCTTGGTGCTATGGCAGTCTTATGATGCAAAGTTAGCTTTCCTTCCTCTTTGTACCTATTTTTATTAAAAATTTGCAAGGAGGAGGTGGGCAAAGTAAACTATTTCAGCCTACTTCTTTGGTGGCAAGCTGCAAACCTGGACTGTTGGATCTATAAACTCAGGGCTCCTTAGAAGAAGCCAGTAGCTGGACACCCCAAATCAGGCCTTTTCCCATTTTATTAGGCACAGGAACACAGCAAGGAAATGTGTGTGCTCTTGATTTCTATGGCTGACCTCATAACCCTGCTCCCATCCTCCAAGAACCTTCAAACCTTGATAAAATCCTGCTGTGGCTGGGCTTGATGATCTTCAAGGTCTTTTCCAACCCAAAATGATTCTATGATTCTATCTGGATGCACTGCTTGTCCCTACATCCAGGCTTGAGCTCACATGTCAGCTTGCATGAAACCAGGAGTGGCAGCATGGCTTCATCTGTAGTGATCCTGAGTGCTGGAAACTCTGACTAATTCCCCAGGGACTCGTGGGGCAACTGGCTTAGGAGAGCATTTGCAGTTAGTCAGGCTGGAAAAGTCCAGTCATAGGGAGTAATGTGGCATCTTATTGCTCAATCCACTCATCTTACTCAACTGTTACAGAGGGAGAAACATCCTGGAAGGACATACTATCTGACAGGCAGAAAGCAGCCAGAAGCCTTGCTGACCCAGTTCCTGCTCCCACTGTGGTTACAATGAAGAGCTGTGGTCACCACCCCCATCATGGTTAGAGGGCATGTTTATGGTTTCCCACTGCAGCCAGCAAGGTCTGCAGCAGAAAAGGGAACTCCTGTGTCACTGTGTCTTGCACTGAGCAAGACACTGTGAAAGCTGCAGGATTTGGATTTAAAAGTGGGGAAAACGGCCCTTTGGAAAGAGGATTCTGGCTGGAAGTGATGAATAAATACTATCACAAGCTCCTGTCCCCTCCCTGGGCTGCTTCTGGGATGAGTTATGAGCTGGTTTATGGACACAGACATGTCGTAGCCATTGCCTATTCCTCTCTGCATTGCAATGCAGGCTGCAGCTGGCAGTAGCTGAAGGGCAGAAAGTGCTGCTGTGCAGACTCCACAGTTGAAGAGACAGGCCCAGTGCTCCTGACCCCAGAAAAACCCACTCTGGGGTCCTCTTCTGGGGCAACAGCCAGCCTCACAGTCACAGTAATCACATCCTGACCTCTAATGGGCATGCAGGGCTTGAAAAACCATATTCACAAGGCAATATTCAAGGAGTCCAAGCTACAAGTATGCTCTTTTATAAATCAAGTGCATCTACTGACTACATCTTTCCAATCAGAATTCTCAGGGAAAAAAAAGGCTTTTTGTCTGGAATTAATGTTTGGAGGTTTGCTTTATTGTTCCAAGTCAGTATGTTTAAATGCTTTGCAAAAGAGCAAAAGAAAAGAAAAAGCTCTGCAAAATGGCCATGCATACTAAAAGCCTCATCCTTCAGGAGACTAAAGACAAGTAATGATCCACTCAGCTCTCATTTATTTTAGGCTTATTTTTAAAACAAAATGTGGAAAACCATCAGAATACCTGGAGTGCATTAGACAACCCAATATCTCTGACTGAACAGGTTACAACCTGCAAACTTCCCCCAGGAATCATCATGTGTGTGTAATTTGAATGTCCTCATCCTTCTGCCTGTGTTCTAGGATGACAGCCTGCTTAGGCCAAGGACAGTTTACAAGATCAGCTCAGTGACATTTCATTTTTGTCTTGCTTTGTCATAATAAAAGCAATAATTACAATCAGCAGTGTCACTCTAGTCATTTATTGTTGTTATTTGATTTAGGATGATAATTTACATTATCACAGGAGAGCCTCTCTCTATTCCAAGCAACCACATTTGATCAGGAAGATATATTGGCAGTCAAGTCACCCATTTTAATTGACTCCCTCAGCTTAGCAATGGCAGCTTGGGTCCAGCCTGCACAAAGAGTAAAGGCCTGGCAGCTGAGGATGCTGGCAATTTGCTCAGCTGTTCATCTCCTCACTTGACCTATTCCAGTAAATGGATTTCCACTGGGAGCCCAGGAAACAGGTAAGCTCCTATCTGAGCCTCCCACAGGAACAACAATGCAAATTTAAAGGCATGTCAAAATCCCAACAAAAACTAGGGAGTTACCCAGGACAGATACATAGCTGAACTGTGTACAGGACTGCACAGAGGAATGGGAGAGATGCCTGTGCCTGCTGGCCCCTGGCTTGGAGCCCTGAGGCTGCAAAGGCAAAGGGAGAAAGCTGAGGTAAGGTGCCACCTCTCTTGCCTCTTTTACTTGAAAGAACAGTTGATGACAGAACTGCAAGGAACATTTGCCTCTGACTTTATCACTGGTTTCCATGGAAAATATTGTGTCACAGGGGAGCATGAATTCAAGGCAGGAAAAAGATGAAGAATCAGAGAAGCTGGGTAACAGGGCTATTGCCACTGAGTCAGGGCAACTGGAAAAAGGCATGTCAGGGACAACACCAGTATCTTACTGGTGGGCTTTCTCCATTATCAGCTTGTACTTACGGGCTGCACAGCTGCCACAGACAGACAGTATTTCCAGCAGGCTACAGTGGCAAACCCACAGGTTATTTTTACAAATCCTCACTTATGCAAAGGTCTTTCCCCCAAATCACCTCTTGACATCTCCCTGGGCTCCCATCATCACCCCTTAACCAGACCCCCACACCCTGAGCACCGGGGTCTCCCCTGGAGCTTTGGCATGGCTTGGATCCCATGTCACTAGAGGGCACTCAGGTTATTTTTTCCAGCAAGCCTTCAGTATTAATATTCATAACATGTGCTGTGCTCTTGGGGTGGGTTGACAATATTCTCTTACAGTAGTGGAGAGTTTTTTTCCAGCTGGTTTGCAGAGAGTGGGAGCGATAGCAAAGCTAGTGCCTGCTTTCAGAGGGGATGACACTGGGGCTGACAGCAGCACTACAAATGGTGTGTGCATGTTGTGTGCTGTGCTAGCTTCTGCACCTGCCATACTTGGGACCCTTTCTTGCTGCATCTCACAGTGCTGCAGGAGAAAGAAATGGGTCCTGGCCCCACAGGGCTTTCAATAAAGTGCTAATTGCAGCAAACTCACAGACTCCTGGACCTTCAAATGAAATAAGAGTACTGACACATCCAAAGCTTGATGCCTGGTGTGGTATGAACCAGCAGGGATGGCTTTTGTTTACTGCCTCTGAAGCAAATTACTAACGCAGCAGTGAAGTAATATACTTTGATAGGGATCTGGAGAAGATCCTTTAGAAAGAGGAGATGAATCATAGAATCATACAATGGCTTGGGTTGGAAGGGACCTTTAAAGTCATATAGTCATATAGTCTAACCTCCCTGCAGTGAGCAGGCACATCTTTAGCTAGATCAGGTTGCTCAGAGCCCTGTCCAATCAGACTTGGAATGCTTCCAGAGATGGGGCATCTCTCTGGGAAACCTGTTTCAGTGTTTCACTACCCTCACTGTAAAAAATTTCTTATATCTAGTCTAAATCCACCCTCTTTTAGTTTAAAACCATTACACTATGTCCTGCAAATGATGAACTGCCTGAATAGAGAGGTTACCCAGCAAGCCTCACTTGGAGAGGGGTTTTTTTCTGCTATTTTGGCCTGATCCTAAGGCTCCTGGTGTCCTGTCCCAGCTCTGGACAGAGCAGAGGGTCCAGCCATTGCCCATGCACCATCCTGGTCCAGAGCAGCACCACTGGCCTTGGCACAGGCAACCTGGGCCAGTTTCCCTGGTTCAGCAGTCAAGCACCATGCTCTGTACTTCCCCAGCTACATGATGCCCTATGCCATGTTCTTCCCCTGTGTCCTACCCACATGCATGTGCACAGAGACACATAAACATCATCACGCAGGATACCACTGGCAGATGTTCCAGGAGCAGCTGGCATGGGATATGGCACTGGGGAGCAAGGCTGTGAGGGATACTTAGGGTTACAGCTCCCAGGTTCCCCTAGCTGGCTGGGGCTGCTCTTGGCCCCAGGAGTAAGCAACTTGTGTGAAATTCACTGGTATCTCCCCTACCAATGGCTGAGGCCAAAGCCTATATCCATGGGATGCCAGAGCTGGCACACTGCATTTACTGGAGGATTTGTCTCACCACAACCCTCAAGCCTTTGCCAGCAGCAAAGTGTGTGCCTCTCTCCAATGAAGCACATTTCCCATTCTCAAACCACATCTCATTAGCAGTAATGCTTTCTAAGCTGTAACTGGTATTCAGATTGAAGAGTAGAGTATTTTCCCTTATTTATTGCCACTTTATTTGCACTGGAGTAGCAGCTAGAGGCTCTGATTGGGACCCCCTTGTGCAAGTCATAATGAAAAGATGGTCCCTGCCCCGAAGAGCTTCCGGTTTAATTACAGAACAAGCCACAACAGATGGATGCCCCATACAGACAGTGAGAAGCACAAGGTAACAGGGAGACAATTATGATTAGCTTAATAAGCCTTGGTCACAGTACAACAGCTGCCTGCCATTGTCACTAATTGTCACTCAAATTGCTATGAAAGAATTTTTTCAGTTTAATCGCAAAATGTTCTCTATCATCCAGGGGGAGAAAACTCAGATATTTTCCTATGCTTTGTGCCTCACTTCCCCACAAAACTGTTCCACTAAGCGTGGGGATGCAGGACGTGTTGCCTCTGGCAGCAGTGCTTCAGTAGGTATGTCCCTGTCCCTGCTCACTTCCCACCTCACCCTGAGACACAACGGTTTCTTTGCTCCTTTGCTCCTATCCCTGCCTGGTTTCACCATGAAATGGATGGAGGAGCTACAAATAAACATGCTAGCGGGAGTACAGGAACAGAGCACCATGCACCCAGCCCCACACAGGAGTGAGCAGCAAGAGGAGGTCATACTGCTGGAGGTTTTGTACTCTTCAACCACAACAGATGGATTGAATCCATCTTTCTCTTTCTCTCTTTCTTTCTCCCCATCATGACTCAGCTACATCATATTTGCTCACTCCCAGAATCTCTTATGTGCTCTGACACCATGACTGGTACAGCATAAGATCAAATTGTCAGCCCTTTTGTAGTTGAAGTAACCATCACACTTTTAAGTTCTATTTAATTCAAAACTGCTTTCTGGAATATTTCTGTGAATTTCCATCATTTTTTTTTCTATGTATTTCTGCATCTACTTCCAGACTTTAACCACTCAGATTAATGTTTTGAATGTTTCTGAGCATCTAGTGAGACTGGCTTGCTTATGTCACTCACAGGTACACACGCATGCTCAGAGGAAGTGAGATTCCTCCATGTCCACAGAGGAGGAGAAATAGAGGGCATATCTGACAATCTAGATTGGACTCTGTTCTGACTGAGCCCTGGAGGAGCCTGTCTTTTCAGCAAGCAGAGTCTCATGAGACTGAGGCTGCAGCTTGAGCTTAAGCCCAGGCTCCATCAGGTGCAGCTGCCCTGCACTCCTTCATTTCTACAGCTGCCAGCCATTGTCCCTTCCTGAGCACAGGTAGGAGCCTTTGGAGGGACAGCTGGCTGTGGGCTGAGTTGGACCATCCCATCTGCCTTCTCCACAGATGTCCATCTTATTTCAGACTGAAAAGAAAGACCTGTCTGCCGAGTTACACCCTGGGTCCCTAGGATCTCCACTGGTGTGGAGCCATGAGCTCGTGGCCATGTCAGCTAGGAAGGAGGAGAGTTGTCAGCGTTGCCCTTTGATGGCTGCAGCAGTCACTGTGTTACAGGGACCTCAGCCCACCATCTCTCCCTTCCACAGGCTTGCATTGACTTTGTTTTCCTTTGCTGCTTTCCTCAAGCTGAAGTAAAAGACACCCGTGTAGAAAGCATGGGGTAGGGAAGGAGGATGCTATAGTTTGCACCAGCGATGACATGGCCTCAAGCTCATCAGGGCTCAAATTGTTCCCTGCACCAAACCTGCTGTTGCAGTGTGGTAAGTGACAGCCAGCAATGAGAAGCAATGTTTGGGCTGGCATCTCCTGCTTGTGTTGAAAGAGGCTCCTGCTGTGCTCCAGCCACAGCAGTCCCTGGGGAGACAAGAGAGTCTCCAGTGGCTGGGCTAGTCTGTGCCCAGCTGGGCAAGCAAGTGGGCTGCAGCCCACCTCTGGATAGCAGCACAGTGTGCCAGCTACACACAGCAGAAGCACTAGCTGTTGGTGCTGTGCCATGGTGACATGCTGTGCCAGCATCCTGAAGAGAAGGGATTTGCTGGCTGCAATGGAGCCCAGCCAGCTTGGAGTAAACTAAGAGCACTTGCTCCGAAGTGAAGGATGAGCCCATGTTTGCTGCATGCCTGCCAAGTGCCACAGGCAGCTGCTGGGCAGTCCTGGCTGTGTCCTGCGTGCAAAAGTTCTTTCAGGGCACTTCACTCACTTTGCAGTGCCCTAAAAGCAAGAATTAAGTTGCTTTTGCCTTGCAGCTCAGATCACTCTGCGTCCTTGGATACTTGTGTCAGGTCATCTGTGAATTAATTGTACTTGCTGCTCTCTGAGATATATTGCTTTTGCTGGAACAGTAAACTGCCAGGTTTTTTAACAAGCTGAAGAAAATCTCTGGGTTTTGGTTTGTTGTTTGAGTTTTTTTCCCCTGAGCATTAATAACACCTGATTTATTCCACTATCACAAAAAAAGAAAAAATAAATGAAAGATGTCATGGCAGCTGCTGCTGAATCATTTCAAAGTGGAAAGTCTTCTTCAGTAAAAATTAGTCCATCACATGTTTGTTTGCTGGGTTATCTGGGGTTGCTTTTCTTTCCTTTCCCCACCTGGTAACTATCAACATGACAGGTACAAGCAAGATAGAAGATAAAGGGTAAATGTAATTTTAAAATAAAACCTTCTGTATTCAGTAGTCGTAACTATATCACAATCAATCTGCTGCTGCTGTTTTCCTTCTGCTCAAGTGGATATAAGTCAGGGGAAAAGAGGATGCTACAGGACGTAGCAATGTGCTTACCACAGGCTGGGCTGCTGAGCAAGGTGCCTTGGCACCTCAAAGACCATGACAGTTGGAAATGATTTGCCAGCACATATTTTGCACCATGTGTCCCAGCAGTTGAAGCACCTATAAAGGGTGCTTAATCAATGATATGTTGTGAGGACAAAGGCTGGTGCTCTTTAGCCTTTCAGCAACAATGCTGAGGGGAAGGATTACAGAAGCTGAAGAAATCTGTTGGGTTTTGTCTACCTTGGGAACGCTGAGCTGGTTGAACTCACCAGCCAGCCCAGCAAAAATGGGAAAGACATCAGAGGCAATTAAAGGCAAGTCAGAGTAGAATTTGTGGAGTTCAAAAATATTTGAACCAATCCTGTTCAGGTTCAGGTTAGATATTAGGAGGAATTTCTTTGCTGCAAGGGTTGTGAGCCATTGGAACAGGCTGCCCAGGGAGGTGCTTGAGTCACCATCCCTGGAGGTGTTTAAGAGACAGCTGGATGTTGTCTTGGGGAGCATCATTTAGTGGGGTGATAGGGCTAGGAAAAAGGCTGCACTTGATGATCTTCAAGGTCTCTTCCAGCTGTAGCTGTTCTGTGATTCTGTGATTCTGTCAGAGTGAGACAATATTCCCAAAAGGAAAATGCAGTCAACTGTAGTGGGGGTTTGGTTGGATGGAGGGAACCCGACATAAAGATGTGTTAGCAAAAAAATACTGTTATTTATTTATGAAGGATGCAGTAATCTGTTTGAGACAAGTCTTGGTAAATCAGTGCTTCAGTGCCTTATTTACAGCCACAAGAAAGACTATGTGGAATGAAGAGAAGGCTCACATAACTAATTCACTGCAATGTTTCAAACCTGTTAGTTGGATGATAGTGAGAGAAAATAGAGAGGGTATTTTGTGCCAAGATTTTTAAAAAGCACCTCATAAAAAGAAAAGTTAAAGATTAATTAACTATTGGCTGTGGTATGATAATGTAGTAAAGCATCTAGTTAGATAGACAACTGGCTTAAAAACAGCTTACGAGGGGAAGCTAGGGCATGAGCAAACCAGCAAGTATTTGATTTTAAGACTTTAATTATCTGTAATGTCTTGTATTTTTAAATGACTAGGTTGGGATATGAAGTATTAGTTACCAAAATTTGCAGGTTAAGACAACAGTCAGATTTAATAAGCAGGAAGGCAGCTGGTCTGTGTGCAATACAGCTCTGCTCTGAAAGGTGACTGTGAAAATTACATACAGGAATTTTTTTTACATAGTTATATTTCACATACAAGCAAATGACAGTTTCATAACCACCTGCTCTGCCAACTGAACTGGAGATCCTTGAATGTCAGTGGGAGTATTTGCAGAGCTGGGTGCTTCTCAAAGTGAATCAGGGCACCAATCTCTGACCCAAAGCCAATAAAGGAGAGATGGGCTTAATGTTGATGACTAATGTGAAAAAATAAATCAGGGCAAAGTGCCAAGCTGCAAATAGCACTGTCATGCAATACACTGCCAAATTTTCAGGAGTCCTATTCAGAAAAGTTTTGAGCTCATCAGCATTGTATGTAGCTGCAGTAAAACTGAGAGAAATAACATTGTCACTGATGGTATTGAATGCAGAATCAGCACCATATGGCCTGTGGTAGGGACATTTTCCTGAGACTACAGCACAAAAGAAAAGCAGTACCTCTATAAATGCTGGTTTAGGACTGGGTTAAATCTCATGGATAGGTTTCTGTGTTGCTTTTCCTTTTAAGCGATCTTTAAGATGCAGTAAACTTGTTTCATGTAGGGAAGGATGCTCAGGAATTCGACTGGTCTGGATAGTATGTTTTTCTGGACAGTGTTTGAGACTAAGTGACACAGGCTGAAAGACACAGAAGAAATTCACAGGCCATACAGAAACAGACACAAAGAGATATATTAAAAATACAGCCCCAGCAGCTGGGCATACAGTGCAGGGCTTGTGTGTCCCTGTGTCTGCCCAGCCTGAGCTGAGACTGCTACTCATTCAGATCAAGGCACTGGCTGAAAGGTCTCCAGGGCAGTCAGCAGCAAAACCAATTCAGATGGTCCCAAGTCTTGTATTTGGAAAAGCCTGACTAGCTCCCTGGAACAAGTGGATTGCCTCTCCCAGGTGTCACATATTTCACAGGCCTCAAAGAGCAGTTTCTGATGTTCTCACACTCCCAAAATTTAGGTCATGGTCAACCCTTACATTATTGTTTCAAACCTCCAAGCCAATAAAAATAGCTTGTTAAACCTTTCATATTATCTCCAGCGCCCAGTTTTAGGAACTCAGCAGGAACACTTTGCACTCTGCTGCCTTGTTGGTCCTGAGCTTCCCAAGCATCTTTCGCGTCTTTTTTTTTTTCTCTCAAATTTCTGTTGCAAACAGCTCAGCTGTCTGAAAACAGCCACTTACTCTTCACCTTTTCCCACCTCTCTGTTAAGGAGCTCATTAAAGTGTTGCTCTGCCTTTCTGCAATTGAATTCTTTAGGACTAAAAGCTCCCAGTTTTGTTCTTTATCAGACTCACTCCCACTTGCTGTCTTCCCCTCACTGCCACTTTTATTAAATGCTCTCATGCTGTTAGGACTTCTACTCTGCCCTATCATGTCCAGCAAGCCACAAAAGAACTCTCTTTTGCTTCATCCTGTCAGCTTTTTATACCCACTTTTAGCAATATCATGTTCCTCTGCAGGAGACTGAGTTGGATTTTGAAAGCAAACAATCCATCACACTGCATGTTAATCCTCAGCTGCTTTTGTGTCATCTTGTAGATACCAACATCTTTCATAACTCTCATACAGCACTGTCAAATCCTCAAACTCTTCTTAGCATTTCTGTGATGTCTCTATCTACATTTGGGTTCCTCAAAGCCTCCAGGGTATTTCCATGGTTGTTCTTCATCTGCTTCTTCATCAGGCAGGTGTATCTGCTATTGGCATTCTTACATGTCACAGTCAGAGCTCCTCAGATGCCTAGTGTTCTGGTTGTTTCTGATTTCCCTAGCAACCTGTCTTCCAGTTACGTGTCTTGTCTTCCCCCTGCACAAGTAACTACTGAACTCAGTTTATACCAAACTTTGCAAAAGCACAGAAATAGCAAAGACACTCTTTTCCTGCAAGTTCTGTGCAAATGAGTGATTTACTAGAGAGCAGAGATGCTACATTTGTACCTTTTCAGAGAGAAAAGCAAGACTGCCTCCAGCCCTCCCTACCAGGTCTGGCAACAAACCCATCCAGGATGCTTATGGTGCTTGCTTGGAGCCACAAGAGGTACCAGAAGAGATAAGTGGGAAACAACAGAGGAAATGGAGATACTATGATTAGCCAGAAGGAAGTGGTAACACTTTGGCATACAGCAGGGCTGAAGGACGGAAGCACAGGAAGCATGGGTGGAAAAGGCAGGTGTGGGACTGAAGTGCTGGATGCAGAGAAGATGTGAGGATTCTGCTGTGGAAATAATACAGAAGACAAATGGAGGAATGAGGGCACAGGGCACAGATCCACTGGAAAAAGGTCCTTAGTTCTGCTGCTCATGAACCCTCTCTGTCCTGGATCAATACTGACTAACTGTTTGACATGATTAAGAGTGACTCAATCTCCAGAGTCCTGCATAGCCATGTATTTAAGTGTGGCACAGTTAGCTGATCTCATTCCCTTGTAACTATTCATAGCCCAAGGACTCTTTTACCAAATGATTGCTTTTTTCCTCTACTTTAGCACTGTAGTTCTCTTGTCCACTTCTTACAACCAACTTCAGAAAACCAGAATGTATCAGTACAGTTCTTCATGAACTGTTCCTGTTATTTCATCATTCACTTCTGTGGTGACAACTGACGAAGCAGACACCATGCTCTCTTTTTTATCCTGAAACAGCAAATTTATTCACTGAGGGCTTCCAAATCAGTGGCTGCTAATAACCCAGGCTCATCATAATACATGCTCACGCTGCTTGTCTAGCTGGCTTGCTTCTGCTACAAAACAGTGAGTTTGCTCATTTTTAAAAGACAGTCTTCCAGCTCTCTCAACTTTTGCATGTCTGTGATACTTCACTGATTGCAATGCTGTATTTTGGAGATACCCTGAACTGCATAAGATTAAACCATTATAAGTTGTGTGTCCTTTTCCATCACGTCATTCGCATGTATTATAGTTGGTGTTTTCCCAAGGTGTATTTGAGTTTCTTACAAATCAAGACTTTTATAGGAGAGATGTGAAATATATGTCCAGCCTGCAGTCTAAAGGACCATGCTCCTTGACCTGACCACTCTACTTCAGCTTGATGGGGGAAGGAGACTGCAAGCAAAACTACCAGAAGTTTGGCTGTGCACCCATGGGAATAAAAATGCCCTTCTACATGGTCATACACTAAATAAACGGCCATTAAAACACGATTAGAGCTCATACTTTGTGATGAATGAGACCCACAGCCTTGTCTGAAGGTAGTGAAAATGAAGCAAACCTTCACTGCAGCCCCAGGAGTTATTCTGAAGGAGAAATGCAGTGGGAAGGAGGAGGAGCAGGCAGAAGAGGAGAAGCTGTTAACTTGCAAGACACCCAGGTTTATCTTGAGCTGCATGCCAATTGCATTAAAATCATAGAACCATAGAACTATTTAGTCTGGAAAAGATCACTGAGTTCAACTGTAAATCTAACACTGCCAGGTCCACTGCTAATATCATGGCATGTCCAACAGCTATTCACAGCAGCATCAATAAAGTTAGAAGGGAGATGGCCATTCTCACCAGGCTGTATATTGGCAAGTAAAGGGCTGCTACAAGGCTCCTTAGGTATATGAGTCTGCCTACATGTTGTCAGGGTCAAAATCCTGGGATATATGTCCACCCAGGGCTCAGTGTGGCTCAGACCTGGAGTTGCTGCCCCATGTTCCTGTGTGTGCCACCAGCTAATGCCATCCTCGTGCTTTGCTATGGGTCCAGTAGGATCTTACAAAGGGAGCATCATATCAACTTGCTCAGTGCTGGCTGCTCCTCAAGGAGGCTTTCTCAGTAGTAACACACTAGATAGCTTTGGGGCAAGATACATGAGTGGACATGAGTAGTGAGAACCTGACATGGTAAATTCATTAGTTAGCTTAGTGTGCTCTTTGTTACATTCAGAGAAGTTACCATATCACTTCTGCCAAGCAATACCTGTTAACTGTGAGCCTTGGCTCCAGGGGTGATATTCTCTTCACAAAGCCTGTTTCTCCCAGAAAAGGTGGCAGTTACATAAGGCAACAATGTGACCTTGTGACAAATAAGGACAAAGGTATGCCCATCAGNAGGGGCAATGGTTTTAAATTGGAAAAGAGTAGATTTAAACTGGATATTAGGAAGAAGTTCCTCACTATGAGGGTGGTGGAACACTGGCACAGGTTGCCCAGGGAGGTGGTTGAGTTCCCATCCCTGGAGGCATTCCAGGTGAGGCTTGCCAGGGCTCTGAGCAACCTGATCTAGTTGGGGATGTCCCTGGCCACTGCAGGGGGGTTGGACTAGATGAGCTCCAGAGGTCCCTTCCAACCCAAACCATTCTATGATTCTATGATTCTATGCCTGGCTGCATTTGAAAGAATGTTGTCAGCAGGTAAAGGGAGGTGATAAAGTAGAGGCTTCTCCTCTTCTCAGCACTGGTGAAGCCATACCTGGAGTATTGTGTCCAGTTCTGGGCTCCCCAGTACAAGGCAGATGTGGACTTAGTAGAAAGAGTCCAGTGAAGAGCCATTAAGATGATTAAGGGAGAGGCTGAGAGAGCTGGGATTGTTCAGCCTGGAGAAGAGAAGGCTCAGGGAGGTTCTTTTCAATGTATACAAATGCCTGAACAAGAATGCAAAGAGGATAGAGCCAGGTTCTTTTCAGTGGTGTCCGCTGACAAGAGCAGAGGCCATAGGCAAAACCTGAAACATCGGAGTTTTTGTGTGAACATCAAGCAGCACTTTGTGAGGGTGACTGAGCACTGGCACAGGTTTGTGGCATTCAGGCCTGAGACACTGGGACAGGCAGACTGCTGGGTCAGGGTCTTGCCTATTAACTTGACAAGGTTGTCCAGGGAAATCGTGGAGTCTCCAACCCTGGAAATATTCTCTCATCCCTGGAAATATTGTCCATAGTCCTGGGCAACAAGCTCTAAGTAGCCGTGCTTGAGCAGGGGGTTGGACCAGATGACCTCTGAAGGTCCCTTCCAACCCTAACCATTCTGTGATCTGTGGTTCTGTAAATACCAGCAGTGAGAATCATGCATAAAGCCTGGACTCCCAGCATTTTTAAAATGGTGACCTCAACTTTCTACTATGACAATGGGTGATTACATTTGGAAGTTGGCCCTGAGACTCTGCTTGAGCTGAAGCCTGCTGTGAGTGCTTTGCATTTACTCTTAGAAACTACACCCAGCTGGATGGTTCAGAGAATAAATGTATTTAAATTAGACATGTGGGTTTGCATCTTAATCATGTTATCATGAATAAGTAGTACCTCAGTGTTACCTGAGGCAACCATAGGCTACACACCTAAATGAAACCTGAAATAGTCAAACCTCTTCTACTTTACATATATTATGTCAGTACAGATTTTCACATCTGCAGGGCAAATCATAGATTGGCAAGCAGCATTTTAATGATTGAAAGAGACAGCTTTGCCCAGGCCAGACACCAATTAATTGCAGTAATGATGGATGTTTTGAAATAATGTACCCTGTTCCTGGACCATCACAAAATTAAATTTAGGTCTTGTCCTACTCCCAGCATAATCAATAGCAAAACCTCAGGGTCAGCTGGACATCAGTGGATTTCAATGAAGTTATTACCGTTTCCACCAGCTGAAGATCAGCCCTGGGAAGTTTAGTTATTGACATAGTGAGTCTCTGCAATTTGCTATTGACTCCAATGAACTCATGACAATTTACTGTAGCTGGGGATCTACTCTCCTCCTGCTTAGTGTCAGCAACAGAAGCAGTATCCATTTAGAACAGAATATATTAGAATAGAACCATTTCAGTTGGAAGGCATCTATAATAATCACCTAGTTAATAAGGGCATTGCCCAAATGCCTCTTAAACACTGAGAAGCCTGGGACGTTGACCACCTCTCTAGGAAGCCTATTTCAGTGTTCAACCATCTGCTCAGTAAAGAAATGCTTCCTAATGTCCAGTCTGAACCTCCCCTGATGCAGCTTTGAATGACTCACAAGACTTCTATCACTGGATATCAGGGAGAAGAGATCAGCCTCTCTCTCCACTTCCCCTCCCCAAGGAAGGTGTAGAGAACAATGAGGTCACCCCTCAGCCTCCTTTCTCCAAACTAGATAAGCCCATTCACCAGCTTTGTTGCCCTCCTCTGGATACATTCAAAGACATTAACATCCTTCCTAAGTTGTAAGGCCCAGAACTGCACACAGTACTCAAGGTGATCCTCTCAGAAAGAGCAATTACAATCTCATGGTCTTCTGGGTCCTCCAGCCTAAGCACTCAGCCTGTGGCAATGGTCACTGCAGGCTCTTCGTTTTCACATTCAGAAAAATCACTGTTTCCCCATCACAGCTAACAGACTCAGAACAACAAGCAATAATCACAGCAGCTATCTCCTCTTACATTATACTTCTGCCCTTGGGTCTCACAGCAGGGAAGCAACTCTCTGAACCTAAGGCTACTTGGGGAATCCCTCCTTGCTGCTCCTCCCATGGTTGTTGCTAGTTGAAGGACCTCCTTGTCTGGGACTACAGGCTTTTGGGGTAATCACTGCCTGGTCTTTTGTTGCTGAAAACAGGGCTTTGATAAGACATGAATTATGCCATAAAATGTATGTTTGACACTGACACACACTAATAGATGCAGTCTCTACCTCCACGTTAGTAGGACTTGCACTCACACCTGTGCACACTCACTGTGTTTGACCTTGTCTGTGAAGTTGAAACCCTAACAGAGGCAGCTCATCGCTGATTAAGTTTTGAGAACTTCATGCTGCTCTAAAATGTGTGGATCATTTCAACATTATATGGAGACAACTACAGAGAGCTAAAACCAAAAAAAGATAAAAGAGTGGAGACCACAGGTAAGTCTTTATTGCCAGGAGTCGTTGAGGGCTGGCACCTTTGGAGCCAGCTGGAGAGCTGTGCAGCACCAGCAGTTGTCCTTTCCTTCCTCACTTGAAGCTGTAGGTCAAGGCTTGCTGATACTCCTTCTGAGAAGGGACTAAAGCCCTCCTGGGAAAATTGCCAGCCACCATTCAGCCCTCAAAACTCAACTTAGCAGGTACATGTCCACCTCTTTAGGGTCATCCCTGGCTTTTTGCCTGCCCTTCCATTCCGCTTAATCCCTGCAGACATCATAATTTCCACAGACCTCTGAAAAATCCAGTTGGATGCCATCATCCACTCCTGCAACATCTGCTACTGGAAGATGTATAGCTCATTGCTATTCCCAAAGAGAAGAGGATAGACGTGGTGGATGGCAGAGATCCTGCCCCCAGCAGGGAGATGGGAAGGGAAGGTCAAATATTTCCCTTGGGGTGGGAGACTGGAAGGGGCTGAAAGAAGGGGAGTCAGGCAGGGGTAGCATTTACACTTGCTTGCAGTGCTGTGAATTTTAAGTCTCTTCTAAATTGCTGTCACTGTTGTTACAAATCCTGGTAATTGCTGGCTTTTGCACAGCTCTTTGTGAGACAGAGTAAGGTAGAAGCCAAAAACAGTAGCATTTGTGTAAAACCAGGCTGAGTGCCTCTGGTTGTGTAATGGTGCAGCCATGAACAGCCTGAAGCTTGGGTGAAATCTTTGTTCAGAGAAAATAAATAGGAGCAAAATGTCTTTTTCACACATTGTCAGAAAAATCCCTTTTGGTTTTGGTAGAGGTTTTATCGAACAAAACAAGTGAGAGTTATCAGGAGCAGTCTTTGAGTATCTTTGATGCTGAAGTTGGTACAGTTGCTTTTTCGCTGTCCCAGGGTGCTAGGAATAAATTAAAGCTCTTTTGGTCCCACCTTAACTTTTCTGATCAGTGCTCAGAAATTTATAATAAAGAACCATCACATGAAAATTCTTTGCCACATCATCATTACTGAAGAAGTAAAAGTGGTTTTGCACAATATCTTCTGCTACTTTTAGGGCAGTGTACAACTGTATTTTTTCTGAATGCTACTTATACTCTGCCTGTGTCTTAGAAATAGATTGGAATATTTTCTGATTTCAGCTCGTCACAAAATGATTATCTATGGATTGTCCATTGTGGAAAGGGAACCAAGGAAGAGAATACAATAGAACTTGCTTTTTGTTTTGATTGTACAGTTTCTGAAAATCAAAGAGCACTTTGTCATAGAAGAATGAAGTGTGTATTAAAGTAACATTACTTAAAATGCAAAAATATTTCATTCAAAGCAGATTAGTTCTTTTCCTTGTAGGTAGCCTCAGTTGTGCTTATCACCATGGGAACACTCCTATTAAAGTCAGTGACAAATTTTTAAAGGTTCAAGAGAGAAGACTGGAGAAGTGTTATTTTTCATCTGCAGTCATTCCTCTGAAGACCTGAAAAAATTAATAACATGCAGTATTAATTTGAAATGCACTATGAATAATATTGCTGAATAATGTACCACCTAAACCTCATCTTACTCTCTGCTATGCACAGTTCCACTGTCAGCTTGGCTGAACTGGAGTGCCAGAGCATCTGTNTTCAGACTGTGCCTGGCCAGAGCATCTAGCAAAAAACAAAAAAGCCCACAAAACAAAATCAGATAATCTTAGTCTAGCATCAACTCAGGCGCAAAAAAATTGCCTCTAGCAACACAATAACACAATGTTTTTTTACACTTTGTACAAAGATTGATCTGACCAGGTCTGGCAGATGTGAAGCTCCAGTAACATAACACTATTAAATGACAAAATGGCAGCTGTACAGAGAGCAAGACATGGTACTGCTACTTGCAAGATGTCATCATTCTCAACAAGTATTTGGATTTTTCAATTTCATCTCTATACCACTGCTTTGACCTCCTTTGAAGATCCCTGAAGTAGCATGGTTCTGAGGCTGGGTTTATGT
Source organism: Bucco capensis (assembly GCA_013396975.1). NCBI lineage: Eukaryota > Metazoa > Chordata > Aves > Piciformes > Bucconidae > Bucco > Bucco capensis. The sequence goes on along the minus strand of VWZO01004378.1, from coordinate 462,190 downwards.
TTTGTTTTGTCACTGTTGCAATACTGCCATGTGCCTAAACAGACTGGATCGTTGAGCCAATGCTTTCCTTTGAATATTGTGGACTTGAAATCGGAACTGAAATAAAAATGAGCTCTTGTGTTGCCTAAGTGTGGTGATGACATTCTGTTCCAGATGTCCATGACAATGACCTCATCTAAACCCCTGGTTCCCTACAGTTCACTCATTTTCAGACAAATTCTGGAAAAACAAAAACCAACCAAACAAAACAACGAGTGGCCCCATAATGATTTTGATGGAACCAGCTGCCTGCTTCAGTCAATGCTGCTCTCAAAGCATGAATGGAATGGGAAGTCTGTTGATTTGATGTAATCCATTTCAGGCTCCCTGTCTTAAACTGCCTGTAATCAGGAAATTTCTTTTAAGGTGAACTTTAAATAGGCATCAATTATTGAGTAAGAAAACTATACAAGCAAGAAAAAAATACTGAAGAAAAAAAACAATGTGTTTGGGAACCAGCTGCATCTAGACCAGAAGTGAAGGATTAGCATAGTTTCTTTGCCTACGATGGTACTCTGCTCCCTAAATCCTGCAAAGCAAACCAGTCAGAATTTATAGTATCCCTAAAGATCTCTACTAATACACCTAATGATTTTTCACTTCCTTAGTTTTGTTTTCTCTTTAAAAAAGCATGCAGCAAGTGCAAAATCTTTTCATATCCATTTGCCCCACCTTCAGTTCAAAATGTTGGGTTATACCATCACTAAAATCTATATACTTCCAAGAGCAAACCAGAAGCCCTGCAAACAAATGCACTTAATGGCAGAATGCACTTAACAGAGGTAGCCTGCCAAATGGCTTTGCTGCTCCAGTTTGGTTTTGTTGTTATGAGAAATCATTTTAGTGAAAATTGGAAATGACCAGACTCTCAGCCCTTCCCAGCACTTCTCTGCGAGTAACTGTGCTCTCTTTCCTCCCACTTCACTCCTCACGTGCAAAGACAAGAGCATTTGTGAAACTCCCTTGCTCAGCTAGTGCATTACCAGTGAGCTGAAGCAGACAAAGCTCTCTGGAAGCTGAAGCACATTTCTAGCCATCACTAAAAGAGCAGAGACTTTGTCTTCTTTGGGAAATTTTCTACATAACTCTCACTGTGGCTAACATCACACCAGTGGTGACTTAGTTGTTGTTGTTTTTAATATTAAGTACATTAGGTCAATGCTCAGGCTAAGATGATGCAGTGTCATCAAAGACAGCCCCCACTGATAGACTATTTTTGGCCCCCAGTATGGATGACAGCTGTGGATTTACACTGCTTTTGGCAAGAAAGTATTTTTTTTTTTTAGAATATTGCCAAATACAAACAGAGCTGGAAAGGTGACAGTTTCCTAAAAAATAATTCCAGGAAGGGAAGTCTATGATAACAACAAGATATAAACCAGTCGTATTGTTTTTAGGCATGTTTAACTCTTTCTTATATTCTACCTTTGGAACTCATTACTATGAGCTTTCTCTGATTACAGTTTAATTATATTTTGCATTCTGAATGCTTAGAAAACTCCTCCCTTGCTGCATATTGGTCTCTCAGTTGGAAATTTTATCTAATTTCCTTAATGAGTAGAATATATTTAGGTCTTCTGCCTAGGTTTTCTAGTTGTTAAGAGTCTCCCCTTTGCTTATTAATGTAAAAGCAATTAAAACAAAAAGCAAATAAAATATTGCAATTACACTTTTTTTTTTCTGGAACTATCTGTCTGAATGTGACAAAGTGGACATTTGCAACATCTTTTTTGTTGTTTGTTTTTAGCATGAGGGTCTTCATTGCTACAGAACTACATTTGCAATTTCTGTCCATACTTTTTATATTGCCTTCATTCTTCTCAATTCCAGAACAATCTGTTGGTGGATTTTCCTGAAGTCATAAAGTGGTGACAAAGCTATTTCCTGTTGCCATCAAAATTCTGTAACAGAATTTCTCCCTCTACTAGGAGTTACTTGGAGTACAGCCAAAACTAAACCCAAAAGAACCAAACCAACCAACAAATAAAAGGAGACTTAAGTTGATTAGATCTGAAACAACTTGTCAGTAGCCATATGGACTTCATACCTTCAGTTCTGTGGGTCTACAATGGTTCCAGAAAATATATGTGACAACCTGCTTACTTAAGTTTTTTCCTTACCAAAAAAAAAAAACCAAACAGAGAGAATTTCTAAAATCAGATCAGTGATGTATTTTCCACTGAAATATGTCACAGGAAAAAGGAACTGGTAAGATAGTTCATTTAATTAATTTTAACCAGATCACATTTATTTTTAGTATATGGAATTAGCACAGATAAGTTACAGAAGCAGAATACCTTCAGCCACATTTTCAATCTTACATACTTTTTTAGTATGCATACCAAGTGTCACTTTCAGCTACACAGGGGTTTTTGTAACTAAAAACCTTGCTGTGAAAACCCAGCATTGTTTATAATACATAAGGCTTTTAACTCTTGTGAAGAGTTTTGAAATCTTTCAACTAGTTCTGCAATACCTACAAGTATGGCTTATAAATAATCCTGCACATGCTGGTCTGATACATTAAACCTTCTATAGTTGTTAAAGCAGGCTTCAATATCATCTGTCATACATCTGTCATTTTCCCAGCACAGAACCTGATTCTTCCCTCTGAATGGTGTAAATAAGGAATAGCTCTTGAAATCCCTGGATTCTACTAATGTAAAACAGACAGAAGAGACTGGAAACATTAGAGTGATTTGTAGGCAGAAAATGGCTATTTCTTCATCCAGCTGCAGTTTCTTTATAATCTCTTCCTTGCTGAAAGAGTTGTCATCATCTGCAGGAACAGAAAAGAAGGGGAAAGATAAGATATTGTAAAAAGGTCTTTAAAACTCTGTTTTCCCTAACCATTACTGTGGTCAACTGCCTGAAAATGAGTCTTCAAAGTGGCAGTAAGTGGAAAATGTTAAAATCTCCTTTGAAATAAAGCAACAGCACCAGAAAAAAACTATTTATGTTGTTAAAATGCTAAGGATCCTGCAAATGAATATATCTGTGATTTTGAGGTCAAGTGAAACAACTGTAACCAGGGAGGAACACAGAAAGAGAACAATGAAAAGTTTGAGATATGCTGTGAAATATTTTTTCAAATGGATGTTTGCAAAAGGAAGTACAAAAAGATGGAAGTCATTTAGGAAAAACAAACCAAACCAAAACTATTTTAGTGCACTGTGATTCTTGGTATAAAAAGTATGATTCACAGGATCTTCTACTGAATTGCATTTTTTAGAATTAACAGGTCCCAATATGCCTGAACCTTCTTGATCCACATAGTAGGTCCAAATGCACAGCACAATATTACTATGATCTGAAGAGCTCTCTGATATAAAGGTATTTGGTGTCAAAGATATATCTATCAGACATGCCTGAGGGACAAGGGCTCCTAGAAACAAGTATTTGTGTAATTGTCTGCTGGACCTCTCTGTCACATTGGGAGCAATACTTTCTGCTTTCCATCTAGCTCTGTCAGGTTATGCTCCTGAGCCTCTGAAAAGGGCAGCTCCTTTTATGCAGCACTTGTCAGGTTTGGCCTAACCATTGACTCTGAAGGTGACTATTGAGAACGTTCAGGTCTTTCAACAGTGACTGACATGTCATGTCAGACCGTGAAGGACTCCTGGCAACTGCAGCTAAGACAGTGCAAGCTCTTGCCTAGCTCCAGCTCCTGGAGGCAGGGGGGTTTCCAGCCCTGATAGAAGCAGCACTCAGCTGCCTCTGTTTCCGGTGTGGTGACTTTCAGCACACACTGCTTCATCTGTTTGCCAGGGGAGACAAGGAAGGAAAAGGCATCCTTCCCAGTTTAGCTTTGCATCAGGACCTGACTGGCTGCATTCCTAGAGATGTAAACCCCCATCTCAAGCTACTCAGCATCTTGCCTTAAGGTGCTGCAGCCTCCAGAGTGAATAGTCCTCAGAATACGTTGTAATGCAAAAATGGTACTGCAGAAAATTTGAGTGCCTTACACCCAGCTCCCTTCTCTTTCAAGGGAGCATGAACAGCAGCTGTTAACACACAAGGTTCTATTTACCCAGGAGAGCTGCTGCTTTGAAATAAAGCCCTATCACCACGTAGATTTTGAAAGGCACTGAAAGCCACAGCTTCCAGACACCATGATCTGCTATGGTGCCTCAACCACCCCGCCAGCTCCGTGCCTGTTGCTGGGGACTCCACTGATGCAAGTGCAGCCACAGAGCAGGGAACTATGGCCGAGGCAGGAAAACACAAGGCCCTGCTCCAGCCATGGCCAGAGAAGCCTCCTGAGCCCGACATCAGCCCAGCAAAGGTATGGGGGGGAGGGGGGGAGGATGGCAGCCTCTGGGGTCACTCTGGTCCTTCATAGAATCATAGGCTCTTTTAGGTTGGAAAAGACTTTTAATATCACTGAATACAACCCTTAACCTAACACTGCAAAGTCCACCACTAAGCCACGTCCCTAAGCACCACATCTACACATCTTTTACTTACCTCCAGGGGTGGTGAATCCATCACATCCCTCGTTAGCCTGTTCCAGGGCCTTACAACCCTTTTGATGAATAAACTTTTCCTAATATCCAATCTAAACCTCCCCTGGCACAACTTGAGGCCATTTCCTCTTGTCCTAACACTCGTTACTTGGGAGAAGAGACCGAGCCCCACCTCATTAGAACCTCCTTTCAGGTAGCGAGTGAAAAGGTCTCCCTTAAGTCTCCTTTTCTCCAGACTAAAGAACCCCAGTTCCTTCAGTCGCCCCTCATAACACTTGTGCTCTAGACCCTTCCCTTCGAGGAAAGCCACAGCCTGGTGCAGAGGCAGGCTCGGGGCAGGCTGTCCGGCCTCCAGAACGCCCTGCAGCAGAGAGACGAAAATGCGGACGAAAATGCACAGCCTCTTCTTTCTACCTCCCTTCCTCACATCTTTCGTGACGAATCTGCCGTAGGCTACAAACCGCGGGCAGACACATACCCTTTCCTTTCCCTCGCCTCCGCTACGGCGCGGCGCTCGTCCCAATCTTCCTGCCCAGCTTCGCGAAGCCCTGCCCACGTCGGAGCGCGCGGACGCTGCGTGGTGGGCGTGGCCGGGTGCCGCCGGGGCTGCTCTGTGGGACGCTCCGGGCCGCGCTTGCCGGGGGAGGAGGAGCGGGAGCAGCCTTTACCCGCCGCCGGGGCGAGGCCTGAGCGTGTCGGAGAGAGGAGGGGGGGGAACAGGAAGGCTGGCTGAGTCCGGCCCATGGACCGTCCGGGCCTGAGGCGGAGCCCTCGGAAAGAGCCGCTCGGCCCCAGCGCGGCCGTGAGGGGCGGGAGGCGGCGCGGGGCGCGGGCGGAGCGGCGCGGCTGAGCGGGGCGCCCCGAGCCTTTGCGTGCTGCNCTAGACGGGCCGCAGCGGCACGACAGCGTGCTGAGCGTGGAGACCCTGCTCGACCTCCTGGTCGGCGTCTACACCGAGTGCAGCCGCGACTCGCCGCTCCGCCGCGACCGATACGTCTCCGACTTCCTCGAATGGGGTGAGCCCGAGTGGGAGGACGGGGACGGGCCGCAGGGATGAGGAGGATGTGGCCCGGCCGGGGCCGTGAGGGGAAGGTCAGGGCCTGGACCCGGGGGGATCCCCGTTGCCCTGATCACTGGGCGAGGGGCTGCGAGCTGACCCGGGAAGGGGACCTTGCCCAGCTCCTGGAGAGCGCTCGCCGCCGCTCCCGTCTGCAGCCGGTCGGGTGGGGTGGGGAGACGCCGCCCCTGGATGCGGAGCCTCCCTGGGGAACACCCCCACTGCCAGCCGGGCCTTGACCCCGGCGGGTCTCCTCCCAGCCCCGTTCCGTCCCCAGCGAATGGCTTGGCAGCCGGCAGCACGAACAGCACCGGAGTGTCCTTGGCCTGAAACCCTGCTGGGCTTAACCCGAAATGTCAGGCTAATCCAGTGCTCCTCGGGGGGTTCCTACCTGGGGGAGGGGAGGGAAGGAGGGGGGAGAGAAGGAGAGTCCGGCTTTGAAATACTGCTTCTGTGCCGGGCTTGTTGCTATTAGAGGGCGTGCCTGTGTCTTCAAGGAACAACAGTCACCGTTCGTCATGCAGTCTTTTTAATTTGGATATGCCCCCGAAGGACAGAGCAATTCTAAGCAGCGTTCGTAACAGCTTTGTTTAATGTTTTCCTCAGTTAAGTAGCCTGATAATGAGAAACCACCATAATTCTGGAGTGTGCTGACAAAAGAAAACGTGGACACTTGTGATTACACTTAGGATAAAAGTTTTCTATATAGTGTTGTTCAGTTAATACTTTTGACTACAGGTATGTGGATAGTAGAGCTCCTTCCCTGCTGCATGCCTAAATGAATTTATGTTAAAATGGCCATGGTGGCTGACTGGTTTATTCAGCTGAGTAAGTTATGAATAATAATGTGTGACGAAGGTGACTTAACTTCTCCATGGAATAAGAATTGGAGGAGAGATGGTTGCTCACGAGTATATTGTCCTGTTTATCAGCTGTTCATGCATGTACAGTTAATTAGGCTTTTAAAGAGCCCTCTGAAAAGCCAACAAAACAAAGGATTTCCTAAGGGAGAGGGAGGGGCCGATTTACTTCAGTAAATGCAAATATGTGTCTTTAGCACTACAGACCAGAGCACTACCGTGTAGGGACAGCTGGTTCTCCTTAATTTCTGTGGGGACCACCACTCTTTGTCATACACCAACAAACTAAGAGGATTCACTTCCTGGACTCTTCTATTGACGTCAGTAATGCGATTGCCAACTGAATAATTAACCACTTTATCACATCTGCCCTGCAAGGCTGCAGCCTGGGGAACATTGATTATTTGTTTTGTGGAGGGAGCTTTGTATGTCTTTTGCAAAGTGCAATCTGGTTTTATACTCCTGTTTTCAAGCTGATGGCTTTAACGAGTGGGCACTTACAAAATGTTAAATGTGATAGATAAGACTAGGACAGTACTTTAAGCACTGAAGTTGAGGACAGGGTTTGGGGCTAGCCAAAGAATGATATGCTTTTTCTATGGCACTGCTGGTGGTTGTGTCTTACTGATTGATCCCCATGTTGTCATTTTCTGTGTGACAGACAGGCTGACTATCCAATTGTTTATAAAATCACTACTTTTAATTCTATTTATTGTGTTCATTGAATGTGAAAAGGTATATAGTTTGCAATAAAAACAGTGTGTAGTTCTTACTGCAGTGTGGGATTACCCTAGTATAACAAAGTGCCTATTCAATATATAATTGAAATCTATGTGAGCTACCATCTGGTGCTGCAGTGTAGGGATAAAAGTTCATAATCCAGGCCCTTGATGGTAAGGGGATGGGCCTAAATCTGAACTGCTGTATATTTGTGTTCCATCAACAAGGAATACCCTTAAAACCAATTACAGCTGATACTGTGTTCCTCCCTTTCCTTCAAGCTGTTAAAAACAAATAAATGCCAACAATAAGATGCCTTTTATCTGTGTCCTAATGCCCTCACAGTATGATTCCACTGATGGGGAACTTGTTTCTGCCTCCAGCTAATAAGGAAAATACCATGCCAAACACACTAATCTTCCTCATGTCATGATGTGCAGTCTTAATTACTGCCTGATTCTCTGTTAGAAGATATTCTAGATTGATGTGCGCAAGTTTTGTGTGCTGTTGTGTGTCTGTAGAAGCATAAAAGTACAGTTGAGTATTTGGGCTATACTTTGAAGATCAGTGTTTTTTTATCAGCTGGAGACAGAAGGAATTTCCTTTTGACAAAATGGAGACTTATCACTGACTGTGGAAACAAGCTGCATAAGTATTAAGGTTAAATTAAGCAAAGGTATATAACAAGCTTTAAAACTGAATGAATTATCACACATGTTAAATTCCCTTGAAATGATTCAGCATGGCTAATGGACTTGCTTTCATTCTTATTTGCCAAGAGAAAATGGAGTTCAGGTGTGGTAGTTGAGGCAGAGTTTTTTTTCCTGACTCTGGGGTGCAGAGGAGATGCTCAGTTGTCTGATGTGGCTACGGGATGTGGATATTTCTGCTCTCTGACAGCAGCATGATGCTGTTTGTATTCTGGAGCTGATCACAGAATCACCAAGGCTGGAGAAGACCTCCAAGATTTTGAAGTCTAGCCTATGACCCAACAATATGGCACCAGCTAAACCATGCCACTAAGTGCCACGTCCAGTCTTTTCTTAAACACCTCCAGGGACTGCAACTCCACCACCTCCCTGGGCAGTCCATTCCAGTGCCTAATCACCCTCTCCATGAGGAAGTGCTTCCTAATGTCTAGCCTAAACCTCCCCGGCGCAGCTTCAGGCCATGCCCTCTTGTCCTGTCACTAGTTGCCAGGGAGAAGAGCCCAACCCCTACCTGACTACAACTTCCTTTCAGGTAGTTGTAGAGAGCTATAAGGTTCCCCCTGAGTCTCCTCTTCTCCAGGCTGAACAGCCCCAGCTCCCTCAGCCTGTCCTCATACAACTTTTCCTCCAGCCCCTTTGCCAGTCTCATTGCTCTCCTCTGGGCCTGCTCCAGCACCTCAGTATCTTTGTTGAAGTGATGGGCCCAAAACTGGACACAGTACTCGAGNTGTCAAAGGCTTTGCTGAAGTCTAGGTAGATCACATCCACAGCCTTCCCCTGGTCTACCAGGTGGGTCTCCGAGTCATAGAATGAGATTAAGTTGGTTAGGCAGGACCTTCCCTTCGTAAACCCATGTTGACTAGGCCTGATAACCTCGTTGTCTTGTACATGCTACTCNCTGCTGGCTCATGTTCAGCTGGTTGTCAGCCAGTACTCCCAGGTCCCTATTGGCCTCAGCTCTCTCCAGCTGCATGAGGTTATTGTGGCCAGAGTGTAAGACCGTGCACTTGGCTTTGTTGAATTTCATGCCATTGGCCTCAGCTCATTGACCCAGCCTGTCCAGGTCCCTCTGCAGCATCTTCCTGCCTTCCAGGAGAGTGACACTCCCTCCCAACTTGGTGTCATCTGCAAATTTACTGATAGTAGACATGATCCCCTCATCCAAGTCATCAATAAAGATGTTGAATAGAACTGGGCCCAGGACTGACCCCTGGGGGCACCACTGGGCACCAGACACCAACTGGATGTGGCACCACTCACAACCACTCTCTGTGCTTGGTCATCCAGCCAGTTTTTAACCCAGCGAAGGGTGTACCTGTCTAAGCCATGGGCTGCCAGTTTTTTCAGTAGGATGCTATAGGAGACTGTCAAAGGCTTTGCTGAAGTCTAGGTAGATCACATCCACAGCCTTCCGCTGGTCTACCAGGTGGGTCACCGAGTCATAGAATGAGATTAAGTTGGTTAGGCAGGACCTTCCCTTTGTAAACCCATGTTGACTAGGCCTGATAACCTCGTTGTCTTGTACATGCTACTCGATGGTACTTAGGATGACCTGCTCCATAATCCTGCCAGGTACTAATGCTTTTGGGAGAAGGGGAGAGTCCAGAAAATTAAGTCCCATGTTTACCCTATGAGGATTATGCCAACTTCTCCCTAATTCAACATCTGTAGAAGCATCACGTCTCGCCTGCAGAGGCTGATGAGCCCTGAATGGTGGATCTCATTGCTTCTGTCCTGTAAATCTTGCTGCTGTTTCCTGGCAGTCCTGCCACAGGCTTATTTCTTCAAAATCTTCTTCCTATTTGCTAACCATAGATGAGCATAGGGTGTGGCCATTTGCCTTGAGGCAGCTTGTGGCTTCCAGTGCTTTAGAAACATAAGAATCTGCCATTTTAACCGTGGCATTTGTAGTTTTCCCATGGTGAATGGAGCTTTCAAACAGACTACACATTCCCTGTATTGGAAGTATAGTATAGATATCTTTATGCTAAGTATCTTCGGAGAAGAGCTAGCTGAGCCAGAAGTGAGGAGTTCAAAAGTCTCTTTCTTCTAATATTTTTTATTTCTAACTCCTGTTGAATAAGGTCTCATCTGATTGGTTATCACTGTATTGTTTATGTAATAGAAGTTTAAATAATTCTCAGTACTCTTAGTGGGAATTGAATCCAAGTCTCGTAGACAGCAGACTCGTGTCTACATGTTCAGAAAGAATTACTCAAATCTGTGCTTAGAGTCAGTTAAACTGTTGCTACATCTGCTGCTTCTGGAGTGAGAACTAGTGAGGAATCCTAACAGTGAGGAGTCCTATTTATTCTAGTTGTATTTGTTCATTCCTCTCTGAAAGTCATCGGTGAAACTTGGATGCTACAACATCTGAGGCCAAATTTCTTGATCATCTCTTGCTTGTCCTTCCAGTTGTCAGGAGAGCAACCTAGCTGGCATCTGGGGAGATGCTGGAACTGAACAGTCCAGGGTCCCGGAAAGTCTGTAAAATAGTCTGCAAGGCCCTGGAAGTCTATGGAAGTACTTCCCTTGGTAAAACTGACCTAGGACAGTAGTGAAAACTACCTAAAGCAATCAGCAAGCACAGAGGAGGCATTATGGTCCACACCAGCTCTTGAGTGCTGTATGGTATTATTATTATCTTTGCATTGCAGAAGGACCACCTAAGAGATTCTTCCTTATTTCATGTGATGAAAAGTACAGGAGAGCTGGAGCAGTTTGGCAGCTGCAGCTTAGGTGTCCATACGTCATCTATCCTTTGGTTTCAGGTACAGTGCGTTCCTCCATGTGGAGCCCCTTGCTCTGTCATACTGCAGGATCTGAATCTTTCATAATCCTGTGCTAGAGTGGCTGCTCACAGGGCACCTTGCTTGCTGGCATCACATTTGTGCTTGTCTGATATCCCCTTGTCTTTCAGGAGATATCTTAGTTGGCTGTGGCTGATGCGTACTGCCCCTTACTTTCAGTCAGCAGGGACTGGCACAACTGGCTTCTCCATTTTTGAATAGCTACTTGGCACAGTTTGCAGCTGGTAGGCAAGCATGTTCAGAGAAAGTCTAACAGGAGTGGACCTTATTTGTGATTAAAATGTCCTGAGTGCTGCACAGACTCTTGCTCCAGTCTTTGTTTCCTCTGACCCTGTTTTGTACTGCTGGCATGCCACAGAGGGCAAGATGGCACTTGTCCCTACAGTTCATTCAGTGTTGTCTCACTTGTGGACTAGGTCCTGGCGAGTCCTTTCTGTAAGAACCATCTCAAAAACAATGTTAGAGTGGTTTAGACTGATCTGAAATGTGGGGGTTTTTTCCTTGAAGCAGGTGCACAGGATACTTCTCTGGAAGTATCCTCATGTGTTACGAACCATCTGTTTGAATGCTGACTTATCTTCTGTGTTCTCAGTTTGTGCAAGGTCTCCTAACCAGCTAGACTGATGTTCTGCTTTTGGATAGTAGTGGTGCCTTTGTGGATTTTTGTTGTTGTTGCTTGCTTTGAGTATTTGTTTTTATTTTTCCTGAGAGGAACTTACATTAAAGTGGATGATGCTGTGGGAAGAAAGAAGATTGTAGATGATTAGCACAAGTAGACTGGCTGAGCACCTGCTGCTGAGCCCTTGAAGATAGCCTGACATAATAGGCAGTGGATGCTGCTGTAGTAACAGCAATGTAGTCCCAGTCTGGGCTAGAAAAGGGGAAAAATATGTGTTATGAGTGCTCAAAGCAACCTCTCTAGCCTAGCCTTGAGCTTCCACTTTTGGGTATCTATCTATTTCACTTAAGGCTGGACCACAGATGGAAAAATCATGCATGGAAGGTTCAACAGAAAGAGTTACTGTCATGCTGGTGCAGTGATTCACAACATGGGTTGTGGTCAGGACTGGTGCTTCAAGTTTGGATCTTGCTGTTGGGGAAGCTCTGTGAACTTTGCAAGTCTACTCCAAGACCTACTTTCTCCTCCTTCCAGTTCTGTTTAAAGAGATGCCTTAACTTTTCAAACAAAAAAATAACTGAGAGTATGGAGAACCTGACAGGATGACCTTTCTGTCAGGAAAGCAGTTGTATTCAGAAGTGTAGATGTGGACCTGACAGAAGGTCTTCCCAGCCTGCAGCAGAGGATCTTCAAAACTAGCTGCAGGGTAGACGTAAGTCTTCCCACTGCCACGGGCACTCATGTACTAGAAAAAGTGCTAGATAAGGGTGGGAGTGCAACGTGTGGCTAAGTGTGCTGCTAGTGTAGGGGGCAGAAACTATCCTTAAGTGTTTTTGAGATGATCTTAGAGTTGTCAGACTTTGAGGGTTGCTTATGAGAATCTTTTCTTTGGCCTTTTTGGGTTACACCAGGAAAAACTGTCACTTGATAGTGTGTTTTATCTCTTGACTTCAGGGCTTAAATTCCTCCTCTTTCCCTTTAGCGCTCCTTCCCCCTAACCTGCTTGCAGAAATACACATAGAAAGCCAGCAAGGGGCCTCAGGCTCTGCTAGCTTGTATAATGTCCTTCTCCATGCAGGCAAAAGCTATGCAGTGAGCGATAAGCCTGCTGTACACATGTAGGAAGTGAGTGTGGTTGGATGATGAAGGCAGTTGATGAACAAGAAAACTGAATTTCAGATTCTGGTCTAAGTTTCTCTACTTCAGTCCTGTATCTTCCAAAGCTGTTACAATCCCTTAAGCTAGAGCTAGCAGCAGGAGGGTGTGGATGAGGGCCCACTGGGGCAGGATGAAGCTACAGTTGCCTTGCAGAGGTTCTGGAAAGGCAAGTGGTGATGGTGGCCATGGTTTCTTTCTGCACAATGTGGTGTGGATGCAGCTGGAACCATTTTCTGCTCCCTGAAGTCTTTCCTGTGGCGGGAGATGGGACACTGTAGCTTGGATCACCTTTGCTAATGAACTCTCTGATGTTCGTCTGGAAAAATAGTGCAATCATGGGTGCCAAATCCTAACATTCTCTGCTTTGAGTAAACTGGTTTCGTTCTTTTGAAAAATACGTGTTAGGATTAATTTATGTTGAAGTAGCCCAGACTGCCATGTTAGTTTTGATAGTGTTGTAGTGATCTGAAGACATGAGGTTCAAAGCCTGCTGCAGTATTCATAATAGACTGTTTACAGTACAACTGTTCTGATCTGTTATTTTTGAAATGAGGCAGTATCTTTTAATGACTTTATCTGTAAAACTTAATGCTGTGAAACATTGGCACTGAATGCTACAGTCATGTTTTGACAGTGGGAAAGTAATGTGGTCTGGAAGATGAGAGATGCATTGGCATGTGCTGTTAAAATGACAGGCATCCAGGGTGAAGCTTGCCTTCTGCCCCGGAGAAGGAAGTCAGCATCGCTTTTCTCCTGTGGATAGAGTTGCTAATAAATGGCAATGGTCTTTTGTGAGGGCTTGAGGAATCACACAGTATGTTAAAGGTGGTGACCTGTATTTTGTATTTTAGTGTTGTATATATATGAAAACTCAGAATGGGAGAAGTCATCGATAAATTTGCCTTCACATAGAAAAAGCGTGCGCAGCTAGTAGTTTTTTACTTATGGTACATGATAAGATACAGAATGCAGAAGTAAGGTTTCACAAGCATCCAAAAACCTAACATTTTTCCTAACATGTTCAACTTAGAAATCTAAATGATTTTCATACTGCTTTTTCATAGTTAATAATAGGAGACAGTGTTTTGCAAAGCAATGTCTTATTTACATCCTTAAAACTTATGTGGTTGGCACAGTTATGCATTATCATTGGAAATGGCTTGGTTGTTGGTTTAGTCAGCAGATTCAGTGCAATGAGCTTTTTTATCGAATGAAGTTGAACTAACTTGTTTTTCCCCCCCCAAATAATTCACATGTGGCAGTGAGTCAGTTTCTTCTACACCTACTAGAAGCAAATGATTTTAACTGAGTCAGAAATGAAGAGACTTGTTTCATTAGCTTTTTTTAGCAAGCTGCTTTTACTTTTTTGTTACATATAAATGTTTTGGGTTTTAGAAATGTTGATCTGTAGCTGAGATTAGTTGGGAATGCTAAACTACTACAGATTCTTCCAAATTTATGAAATTTATATTTTATCCTTTGCTTGTAATTTGAGGCAAGTCACTCAAGCAGGTTTTAGATGGGTATTACAGAAAGGCAGAGTTATATCTAAAATTCACAAATTTATCTGAGCCATTGACAGAATATAGAGCCTTGGATTAAGAAGAATTTTATAGGTTTATCTTTTTCATTACCCATGTCTGGAAAGATGAATAGTGTGATGGACGACAAGCAAATTGTTTAGAAAAATAGAAGAGACTTGTTTAAACTTCATTCTGTGTTTTTGTCTTTGATAATGTTTAAAGAGTTGAGATTCATTTTCTGAGTCTTTCATAAGGTACACTTCAGAATTCCAAAACATTCTTGATGTGGTTCCCAAAGAGTTTGTATCATGCTTACTAATATATCCCACTGAAGCTCTACTATTTTAGGGTTTTTTAAGAAAAGGGATTTAATTTTAAAAAGCTTTTCCAGGTCTGTGGTTCATTGTGATCTGTTCATTTTAGCTGCCTCCTAATTCTAAAATATTCCACTCTGTTTTTCTCATCAGCATATGCAGATTGCCAGAATGCAAGCTTTCATTTATAAAGATCTTTGTTCACTATAATGAATGTAGCTTTTTTCAGTAGGAAACTACACACTGTTTTCTTAAGCCTTGATTTTGCATAGACCTCTGTAATCATGTCTGAAGATATACTTAGAGTGCATTCAGATTAAGTGTGTGCATCCATCATTGCCAGCTGAGGCCTTAGGCATCCTGAAGTGCCTGAGATCTTAATTTATGTCATTCATGTCATCAGGGTCTTAACACCAAAACCTGTTATTTGGAGCTTCAGGCCATGGTTAAATAATGTGACTAGTGCCTCTGGATGCCCAGCCTGAGACCTCTATAGAATCTGAGCCTTGAAAAGCCATAGGGATGTCTTCACCAAATGTTGAACCACTGAAAATGTATGGAGTTTATTAGTGTGTATTAATGAAGGCTGAGGTATAGTTCTTAATTTGCTTAAGTGTGGTGCCATTGAGGGCTGAATATGTATAGCTGCCTTTCCTAAAACGTCTAAGAAGAGAGAAGATTAGAAGCAGCATCAATTGCAGATATGTTCCAAATTCTTTTTACCATTTATAGTTGTTCTCCAACATAAAAATAAACATGGAATATTTGTGAAGTCCTACTTGAAATGTGTTTATGCCAGTTTAGTGAGATGTGCATGTTCAGGATTTTAGAAAAGTCTATACAAAATTCTCTCTGCACTTTGAATTCAGTTTAAAATGAGGTTATATTATTCTAATTTTCGTCAAAACATTCTGTGAAAGATGAACTAGTGAGTAAAACGAAAACAGTTTTTAACTCACTTAAGTGGATACATGGAAGTCAGTCTTAAAGGAGTGTTGCAGCTATTTCGGCAATGTTGTATGTGTAGATTCACTCTTTTTATAGATGATGTAACTTTACCCAAAATATAGCAGCCATTATAGAGGCATAGAGGAGTTTAGCATATTATGTTTTACCTGCTAGTAATGGTGTCTTAGCCTAAGAACTGTATGCCTTCCCTGGATATATGAGACTTAAGGAAAAGCTCTGGGACACCAGAAATTCTCCAGAGGCACATATGGGAGTTGTCTCCTTTGCCATGCATGCCTTTGGATTTCTGCTGTTGTTACAGCGTGACTTCTATGATCTTCATTTGGCATATCCTTCCTCCAAAGCTGGCTTCTTCATGGAGCTTTTCTGTGTGCTGCTGGCTTTACTGCTGTCTGTGTGACTTGGATTATCGATATGGAAAGCTGGAGCATCCGGAGTGTATTTTATTTTACTGTAATTAAGACAGAGCAGGACCAGCAGGGGGGTGACTTTAGGCATGGAGATCCTATTATAATTTTAAAATATGTTCCAAAGGGTTTGCTTTTTATGATGCGTGTTTAGTCTTAAAATTTAGCTCTTTTTCTGATAGGATTAGTCAGGTTGTCATGTGTCGTTTCCTCCACCCCCTTTTCTGTGTATGACAGCTAATGTGGCTGTGGTCTCCTTGTCTTTTGTTAGCACTGAGAGATAGATGCCTAGTGTGTATACTCTGCAAGCTTCTGACTATTCTTGGACTGTGGATCCAAAGAAGAGTAGCTAATATTTTTTCTATTGCCAGGTATACCAGAGTAAGAAGTTTGTACTGAAGACTGTTAAAACAACTTTTTTTTCTTCAGTCTTCACTGGCAACCTCTCTCCCAACACCTCCCAAGTTAAAAAAAACCACAAAATGGGGACCAGGGCAGTGCAGTCCCTCCTGCTGTATGTGAAAATCAGGTTCATGACCTCCTGAGGAACCTAAACATACGTAAGTCTGTGGGACCTGATGAGATGCACCCCAGAGTCCCAAAAGAATTGGCTGATGTAGTTGCCAAGCCACTCTCAATAATATCTGAGAAGCCCTGGCAGTCAGGTGAAGTCCCTAGTGATTGGAAGAAGGGGCATGTTACACCCATTTTCAAAAAGGGTGTAAAGAAGGACCATGGTAGCTACTGACCTGTTAGCCTCTCCTCTGTGCCTGGGAAAACCATGGAGCAGATTCTCCTAGAAGGTCTGCTAAGGCACATGGAGG
>VWZO01004378.1:287160-445220 GCA_013396975.1 Bucco capensis | reverse complement strand
ACTGGAACAGGTTGCCCAGGGAGGTGGTTGAGGCCCCATCCCTGGAGGCATTCAAGGAAAGGCTTGATGGGGCTCTGGGCAACCTGATGTAGATGGGAATATCCCTGCCCACTGCAGGGGGGTTGGACTAGATGACTTCCAGAGGTCCCTTCCAACCCAGATGATTCTGTGATTCTGTGAAATGAAGGGATTTTGTTTCTGTTATCTACTCTGTGATTGTTTCCACTGTGTTAAAGAGAAATGTGACTGTCAAATCTGTCCACATTTTCTTCCTTTTTAGATTATATATTCTTTAAGGCAAGGAGGGGATCTCACTGCACTCCTTATTCTTTTAGGTTCTTTCAGTGGCATTGTTGCCCTGCAACCCTCTGAAGTTACCTAAAAAAAAATGGAAACTATGTTTTCGTGGTTCAGAACCTCACCCTATATGACTTATTACACAAGACTGGAAGAAACAAGTTTTTACATTCACAAATGGTTAAAAGTGATCTAAAGGTCCTGATGGAATAACTGGTAGCTAGTAACCACTAGATGTTGGGTTATAAATGCAGAGTGAAGGCTGGAGTCTGTGGTGTTTAATCTTTCTGCCTTTTATGGGTAATATGGTATTTTCCTAAACTCACAACACTTAATCTTTCAGGGAAGTTGCAGATGAGTTAGCTTGTTGTGTCACGGGGCAGAAGCATGAACATTTTCCTTCCAGACCAGCGTTAACTAGTTGTAGCAAAATGCCTTAGTCATGTGACATGGTATCGCTGCATGGAGGAATTAAGTTTGATTGTGTTAACTTGCTCTGTTATGTAACTGAAGATTTCCATTACCAGTCAGTTCAGCCTTTGGTTTCCTGGACTGTTAATATTTAAGTTGGACATAATGGCAATATCAAACAGCTGGTTTAAAACAGTGGTTTTGCTGAGTTGGTATTCCAGATAACATAATATGGGGCAACATACAGTGAGGATACCTAACTGGAAGCTGCATCAGGCCCACAGGCTGTCTTTATTACCCTTAGGAGTATTTACTCATTATTAAGGCAACTGGACTATGGTTATCACTCTGTGTATGGTATTGTAGGCCAGCAGGATTTACTGGATTCAGTGTAGTGCTGTACTAACAGAGCTATACTGGTCAGGCTTGACCCAGGCAGGCAGGCAGGCTTGACCCACACAGGCCTACATCTATGACTAGAAATAATCAATGCTTGCACATCCTGAAGTTGACTGTGTCTGATGTGAATCATAAAAACAAAAGACCTGACACTTTGAGGAGGAGGGAAGGGGAGGATTTTTTTATTTAAAAAAAAAATAAAAAATCAGTGATGGAGAAGCTTTTGCTGCTCTTAGGAAAGGGCTTTGCAGTAATTATCCTCAATATTAAAGGTATGCATGCATCTGAGTGGCTCAAACCAGGAACAGAAGTACCATGGCTGATTTTTGAACGAATCAGAGCTACAGGTAACATAGTTATAAACTTCCTGTTCTTGTGGGTAGTATTAACATCATAAAGGTTTTATGTTATTTTTTTAGGCACTTTTTGAGGGTGGGGACAGCAGAGATTACATTTTATACTTTACCTTTTGCATACCAGCGTTGTATTTCCTTCACACTGTACCAACTCAGAGTTCAGCATGAAAAATGTGAAGTCTTGCACTGTGGAGCTGTAAAAGTTGGGGATTGACTACCAAGAGTCTTGCAGAAAAAGATGTTGGGGATTCTGGTAAACAATTACTTGAAAAAGTTAGTAGTGCATCATTGTAGAAATGGAGGGTGCCTGTGTAGTGGACTACACCAGCAAGAGTGTAGCAGCAGGTTGAGGGAAGTGGTTATCCTGCTTTTTATGGCACTTGTGATGCCATTTCTGGAGTACTGTGTCCATTTCTGGACTTCTCAGTACAGAAAAA
Source organism: Bucco capensis (assembly GCA_013396975.1). Lineage (NCBI taxonomy): Eukaryota > Metazoa > Chordata > Aves > Piciformes > Bucconidae > Bucco > Bucco capensis. Next base: position 443,320 of record VWZO01004378.1, on the reverse strand, counting down.
CACTGGGAAACTGAAGTGAGTCCAGCAGAAAATCAATGATGTGGTTGGTGACCTGCACATCATGTGCAAGAAAAGCCTGAGATATACCTAGTTTTGGTGAGCCTGTAGGAGGGGAATCTGATCATGACTCTCAACTACCAGGTGTGTGGTTAGGGAGAACACAGAGGTGGACTCAGGTGCACTGCTGAGAAGGAGAGGCAGTGGACACAGACTGTAGCAAGGAGGATTCTGACTATGTGTAAGAGGAAAAAAAGTATGTATATATATTTCTCTTGAGTGTGGTCAGGCACTGGAAGAGGCACGGAGAGAACTGGTAGTCTCTCCATCCTAAGAGATAAACCTTAGCTGGACAAGGCGTGAAGCAACTGAAATGAACTTTGATATTATCTCAACTTTGTGTAGGGGATTGGACTCTGATCTCCAGAGATCACTTACAACCTAAAATTATTCTGTGGTTCAGTATCACTTTTTACCTGTGTTTGCAAATTTATGTAATGTCATGGGTGCTTTAATAGAAAAGTTATTCATACTTCTCAGAATAATAAAAAAAAAGGTGGAATAGAATCTTACTTTTGTTGTAGATAAAGTAGTTGACACAACTTGTGTAAATTTACTATTCATTTTGTGGTAATGTTAGGTGTTTACTCTGATAGGTTGGCATTTTACCACATAGACTGAATGTAAGTATTGACAAGCTTTTAACTATATTTTAGTCTTGTAAATCGTAGGAAACTAAATTTTGTTCATGTTGTCCTCCATGTATTTAACAGAAGCACCAGTTTCCTTGTTTGTGAAAGAGAATTGCCAGAACAGGTTTCAAGCACTTTAAACCCATATTTTATGTCTAGTGCTTTTTCCCTCAGATATAGTTTCCTTATGTGTAGTTGTTAGCCTTGATAGCAGTTGAAGTATTTCAGAGCTTTGTTCTGTGGAGCTGTCAGGAGATCCTGCAATCCTTGCATGGCTTCAAGCCTGAATTGTCCTTTATGAACAATACAGGTTCAGCTGTTCTGCTAGGTATGTTCTCATATCACAGAGGGATTTCTATTTAGCAGGATTCCTAATATCCTTATGTCTAACATTATAAGGAGTCTGACAGATGCTAACAAGAAGTTAGCATAGTTTTCAAGATCTGATAGAAAATATTTGCTGTTTTCTGGTTTCCTCTATAAAATAAAAGCATGAATGACTTACATGAAGTTGGACTTGCAAACATGGTTTCGATGCTAATGTTCTTTATTGATGATAGTGCACTTAGCAAACCAAAATGCACAACAAATTCAGTGATTGAAAAATGATATTGATACATGGAAAATAGCACAGGAAGTGCTATCATTGATGAAGATAACAGTGTACAAATGGGACAAAGCTCAAGAAATGAATCCTTTATTAGTTGTACATTGTAATTATTAAAAGGGTATCTTAAGTGACACTTGACTTTCCATACAAGGAAAGTACATTGCTTGCAGCAAACTCTGAGGAAAACAGTCAGACTTTTCAAAGTACTCATGATTCCCAAATGCCTGGAAGTCTAGTAGGCATCCTTGCCAGAGCATATACACTGTCAACTATGTCATGAAGGCATTCATTGACAGTACTATATAATGTAATGGTCCATTACCCTTCTGGGACAAGGACTGTGTATGTGAGCAGTTTATAATGTGTGAAAATTTTTTCCAGAGAAACTCTGTTCAAAGTAGTTATTTCAAATGTTTGTGATTGATGTGTGGGAGTTGTTCACACTGTATTCTAGTTGCAGTGTGTTGCTTCTCTCTTGGAAGGTACCTGCATGCTGTGCAGATCTCTTGTGGGGGGAAGACAGATACTGAAGTAATAGCAATAACTTCTTTTTTTGACTGAGTCTTTGCTAAAACTACTGAGAAATATCATCCCATCATTCCCCTCTTCTCATGTCCTTAATTTCCTCTTTTGTTTCATTGTTCAGACTTTTTACTATTTATTTCCAGTTTGTATTTAGAGAAGCCACTTTGCAGCAGTGTCTTTTAATACAGCAGTGCGTACTCGTGCATGCATTGCTGCAATGATCTTTTGCATCAGTGGCTGTAATATGTCATTGTGCAGACTGTAAATAATAACTCTTTCTACAAGCATGTGCTTAATAGCTGCAGAATAAATAATACAGAGACCTTCCTGCAAAATATGCTCCAGCAGTTTGCCTTCAGAGCTCTATGGGTAGCTCTGAACTGAGTGACAGTTGGTGAAAGATAATGGATTATCTTTCTGCAAGAGAGAAGCATGGGCAAGACCTACTTCTTACTTCAATCTCCTTGCCTTCATCTCCCTTCCCCCTCATGTCCCAAATAACTCTTAAGAATCTGTCCTCTCCTTTTTCTGAGGGAATTAGGTGGAGACTGTTAGTTATCACTTTTGTAGTTAAAAAAAAACCCACCCAAATTAAAAAGCTAATTGGCAAGGAAATAAACTTAATGGTGTGTAACAATTTGTGGAAGAGGAAATCAACGCTGTCTACTTGTAATCTTTTAACACATGTCCAGAAATAGATTGTTGAGGAATCATAGTATTTGAATTAACATTTTCAGCATTGGAATAAAAAGCAAGCAGGTACATAAATTAGAAATGACAGGAAAAGCATTACTTAAAGTCCTGAATATTGATCAATATACTACAAACAGGGGCCAGACTAGATGTCTTTACCTGCTATTTACAGAAGTGATAGCCTGTACTTTAAAGAAAACTTAAGTTTAGAGTTTATGTACTAAAAATGTCTACTAAATAAGATTTTGAAGGAAACAGAACTGATGATACTCAAATGAAATTTTTTTGTGTATGATAACTGAAAGATTCTTACTAGCCTTTTGAGGGTTTAGGTATGTTAAAATGTTTGTGTAAGAAAGATGAGACTTCTTGTTGTTTGAAAATGCATTTCTTAGAGAGTTGATTCTTCAGAAAACATTTTTTTAAATTTTCATTCTGATATAATACAGTTGTAAACACTTCTGACTACTTTCTTTAAAATATAGCTGAACAGTCAGTCAGGTGCTAGCTTTTGCTAGCAACTGCATAAAGTATTCAGCTACTGTAAAATTTCTTAAAAATTAATTAGGTATATTTTTGTTCCTGTGTAAAAGTAACTACTGGTGCAGTCTGAGCAATGTAATAGAAATTGTGACAAAAGTGACACTTGCTGCTCATGCAAATAATATAGTGGAATAGTTCAACACAAAGCTGTTCCTGATACTATTTTTTACAGATTTTGTGAACCTAGATTTTTTTTAATTTTTTTTTTAAGTGATGCTGCTATGAAATTGGTTTGCATGTTACTTTAAAGGGCATGAAACTACTGAGAGATTGAAAAGAATTTGGGTAGTATTCACGTCCTTGCTGGATTCACAGTAGCAACCCAAAGATGGAATGCCATGTTATTAAACAAGTAGTCCTGAGCACCTTTTTCATGTCAGTTAAACAAAGAAAAAGAAAAAGTGAATAGCATAAATATTGAGAAGGTGAAAAAGTAATGGAAAAAATTAAAGATTACATCTCTTCCTGACTTTTCTGTTAGAAAATGCTGAAGAAGGTTATGGAACAAAAGGGTTACATAGTCTGAGCTCCACAATACTAGCATCAGAAATGAAAGTAGCATGTCTGAACTACAGTATCAAGGATGAAAAATTTGACAGCCTTTGGAAGATTGTGGTTTGGGACTGACTGGTTTTTTAAAGCGAGTCAATGCAAGTGGAAAATATTACTTCAGAACTAAAACAATCACTGAATGGGCAAAGTAGCCAAGATTTGCTTAGATGACTCTAGAGATAATTTAGTAAGGAAAATATTAAATTCTGTGTGGAAAAAGAGGAAGGAATGGGGCATAGCTAAAATGATGTGTAAGGAAGTTGAAAGGCAACCATTTGGCTTTTCTCTGTGTAAATAGTTGACTCAGTGTCTATATGTTGCAAGAGCAACATAAAAACAGTATTTGAAGTTTGGCAGAAATTTCGACCTTCTGCTCGTGGTCTCATGTTCTGCTTGTGGCCTTCACAGAGGCCCTGTACTGTGTCAGAAGATTTCTGGAAGGAAGTTAGTGCATCCTCAGTGGTTCCTACTCTGGAACTGGAACATCGTAAAAGCAAATACACATGTGTGCTGACATGCAGGTGCTCACTCTGGTGTTGTGTTGGAGCATCCAGATGTTTGGTTGTTATTTTCAATTACGAGTAGAGAAGAAGGCTGGAAGCCAACAGAATGGAGCCTGAGGTATAGATGAATATTTGGGATTCCTAGCTTACTACAAGCTTGTACTGAATGTCCTGATACTTGATTTTCTGTTTTCAAATCAACACATCTGTCTAGATGGGCTGTAAATGAGGAGTGAAAAGTTCTCTACTTAAACGTGTGGAAATAAATCTTAGGGCAAAAGAATTATGGATGTGGTGCTTATTGAACAGAACTGGCATGTGGATGCTCTTAAATTCAAGGAAAGATGAGTGTACAAAACCAAAAGGTTGTGTTTAAAACAGTAAGCCTAGAAACAGAATGTTCTATCAGATACTGCATCTGATAAAACGTTTTTTTTTGAAGATCCTCACTTGGTACACCTACCTTGAAAAGCTGAGAAATGAGGTGTAAAGGTGCAACATATGTGGTATTTACAACTGTGAGCATAATGATTGAAATACTTTTCATATTTTAATGGCAGTAATTTTGGTATCAGCTAAGGACAATAAATAGACTTTTGTTTCCTGTTGACATTAAACATATGCAAGAAAGTGGGAGAAACTAGAACCCAGGGATCTTGGGCTGCTGCTGATCACACTGGGGTGTGCAGTAATGGGAAGCATGTTCTGATTTGAAATGGCAGTGTGGAGGATATAAATTTCAACAGCCTTCAAGAAGTTTGGGAATGCCAGTTAAAGAGTGTGTCATGTGGGCTGTCTGTTGAGAGCTTGTTGGCTAAAATGATGATGCAGAAACTGGATATAATAATCTCTGAAAGAAATCACAGCAAAGATATTACAAAAAGACAAGCTAAAAATACTAAACAAAACCAAAAGAAAAAATGTGTTCTTTGTTATACAAAATATTGAGATAAAGGGAAAGAGCTTATTCAGTGTACTGTACATAAGTTAGAAAAAAGTTGGATAAGAAAGGGTGACAAAAATGGAGAGTGAGGGGAAGAGAAGAAGGAAGAACTTCATCCTGCCTGTACTAGAGAAAGCTGAATTTATAATGCTTGGAGACTTGGAAATGTCACTAGGAAAAGGCATGGTGCTCTGTTTTTAGAGTCTTGTTCCATATGCTTTGCATATATATATATCATGGTGAAGCTCTTTAGTTGTGCTCTAAATCAGTTGGATTTAAAAAAGTCACACTTAACTATGCTAGGATTTGACTTCCCTAAGGATGACTACTTGATTTTAAGGATAGTTTAAAAATTTGAACTTGTATAAACTGTCATGTGTATAATATTCCAAATTACCACTCATCCAAGATGTTTTCTTACAGGGCTATTCAGTGTGTATTAAAAAACCCTCCCACTTCCAAGCAAATTTTAGATGGATTTTTATTCTTATTTCATAGCAAGTGTCATGAACTTGATCAGTTTGGAACTTCAGAATAATTAGTTGATGCTGTTTAGCAAACTTATAAATTAAATGAGGCAACATTCTAGAACAGAATTCTGCAGGCTTCTCAGTTTATTTCTTAATAATGACAATTTTTGGCCTTTTTTTTCTTTTTGGAGCCATGAGTACTTTAGAAGAAATCTGTACTGTTGATGAGCCATGTACCACACAGTTTGACTCTGTTTCTATAAATCTACATGCAAGACCACGTTTAGGATCACCTCATATATTTCGGGTAGATATCTTTTTTTTTCCCTGCAGAATCTAGACTTCCCTTTTTCCATTTCAGTTTTAACTGTAGTACATGGAAAGCCTGGAGATAGATACAGTGCTGTGTCAGTGTCAGACATTAAGGAAAAGTTACTTAGTGAAATTAGAAGCACTTTGCTTTATCCTGGATAAAGTTTTCATGACCCCATGGAAGGCTGAGAGATGTATTTCTCTCTCCTTTTTATTCTATTTACATCCATTCTGAGCAAGTGTTAGGAATCATTCTGCCCTCAGGAGATGTGCTTGCCTTCTGAATACCTCACATCCCAGAGATTTTTCTGTTACAGATGGCTGGCCTTGTTCCTAATGCCTTGCTTGCCCTATATTATGTTGATAGTGCAAAGCACTTTGAGTCAGTGAAAATAGTGCTGCTGGAAAAGGTCTTCCTTTTTGTTGCTTCCAGCTGGGGCATTGGAAACAGCAGAGCAAGGCAGAATGGCTTTGGCTCTAGCATTCCTGGTCTAGAGAGGGAGCTGAAAAAGTGAAAGTATTTATAATAATAATAAAAGCAACTCTGAGCTTTCCACTACTATGTGTAGCAAATCTTGGCATGGAGCTTGTTAGTTCTCCACAGATTTAAAGACAATCCCCCTCTTCTCTACTTCTGAGTAACTTCTGAGTTACTCCAAATACTCTAGTGCCTGGTTACAGTAATTGCTTGTCACATGTCTTTGTGGCCTTTTCCTATGGCAAAAATTTGACTCTCATTGACCTTTTAATTAGGTCTGGAGTCCCAGGGAAGTTCTGGAACAAGGTGAGTAATGTCTGAGAAAATGTCCTCCTGCCTGCTCCCATTTAAAAGTAAAGAGAAAGATGTGCCACACCTGTGTTTAAAGTAGCTGTTGCTGTCTCAATTCTTGAAACTGAAAACCAGCTCAGGGTATTTAGATATGTAGTGTTGCAGCCTTGAGCCAAAAAAAAAAATATCGGGTGCACTTCTGTGGCACTGTGAGCTGATCTAATCCCCCATCCCCTTAATCTTGTATTTCCTAGTTTATGGTGTTGATCTGGCTGAGAAAGAACTGGAGTATCAGGGAGAAAAGGTAATTGGCATTTGACTCTATTCCTTTACCCAACTTTCGATGCTGCTGCCTGGGTTTTAGCACCAAGGCAGGCCACCTGTGCAGCAACTAGGCTGCTGTGAAAGTCCCTGCTTGAACAGTTCTCACCTTGTTCTGTACTGTTTAAGATGACAGCCTCTGAGAAAGAGCTATGCTCCTTTACCTATCTTGCCTGTACTGGTATAGCAGCCTCTCCTGAGCCTTCAGCAGTGATTCAGTTTGTTAAACTACAGGATGATAGTTGCATTATGTGTCTTGGTAGGCTGAGTTTCTGCTGGTTAAGTGAGCAGAATCAGGTCAGTGATGTGTGACCAGCTGAATTTGTTCAAGTGAATACAAGGAAGAGAGCAGAGCTATGGAACTGCCCCATGTCTAGTCCCAGAGATTCACTTCAGTTGTGCATTGAGCTATGTCTTTACTTCCCTCTAAATTTGTAAGCAGAGAGAAGAGATACCTCATAAGGTGAATTTCTCTCCTGCCACTGTAAGTGCATTTGTGTAGGGTGCTTTGACAAGATGAGCTTAACAATGGAAACCTCTAACCTGTAAAATAAAGGAGGCTATATGTGGTAAATACAGTACCAGTGTAAAGTATGAATTGTTCTGTCACATAATGCATGTATAATTTTTAGTAACTTCAGAGAACATCTTGCAAAGATCTGGAGAAAATAAGTTTTGTATTTACTGTAAATAATTGACAAAACAATTATTCTGCTTGTCTTGCTGGGTTTAACTTTTCAGGTGAAATAAAGCATGCAGTCGGAAAAGTAGAATTTTGCTTGTATGTTGACGTAAGTGGTGACTTCTTAATATAAGGATGTAAGCTTATACCAGCACAGTGTGGTCATCAGGCTGGAGTTGGTTTATTTCTTAACAGTGTGTGCAAGAGGTGCTGAGCCTGAAATTTAGATTCAGTCATCTGTTGTTGAAATTTCAGTGAGTTCAAAGTTGAGATTTTCTTAATCTTTAGTTTGAAACCAACTGAAAAGTAAGTGACAATATCAAAGGGTTTTTCTGAGCAATCATAGTTCTCAAACTGTTAAAAAAAAAACACCTCTGCTTTTTAGGTTATTCATGATGCAGTAAAAATAAGGGGTTTTAGCAATATTTACAACTTTGTTATGGAAGGAAAGAAATTCAGTCATTGAAATTTTTACTGTTTGGAACTAGTGATTCATTTAGAAACCTGAAACACTTTTTCCATTACTGATATGCTTCAATATGTGATTGCCATTTGCTTACATGGCCTCTCCAGTACCTGCAAAATCTGACCCTGGACTAGGAGTACAGAAAAATTCAGGTACAAATAAAGCTTTATGAAACAGAGATTGTGTTCTGTGGTGTTTGTGGCCATCTATTGCCTGCATTGTTTTGACATACATCTTGGAAGATCCTGGCCTGCTGTGTTGTGGGTTGGCTAGAAACACATCCATGTTCACTGCAGTCCAAGGCAGATCTCCATCAATTCCAAAAAAGGCCATTTTGCCCTTCTCCAGTCTGGTCTTGCTGCCTGCCTTGGGCTGAGGCTCCGAGGTTACAGCTGTATGAGTCACATTGGGTGAATGGTTCAGTGGGAGGGGATGGGATAGACAAGTTAGCTTTTACCTGTGTTTCCTGGTTTGAAATACCTCATAAATACTAATGATGATCCAGACAGTAGAGTGTTGGAGTGTCTGGGAAGGAACAAGATCGTAGGTCATGTAGCTCCCCATTCAGTTGTTTCAAATATCTGGGATATTGGACAGTCCTGGGGAAAAATCTATTATTTGTAGAGTGAATATATGTTTTGATGTGCATGTGTCTTCTAGGTCAGGTGTGATCATCTTGAGGAATATCAGAGGACTGAAGGTGAAGCTTAAGAAGACACTGGATATCAACACTTATTCAAGAGCAGAGAAGATTCTTTATTGTGGAATAGTAATCTTTTTCTCTGCATTTTTTAAGCGTAGCTTAAGAGGAAGGAAAATACTACCTTTGAAAACTTGGTGAAATTCAAGTAGAAGATCTGGTATTTGTCTATGTAGAAAGTGACAACTTGCAGACATTGTTGGACTTCTGCATAATAGATTAGTCAGTGAAGCCTCTAAGGCTGAAGAGGCTGATAGATCACCAGGGAAGCCACGGTTGGTGTGTAGTCTGCTGAAAGAGCTGGGACCCTTAGGAAGAGGTTAGAGAAGCAAAATGTGATGGGTTGAAAAGGGGTATGAAAAACTGCACTACAAACTGCAGTCAGGAACACAGTTTATCTAGGAGCTTTCTTAATTCTCCTATGAGAGTTGGGCTAGAACTTCATCTCAAGCTACTGAATGTTTTTTAAAGTTAGTACTTGTAAAGGATGTAGGTTTTCTTGTTCAGAATGTGTCATTCTGCTTAAAGTCTGTCTGTGTCCTCATAGCCGTATGCTAAAATGTTATGTGTTGTGAAGCTACACCAAGCTTGTGTGGATGGCAAGTCACTTCTGGGTTTCCCAAACTAAATGCTATTCACAGTCACATTTTTTTTTCTTCAGTCTTAGTACTAACAGTTCTATCTTCCAAGGTCAATTTTGGTGACAAACTGCCTGAATTGGTTCTAAAGACCAAGTTGTACTTTCCTAAATTATGGATCATTCCGTGACAGTAAAACAACATGAAGATGAGAACTTGGGCAATGAGCTTTCTCCTCTATTAAATCTTGGTTATAAGCTTCCTGTCCATTGTATTTGCATCCATCACTGCATTAGCATATGCCCATTATCTCATTGGCATGTGGTTTTTATTTTACCTGACCATTATTTTTATGTAAATAAGCCACTGTCTTTTATGTATGAGTACAACAAATAGTAATTTGGTGTTGGTACTTGGATATGTAAGCTAACACTTCCTCTCACCTGCTAGAACTCTCTTGCTGTTTAGTTCTCAAAGCACGGTGACTTTAACCGGAGTTCAACTGGCAACCCATTTTGTGCTTGGAGTACTCTGTACCATCTGCCTGTTGCACAGTACTTGTCTCTACAGACCTTTAGTATTATCTTTGGTGTCCTTTCACTGTAAGCATGAAAAGCAGTGAATGGGCTAGTCAGGCAGATAGCCAGCTGTTAAGTATTTATGGCAACATTCATCAAAGAGCTGGCAAATGGTAGCAAATGGTAAAATATTGCTGCAGATTGAGGAGTCCTGTGTGGCACTTGCTTTTCAGGCATGCCACACAAGAAGAATAATAGTGAACATAGATGATGTCTCAAGGTAAATGCCTTGCTCTTCTGCTGGCAAAATTTAGTGATGCTAATAGGACCAGCACCTGAACTACTACCCAGTACTTTTCTTCAAAACACTTCCCAATGACATTATCCTTTAGCATGTTGATATATTTTTCATGCAGTTATTGCAAATCCTATTTGTATTACTATACAAATCCTAAATGTCAGCTTCACTTCTTCTGTAATTGATAAAACCTCTTGTGGAGCAAAATGCAGAAGCTATGGGCACTGAGTCTTGATTTATGCCTTGAAGTAATGATTGTTTTAAACTTTTGAGGATTTTATATGTAATTACTTAATCCTAATCTTGTCCAAATTCATAGTTCTGTTAAGTGCCAGCCAGGTATTGATTGAAAATGGTCAGGCACTCTGACATATGTCAGAAGGCTTTGATAAAACAAAGCAAAATCTGTAGTCATGGCTGCAAAATGGGTATCTTTGTGTGCTACTAATTCAAAAGTTTGAAGGTGTTTGGGTTTTTTTTAGCATTTACCAGATTAAGTATCACAATACAATATTTAATTTAATAATAGTTACTACTTACTGTCTTGAAAAATGCTGGCAATCAGTTTCAAGAAGATTCAGACTTTCTGGATGTTGCATTAGTGTGCATGCTTGTTTCTACTGGCATTTCAGTTCAGGTAAGTACTGTTAGAAGAGAACATCTTAAAATTAAGTGCTAGCTAGCGGGGCACTATAAAGCTGGATGGCCTTCCTCAGAGGGTAAAGGGGACTCTGATAGTGTGTGAAGCAGTGTCCCAGATCAAGAGGATGTTCTTGAAGGGCTGTAAGTGCTTTGCAAGAGGTAACCAGGTTGTACTTATCAGGTTTTTAACCCAGTGGGGCTTGTGTCTTTGTAATGTTAATCACTGAACTTGTCTAATGGGTGTTGATGAATGATGAAGGTCATTGAGCAAGAGGCAGACAGGGTAGGTGAAGTGTGTGTATGTGTGTTATGAAAGCCAGAAGCCAGAGGCCCAGTGGAAAATGTCAGAGACAGTGTGTCAACTTTTGCTTCTAAGCAGCATAACTTCGGTGAAGTTGGGCTTCTTGCAGAATGGGTTTTTACTTATTGCCTTCCTTTTCCTGATGTATGCTTCCTTTGTTCCCTCTCTGTGTTAGTATTGCTCTACTGTCCCTCTATGACTAAGAGATAAGACTATATACCTGCTTGCACCTTAGTTTGTCCACCTAAACAGGTGATTGCTATATTCCTGCTACAGCCTTTCCCTTAGTGGAGATGATACTGCAGATGTCTTTCCTATTCACTGCCAGTGGTGTTTGTTTTGTTTTGGGTTTGTTTTTAAATAAAACTTGTAGCAACTTGGTATCTTTTAATATTTTCTGTGAAATTTGGGAAAGAGGATATTGAGGGTCTTCACTGGGATCAAAAGGTACTGGGTGGGAGGAATGGGGCCAGACTGCTAAACAGTGTGATCACACATACTTTATTTCCTTAGGAAACTGGACTGAAAAAAGGCATTCACAGGAGTGGAATGAGCCAGGACAGGAGAATGGGGGCAAAGATCTATAACTGGAAAAATTAAGGCTAGAGTCACTAAAGGATAGAAGCATTAACAAAAATTTGCATTTCTAAAATGCAGGGAAAATTTCATAATCGGGTAGCAAGAGAATTGTACTTCAAAACTTAAATGTGGGTTGTAACAGCTATTTATCACCCTAGTAAGCAGGTTGGGGCTACCTGGGTGTGGGTATCTCCCAAGACATGTATACAAGCACTAACTTGTTAAACCTGTCAGCCTACTGTTTTAGTAGCAATATCACTGGAATGCTGTTTCTTTGAAAAGGGTGCACAAAGGGCAAACAAGTTACTTGATTTCTAGACTCTAAGTTAAGAGAAATAGTTGAGGGAAATGATAAAACTTGCTGCTCTTTCATGTTCTTCCTCCAAAGAAAACATCTTAAGTAAAATATTGGATCTGCCTGGTGGGAGTATGGCTCCACAGACAATTATCTGCATCATTTTCTTGTTTCTCTGACAATATTTTGCAATTCACATAGTTTCCTACCACAATGTTTTGTAAAGGGTATGAGTAGATGCAGGGAGTGTGGTGGCAGATGAATTTCTGTATGACCAGACAATTTGGACATACCTTCTGGGTAGATCTACCTTAATGTTAGCATTGTGTTATATAATGAATCAAACCCTAAATCACTTGCAAGATCAGGTTCTGAACTGTGAAACTATCTGGTGCAGAGCAGTCCAGGATGTGAATAGGTTGTCCAGAGAGGGCATGAAGTCTACATCCTTGGATGTTTTTGAAACCTGACGAGGCAAAACCCTGAGTAACCTGGTCTGAAATCAATACTGACTGTGCTTTGAGCCAGGGGGTTGGGTTGGAGACCTCCTGAGGTTCCTTTCAACCTGAATTTTCAGAAGAGACTTGTCAGTCTGTGTACTTTTTTCTTGCATTTATCATGTTTATTTAAAACTTGAAGCTGCCAAAGATACAAAACATCAGATGTTCTTGAACATTTGGCAGCTTTGACTCTGATTTTGTGACTCTCAATTTCTGGAAGCTTGCACTGCCTAACAAAATACACAAGAGTCCTCCAGTTAGAGCCATTGGGTAACTCCACCCCTGAAGCACTAGTCATCATAAAGCCAATGGGTAGTCTTTTTTCCACTCTAATGTAAATTTGCTAGATTTTCCAGATTCCAAATAGTAAATTATTGACGTAAATTTTTGAGAATTTTAACAAAAATTGAAAATTGAAAACATACCTCAACACTTCCCAGTTTTAACTACATTATAGCATGGGAAAAGTAATCCTGTTATTTTTTGAGGGTGATGTTGACAATACTACCATGCTTCCCTGACCTGCTTTCAGAAATGAGAGGCAATTTGATGTATGTTTCTGACCTTCAGAGAGGCCAGCATGTGCCCATCCCTGGGGTAGCAGTGCAGAGAGCCCAATCTGCCATGTCACATCATCTCTGCTGGCATCTCCTGCAGTTTTTAGTTGCTCTGAAAAAAACCTTCAAATATGTTTTATCAGGTGGCATAATACAAATTGACTGCAGTATAGATGCACCAGCTCACAAGCCTAAATCATAAAGCTATGACTGTACTTCAAATTATGTTTTTGAATTATTCAAATTGATGTTCTCTTTTTGTGCAAACAAAGTATCCTAGTCCCATTTATCAGGCAAAGAGGAGAATATGATCGGAATAGAATTTGTTTGTGGGTGGAGAATTATGTCTTTCATACGTATTCTGGTATTCAATGAAGTAATAAATGCTGATATTTCACTCCCATTATAAATATTGATCAAAACATTGACTGTTAGTGTTTTGTATTATATTCTTGACACCATTCATTTCTTGGCTCCTTAAAATTACTTGGTTTTTTTTCTTGTTTGGCTTTATGGAGAGTACCCTTCTTCCAAACAAGTGTGAGTAAAATAATGCAAAATCAGCTTGAGAAAAGAGGCAGTGATGCATACAAATATATTGCACATAGAACACCTATCCCAAATTCTGATTACAGCCTCAGAGTCATGAACAAACAAACTCTTGCAGTTACTCTTAGCTAATGTTACCCTGACAACAGTATATATCAAATTCAGTAATCACTTCCCAGAAAACCCACAGTACAGCTGATGCTTCTGTTTGCCAGGATGAAATACTTTCATTAAGTATTATAATCAACTCCAAATTCTATGTCCTGCTTTTAATATTACGATCAAAACTAGTAATCAGTAAAGTGTAATTATTCATTCTAGTATATGGAGAGAAGTTTGGTTTGAGTTCCCTATTTATAAAATGGTGATAAGTAAAAGGAGAAGCTGGAGCTTTTTATGAGTTATGTAGTGGTGGATATGTATTATTTGGCATCAATCTGGGAAGCACAGTGCACACAGATATCTGATATTTTCTGTTGCAAGTTTCTGCTTACTTAATTTTGCTAGTTCTGTGCATGCTATTGATTCTGATACTAGAGGGTTGAGAAACAGCAACTTTCTTTAGGGGAGCAGGAAAGCAAATAGCAAATAACTTTGGATTTAACTTACTAAGTTAAAAATTGTGCATTCCAGTACTTAAAAGCAGCAGGTCCCATCATGGTGTAATCAAGAGTTTTATTCCAAAACGCCAATAAAGTAAATATCAGTTTAAATGAATTGCTGCTTTGTTGCTACTTCTGAGCTCTGATCTCCTGCATAACCTCTGTTGTAGTCCCTGTGATGATGAGATTCTATGGATATTAAGTTTCATTTTCAAGTTTTATTTACTTTTAAAGAATCTTAGATGCCTTAATGAAGACTTTAATTTTTCTATTTCAGAGGAAGCCCTATCCAATCAAAATTAATTGTACATTCAAATATTCATGTTTAGTGATAGCTTTCCAAGAGAGACAACTGAAGTTGCAGTGTTTCTGAATACCAACTCCTGATAAGGACTAAAAGCCAACATTAGTTAAGTGTGCAAATAGTTTGTTAAAATAGTAACTTCCTTTTAGAAGGGAATACTTTTTTCGTTTATGAGTATTAAACTAATTCATTGTAATATGTAGTAATTCAGTTGAGCAGTTGAAATGAAAAAAGCATGACCAACCTAGGACTCTTGCAGGTTTTAACCTTAACTAAGGTGGTAAAGAATAAGATCTGATAATCCTTCCTTCTTGAAGGATACAATTCCTAGAAAGATAGCATTATTACCCTTCTCTACAGATACTATTTCTTCTGTTTACTCAAATTTAAGTATGCGTTCTGCTTCATACATAATATTTATTGTCTGTTAAAATATAACACTAATTGAATTCATTGCTTTACTATAACTTAATGCATTTCTAAACTGAATCCCAATTTTAGCAACATGGAGTTTGATACACCACAAAGCAAGGAAAACTGTAGACAAAATAATAAAATATTTTGTCACCAGTTGACAAACCAAGAAAAATGCAAGAAATGGGGAGTTTTCTTAAGTGTACAAAACAGCTTAAACTTCTGTAAGTTTGTGTCATCTTGCTTTCAAAGTTGCTTGTAATCAATTTACACCTGCAGGGGTTTTTATAAATACTTAAACCAATTGTTTTAGTATTGTGTTTACTGGCTGGAATTATTGCTGACATTAGTTATTTCTTTTAAAAAATGTATTATCTTGTGTTAGTATCCCCCAGAAGTAAAATTGTCTGATTTCACTTCCCCCTCCCCATGAACTTTAATACCAGAAGTTGATGTTCTACAAAATTAGTCTAATGACCTACGTTCTGTAGTAGCAATCCATAACTTGATAATGGAACCTTCACATTTATTTCTTAACTGTAGTTGCATTTCCTCAGTCTGTCCTGATAAGAAGGTGACAAGAGAAACTTACGAAATAAGTTATATAAATCACAGCTGTCAGCAGTGGTTATTTGCTTGTATATGTGTCTGGCTGGACTGGTATAGGTCTCTAACTGGTTTGAGTTGGTGTTGCTGGGTAAGTTTGTTAGAAACAGTTTGGGGTCTGGGGGTGATAGTCTCAATGGCCCAGTTGTGTGAGAGACCATGGTAGGCATTTCTCCCCAACTGAAATGAGGAACTGACAGAAAATCTAGTAGTCTTGTTCTTAAATTTCGTACTGTGGATAGACAAGCAACATCCAGTGAAAGAGACTGTACTTGTGGAGGGAACCTATCGAATAACTGCTGTCCTAAGTACAAAAACCAGTATGGCTATTCTTCAGTACAGCTGTTTCTTCCTTGTATTAGCCTTTATGTGAATTTTGGCTAAGAGGTTGTCNCTTTTTATCAGCGCCCTTGGAAAAGGCGCTGAGGAGGAGCGTGGGTGGAGCCCTCCCTGGAGCTTCATTCACGAAGTCTAGCCATGACAACTGTCAGGCTTTCTTGGTTAGGTGTCAAACTGGAGTCTGTAATCTGCAGTTCAGATTTCTGTATCTTTTGTGTGTTTGTAAGGTTTGGCTTGTTTGTCTTAGCATCTGAAATACATCATCAAGGCAGTGACCCCTCTTGTAGGAATTATGTTTGGCTGATAACTCCTCAGCTTAATCCTAATGTAAGGTGAGGTAAAATGGGAGTCTGGGCTGAATTACAGGTGGTAGTTCTGTGATGTTTTTATTCAGTTGCAAGTGGGAAAAATACATATGTTTAAAAACTTCAGTCTTTTAGTCTAGTAATATTTGTGATGAGATGAAGAAGAGCAATCCTTTCAAGCTCACCTAGAAGTGCAAGCTGGTGTTTTGTAAACACCGTACACGCTCTTGTTCCATTTAGCTTGCACAACTGTTTTTCCTTATTGATTTGTTCTTCATAATCAGAGAAGTTGTGGTGGGTCGACCTTGACCAAGTGCCAGGGACCCACCAAGGTTCTCTATCACGTTCTTGTGACAAGTGTTTTATCTAAACAGTAATCCTCATTCTGTGAAATGCTAGAAATATAAGATACTCTGAATGGGAGATAAGAAAATTGATGGGATCTGCAGGTACAGTGGAATTTGTCAAGCAGATATTTTGAGGAATTACTAGAATCCATTGGGACCATCAGAACAGAGTAAGTGTAGGGTAATTAACTGCCAAACATTGTTTAGGCTGCAACCCTTCAGTACTTGAACTAATTGAGATTTGGTGAATGTTGCTTAACAGAAAAGTTAGTTTAAAGTAAAAATCTTAAATTAGCCACAGATCTTGTAGAAAGTGGTTTCATTACTATTGAGTAAGTTGTTAAAGCTTTAGCTGGTACTAGCTGAAAAAATAAAAAGTAAAGCTGAACTCTGCTTAAGAAGAGAATTATTTTAGTGGCTGAAGAACAGTGCAGATTTTCTCCAGGGTTTACAAAACATGAATCAGCTCTCTCCCTTTTAATGTGGTCCTTCACTGATTCACAAAACCCTAAAGCAAGGGGAAGGGAAAATCCTTCTGAAAGACTACTTTGCTCTTTACTCACTGACAGCAAGGCACAAGCAGTCATAGGATTGAACTTTTAAAAAATTCTAAGTGTTAATTAAATAATGTAATTAGTATTTTTCCTTCTATGAATAGTTGAAAAACTGTTGTACTGAGTGTGCAATGAGTGCTTTCAACCTCTGTTTTATTATTTTGGCTTACAATATTTCTCTTCATAATTTAATTTTCTTTTTCTTTTTTTTTTTCCCTTAAACAGCAAGACCATTTACAAAATTGGTAAAGGAAATGCAACTTCATCGAGATGACTTCGAAATCATAAAAGTGATTGGAAGAGGTGCATTTGGTGAGGTAAGAGGTTTTTACTCTCACTTGTAGAAACATAACTTTCATCATTTGTGCATCTGATTTCTTGCTACAGTTGACCTGTACATGTACTAAAGACAAAAGATTCACACAGATGTGTTAAGATACTTCCAAATGTGGGATGTAGCTGTGTACTAGTGAAAGGTTCCTTTGAAGGAGTTTATTTAGTGTCCAGTTCTGCCATTTCTGTGACTGGCTCATTCTGACTTTAGAGTAGCAAAACAGGTGTCTCTTCAATGTGTGTATGAACAGGGTGGTCCCACCTAGCAGCTGCACAGCTGAATTTGGGATCTTTTCTCCCACTTGCCATATGTACTCTTCTGTGCTGCAATAATTTAACACAGAACTGGGCTGCTTCAATGGAGGCTGCTCCACCCATCTGCCTGTCTCAGTAGCAATCTGGTAATGCAGAAAGACACATTTGGCTGCCTCAAAGGCTGTTCCCTGTCATCTTTGAAGATCAAAGGCTGCTGGATCTGTTTTTTGGACAGCAAGTTGAATCATGCTGGGATGATAGGAACGCCTTGTATTTTGAGGACTCGCCAGTCCCAGGACCCTGAACTGAAACTTTACTTCTTAAGAATATACTCGATGAAAGTCTCATCAGTCACAGTAGTCTGATAGGGCTTGCCACTGGCAAAAGCATTCATGAGCGTGTCCCCTCCAGAAGGCACAGGACACCTGAGACTTCTGGAGAACCTCAGAGGGTTCTGGGTTGCATCAAGCACTCTATCACTAGCCGATCAAGAGAGCTGATAGTTCCTCTTTACTCGTCACTGGTGCAGCCTCACCTGGAGTATTGTATACGGTTTTGGGCACCACAATACAAGAGGGACATGAAGTTGTTGGAGAGCATCCAGAGGAGGGCCACGAAGATGGTTAAGGGCTTGGAGGGGAAGTCGTATGAGGAAAAGGTTGAAATCACTTGGCCTGTTCAGTCTGGAGAAGAGAAGACTGAGGGGGATCTCACTGCAGTTTATAGCCTTCATACCAGAGAGGGAGGAGTGGGGGCTGAGCTCTTCTCTTTGGTGAACAGTGACAGGACACAGGGGAATGGCATGAAGCTGTCCCGAAGGAGGGTCAAGCTGGATGTTAGAAAGTTTTTTACCCAGAGAGTGGTGGAACATTGGAACAGGCTCCCAGGGAGGTAGTCATAGCTCCAAATCTCATGGAGTTTAAGAGACACTTGGACAATGCCCTTAGTCACCTCGCGTGACCTTGGGGTTGTCCTGTGCCTAAATGGGAGTTGGACTTGATGATCCTTGTGGGTCCCTTCCAACTCGGGTTGTTCTGTAATTCTGTGACAAGCATTTAAGTACCAGTAACTAAAGCCATAGCTGTCAGCAAAAAAAGATACTCACTAGAGAATTTCTACAAGTTAAAAAAACCCTTAAATATTTTTCAGGAAGCTGTTTTTAAATAGTGCCACACTAAGGTAAAATGTACTGACAACCATTAGCAGCTTACCTCAGCCCATTAGCACTTGGTTATAACTTCTGCCAGGACCCTATTGGACCTAGGTTCAGAAAGCAATGAGGTTTCTGTGTGCATGTGTAGTTGGTAGTGGGTGAAGTAATAACTTGATAGGCACATAATTTTAAGATACTTTAGAGGGTGCTTTTGAGAAAGCCTAAGACACCTAAGATAGGAATTAGTGTTTCAAGAACATCTCTTCATCTGTACCATCATCTAATGATGTGATGAGGTACCATGTAGTTCACATGTAAGCATCATGAGCATAACTGCTGAAGCAATTTGAGTGTTTACATAAAATGTCCAGATAAATAGTAACACCTTGACCTGCAAGACATAAGTTCAGTATCTAGATGATGTTGAACTTGATGAGTTGCAACATTACAAAAAAGGAAATCCTATTTTAGGGTAGTGGAAATACTACATGTTGTTTCACTTGAGTGTTTGTTTTCAGCTGATGTGTATTGTTTGAACATTACTTTTAGAGAGAGAAGGTACTGCAAAGAGTTTGGCAGGAAAAGGCAGAAATGGGGAAAAAATTGATAAGTCTAAAGAAATGCTGAAAGCTACAAATTAAGTTCAGAAAAGAAGTGTGAGCAGAGAAGTTTATGACTAGATAAAAGGCCTAGAATCAACAGTAGTAGGTAACTATCTGTTAAGGTTTTGGTTTAAAGTAGTAGCACAGTTTTGAAGAGAGTGCCTCCACTTAATGCAGAGTGATTCTACAATACATGAGCTGTATTTCTATTGGAGGAAACTAAACTAGAACCTATGTCCCAGGTGTGCACCAAATGTGCTTCTGGCCCCAAGAAGTACATAAGAATCAATCACTATGTTTGACTCTCCTAACAGCTTAAAAGCATGTTTGGTTCCGGAGACCAGGCTGGATACAGTCTGAAGCAAAATTCCTGAACTGCTTACAGCATAGATGGGAAGGGTCAGCACAGGCTACTTTCATGTCTTCTTCTGGTTGTGCTCTGCCAGGTTACTTGCTAATAGTGGCTGTGAACACTGATATCTAAAAATTTTAGACCAATGTTTTGGCAGCTTGTCATTTGGTGGGATTAGAAGTGGTTTCTGGGTCATTTCAGAACTAAACTTGTGAATGCTGTAGCTATTAAAAATGTTTTCAGGTCAAGGGGACCTTTATGGTGACTTGCAGATGGAATCAGTGCTGGGAATGCCTTCACACAGTATAACTTTATGGAAGGGCTGCTTTCCATAGTACTTACTGTATTCATTTTAAAAAAAATGCTCTACTTCACTTAAGGAATTGACCAACTGGAAATCTCAGTACAACAGCAGATGAAATATTTGTATGAACTTCAAGAGACTTCAGTTATTGCTTGCTAGGGGGCTTAGGATGACGTTTCTTAGCTTTGGATCAGGAGTCTTAAGGTATAAAATACAGAATCTGGGTGGAAACTTGTATTAATAGTGTTTGGAGTACCCAAAACAACAATGCCTTTCATATTCTTTCATTTGGAAAAGCATGGAACTTAACTAAAACAATTCATACATTCCATCTCCCCAGTGGAGTAAATGACAAAGTATCTTAATTTCATCCTTCTGCTAGAGCTGTGAGTTCTCACAAAGTCAATGGTATGTCTGTCAATATCACATTGTTCATCTTTTAATTAGAAAAGTTTTAATTTATATTTGTAACAGCTTGAAACTTTTTGATCAGTTTAAATTATGCAGGAATTATTGATTTTTAGTTCATTATACTTTAATCCCGTTTGCTAGAGAATATTTTGTACTTGAATCCTTTGACCCCTGTGTATAATACACTGCTATAACTGCCAAATATTATAGGCCTTATAAAAGAGTAATTATGTAAAGGTTGACATTCCATAATAAGAAAATAAAATCTAGTTTCTTGAGAGGGACTTGTGGCATCTGACTTGTTTAAAACACAAAACAGAATGAGGCAACTGTAAGTGATTTTTCCATAGTATATTCATACATACATAGGAAATATGTTAGAAATTAGTTAGGATTCTAGTGGTTATGAAGTTATTCATTAGTTCTTGTTTAAGAAAAACCAAAACAACACAAATACAACTGTCTATGAAAAGCAAATTCTAAAATAGCTTTAAAATATTTGTTAGAAGGCATAAATAAATCAATCAGAATTAAACTAAACATATTCCTATTAGAATTAGGTAGTTTAAATTAAATGTTGAACATCTAAACAAGCCTGACTTCAAAAAGAATGAAAACTGCATTCCGTTCGTCTCAGTTTAGCTATTTGGACTTTTTGGAGAATGCCAGGGGCTTCAGTCTTACAAAGAACTTTTGCATAAATCAGTAGCTTTAAAGAAAGATAGCTTAAGCAAAATAAAAACATAATATTAGTTATTAGTCAGGATCAGTGGTCAATGTAAGCCAACAAAACGTGGTCTTTTACTGGAGAGAGGATTGAGACCACATGTGAGTTTGTCCGTGTTAATGCAACTGCAAGATCAGTATCAAGTTTAAGGCAGATTGATATAATCACCAGTACATATCTGTACTGGCATGGCAGTGCCTTTTTCTTTTTTCTTCTTTCAAATCAGTAGAACTCCGCTCTATTCTTTACGCTTTTTCTAGCAATATGAGAAGAAAACCAAACTGGTAATCCAAAAACCACCTAAGTGAAAGCTGTCATAGCATGGGGGATCTGAGAAAGCAAAAGAAGAAATGTTTCTTAAAGTTCTCATTGTTACGCTAGGACAGAAATAGTCTAGCTCAGAACCTAAAGATTTCTTCTTTAGGCACCTGCCAAAACACACAGTTCTCCTTTTCTCATAAACTAAGCCAACCATGTTGCATGCAGAGTAAAGTCAATGTCTGAATATCCTTTATAGCAACATTTAAGGCTCTTGACTCTTGGAGTCACTTGCTTGAGAACATAATTTTTTCAGAAGTTTCATAGCTGTGAAGAAAAGTTTGAAATGTTCTTTGAGTGCATGACAGAATAGCATATAAATCCAAACGCTAGCTGTAAGGAGGATAAACTATCTGTGGCTCTTCACCATCTCTTAGGGTGTATTTACCTGGGTGTATACCCAGCTGGGTGTAAAATTTTTGTGAATGCCCCAATGTTACTTTCAGTCTTCCCTATTTGTGCATCATGCAGGCAGAGACAGCTCGTGGGCAGAGAGGCAACTCCATCAGAAATGAAAGTAATCGTAATTAAAAAGTGCTCTGTAATAAAATCAGAACTAAAATGTTTTTCTGTTATTAATTCTGGTTTCTATTAATAAAATTAATGTAGAAGTCTCTATACAAGAATGATACAGAATTGGGAGGAGCTGTTGAGTCCTTCAAAGGCAGAGAGGCCCTGCAGAGAGATCTGGACAGACTAGGGGGCTGGGCAATCACCAACCATCTGAAGTTTAACAAGGACAAGTTCTGGATTCTGCACTTGGAACAGGGCAACCCTGGATGTACATACAGACTGGGGAATAAGAGGCTGAAGAGCAGCCCTGCAGAGAGGGATCTGGGACTTCTGGTCAACGGCAAGTTGAATATGAATCAGCAGTGTGCCCTGGCAGCACACTGTCCTGAGATGCATCGAGCACTGCATTGTTAGCCAGTCAAGGGATGTAATAGTCCCACTGTACTCTGCACTGTTGTGGCCTCACTTCAAGTACTGTGTGTAGTTTTGGGCACCACAATATAAAAAGGATATAAAGCTTCTAGAGAGCATCCAGTGGAAGGCCACGAAGATGGTGAAGGGTCTAGAGAGGAACTGTAGGAGGAACAGCTGAAGTCACTTGGTTTGTTCAGCTTGGAGAAGAAAGGACTGAAGGGAGGCTTCATCGCAGTCTACAGCTTCCTCATGGGGGGAAGTGGAGGGGCAGGAGCTGATCTCTCTCAATAGGACCGAAGGAAACAGCATGAAGCTATGCCAGGGGAGGTTTAAATTAGATATTAGGAAAACATTCTTCTCCTGGAAGGTGGTGGAGCACTGGAATGGGCTCCTTAGGGAAGTAGTGACAGCACCAAGCCTGACAGAATTCAACAAGCATTTGTACAATGCCCTCAGGCATATGGTGTAATTTTTGGCGTTGTCCTCTGCATAGATGGGAGTTGGACCTGATGATCCCTGTGGGTCCCTTCCAACTCAGGAGATTCTGTGATTCTATGAGTATGTTGTGTAGGGTGAAGTTTTTTTGTTAACTAGTGTAAATACACATTCTTTAGGAGAAGGTATAAAGAATATGAGCACAGAATGGAAAACTCCTCCAGGTTTTAGACCTTTAAAAAACCCAAACCCACCTGCAGCTTGAAGTTTGCATGTACCTGACTACTTCCATCCAGAAACACTGTGGACCATTATTTGAAGTAATGTCCTGTGAGCGTGTGCTTTGTGGGTTTGCGCTTACCTGAGAAAATTAATGTGAGCCTAAGAAGTGCCCTCAGTGTGCTTGGTGTTTTCCTCTGCTTGCCAACAGGAGTACTAGTGCTACCATATGGTAGGAGACATAGGAGGGAGGATCCTGTGTGTGGGGACTGTCTGGCTCAAAGCACTTGCATTTGCTCCTTTGCAAGCTTCGTCTGACCTCTTAGTAATATACTTGTCTTTAAGATCACTTTTCTTCACTTCATGTAAAGGAACATTTATGCATACTGCTGTAGATTAATGCATTTTAATGAAGAGCTGTTATTGAAGGAAGAACTGTGTCAAGATGTACCTTGTTTGAGAACTTGGATTGTATAACGTGGCTGACACCTCCTGGAAATTTGGCAGCATGGGACTGAAACAATTGTTTTCCTTCCCTTGTTTGTTAGCAAGAATCTCTTGAATGAGCAACGCTTAACTGTGGTTCCAGCGGAAGGGTGGAACTGCTTGGTCTTGCTTAGAACAAAAATAACTAAAACTCTTAATGTGCCCCACCTAAGTATTACTGCTCTGGATGGATTAGAAATACCTTTTCATATAAATGCTGTTGTGTACAGACTTGATCTGTGTTAGTGTTTAATAATAGTACATGTCACCTTTATGCAGGCTGCTTGGTCAGAGTCTTAGCTGGAATAAACAGATGTAAAAATGTATTTCCAGAAGAAAATAAATAATGGTTGAGAGAACAAGACTGATCCCCTGTGTACCACAGTTTTCTGATAAATTATGGGGTTCCTAATGGGAGAGATTCTGGCTAAAGCTTCAGTGAGACTCAGAAGTGAATATGCAAAACTCAAGCTTCCTGTGGACAGTTGTGCTTGGCAGTGAGATACAGAGCTGTTGGTGCCTTTTCCACCTTGTAATCACAGCTGTAGGGTACTGAGTTTAATGTTTTCATGTACTTCTAGAAATTAACCTGTAGCATAGTGAGTCTACATACTGCAATTAAGGCTGTCTCACCTATTCAGAAGCTTTGGTGATAGGTCTTAGGTACTCATCAGGTACTGTACCTTACTGCATTGTAGATTAACAAAATTTGTAAGTGTTGCACACAACATATGATACATCTTATCCAGCTATTCAAAGAGTCAAGGCATTCAGAATATGATGCAAAAGAAATAATTAGCTTTGCTTTTCTACAGTGTGCTTATCACAAAAAAAACCCACAAACCCAAAAAACCAAAGCAAGCAATTTTCTGCTGTGGAAATGGATGAAGAAAGAAGTTGCTTTGTTTAGAAAATGCTTCGAAAGAGCTGGTTGCTATCTTAGCTCCAGGTCTGTTTGTATGGCAGCACCAAGTTACTATGGTGACAGGCAGGTTGCAAGGAACTGGAGAGACACAGTTCATTGTAGTGCTGCTGCCAGCCCAGCCATTTGTCTCTGCAATCCCTCCCTGATAGCTGAGGAATAGCATAGGTGTTACTCAGAGCCTTTGTTCATCTTTTGCAGAACCTTTCTGACTGGCACCTGTGATTTCTTATTTGCCCAACATGAAGATCTGCACTGTGTGTTCAAAAAAATGTTTTTGCTTTGGAAATGTGCACTGTGGCATATGAACCCTACCAAAAGACACTCTGATTGCTCATTTTAAATGTAAAATAGACATAAAAAAACCTGATAGAGCAGTCCAGACCAGTTTTTCCTCAAAGATGCAGTACTGAAACTGTTAACTAATAAGCTGTATCATATCCAAGAGTATCAGAAGGATAAAGCAGTTCCTGCAGTGTTTTTCCAGTAACTAGTGTCCAAGGTATCAGTAGCATGAGACAGAAATAGTAGAATAAAAGTGGCACATACAAGTTTTAACTGAGGGAAATGACTGTAATATTCAATTATGAATCTGGTAATAGGATATTATAGATAAATTGTTTACATCTAAAATCACATTTTGTCTCTTCTCCCATTTGAAAGGCTTGTCTCAAATCTCTGCTCAAATGTCTAAAGCCATTCCAGATGCCTGTCAAAGGTTAACTCATGGTAATTTTACACTATTTTATCCATGTAATTTTGTTGTCCATAAGCCTAAGCAGATCTATTATCTTTTATTGTCCTTATTACTGATGTCCTTCCTTCCAATGTTATTTATAGGTGGCAGTCATATCCACTTTTTTTAACAAGTAAAGTTTTTCTATTCTCACGCTAATATGAGAGGCTGTTTAGTTCCTTGATTATCTCTTCACTCTTCCTTCACACCTGCTCCAGATAAAGTTTATTTCTCTGAGGTGTGGTTGTGTGTGGAGTTTCCAGTGAGTTTGTATTTCTACAAGGTAGTAGTGTTTACTTATCCCTAGTGGTATGCATCTGCCTATGAATTCCAGAGTCATGTTTGCCTTTCTCTTAACTGCCTGCCATTATGAGATGATTGCACGAGGATTATCACCTATATGGCTGTATTCATCTTTTCAGCAGAGAATCTTTTGAATTTGAGTTTCACCTTATTCCAGAAAGTCCAGTCCTTGAGGATAAGTTTTATCTGAAAATTTAACATGTCATGAGCATGACTAACTAGTGTCCAGCTGGAGATGAGTGACAAGTGGTGTCCCTCAGGGCTCTGTGCTGGGGCCTGTACTGTTTAATATTTTTATAAACGATATCGACAGCAGCACTGAGTGCACCATCAGCAAGTGTGCAGATGACACCAAGCTATGGGGTGCTGTTGATAAGTTGGAGGGGTGGGATGTCATCCAGAAGGACATGGACAAGCTGGAGAGGTGGGCCCAGGTGAACCTCAGGAGCTTCAACAAGACCAAGTGCAGGGTCCTGCACCTAGGTCAGAACAATCCCCACTATCAGTACAGGCTAGGGGATGAGATGATAGAGAGCAGCCCTGCAGAAAAGGACTTCAGGGTGCTGGTGGATGGGAAGCTGGCCATGAGCAAACAGTGCACACTGGCAGCACAGAAGGCTAATGGCATCNCTCCAGAGGTCTCTTCCAACCCAGATGATTCTGTGATTCTGTCCTAGTTAGCTTTTTTATCTTTGCTTTGAAATCAACGCCAGCATGGTTTCCAAGAAGTTTTTTTTGTTAATTGTTTTCTGGAAATCCAGTCTTAAATTTAAATGATTTCTCTACTTTCTTATGCTATATTTATCGTTTACATAAAAGAAAATTTGTAACTTGATGCTGCATACTGCTGATCATGTCAGTCAAAGGGCAGAGTACAGCGGTGGGAAGTTCTTCCATGTTTGTAGGGGCTAATTTGGCTGAGATTTCCCCACCCTGTAGGTTTTATTGGGGTGTGAGGAAAGGTGGAACTTGACCTAGGAAGGCTTTGCACATTGCAGCCCTAAATGTCAATACCAAGTGGGTTTTGAAGATCAAAATGCAGAAAATACTTCTGTAAAGGAATTAAAGCAGAAAAATACTAGCTCTTCTTAAAGTCTAAAAATGTTATTCTTCCTATACAGGTTGGGGTTTTTTTTACTTTTTTTTGTTTGGTTGGGGTTTTTAGCAATACAAGTGAAATGGAGCTTTGAAATTAAAAGCTTTGAGCTTCCAAAGGCTGAGGGTTCAGGGATTTCCTAACCACACCTGTAAGTCAGCTGTGGTCAGTAGATGCAGAGGATTCTGTAGTGTGTGTTACTCTGGTGTTAAGCATGTACTGAAATACTTTCTGAATACTTAGATGTCCATAGCAGTGAATGAGTTCCAAAACTATGGTGTGACAGTAATATTTCCTTAGCTTGCTACTTTTTTATTTTATTTGATGCTTTTCAATTTCTGTGTTAGAAGAAACAGCAAGTAACTGTTCTCTGTTCATCTTTGCCATGACATTAATTTTGTACGCCTGTCATAGCTGTTATCTCTTCCAGGCTTGGAGAGTTTTAGGTTATCTTCTTCAGAAGCTAGTTTATACTTCTACTTGTGAATTTTTTCCTGTCATAATCCTTAACATACTTCTTTAACTTCTATTGCAGTGTAAATTGTAATAGCCTTGAAAATGAAGACCAAGCATAAAAGTTAAATCCTGGGCTTTTAGAGTCCATGCATAACATAAGCACTTGTTTGGCCAGTAGACTTTGAAAATAGAAGCAATGCTTTTTTTCTTAAGTAAGCATTTGCAGCACTGTACAAATCTGCATCCTTTGGAATATGTCTGAACACCAACTGAGTATTTTTTCTTAACGTTAGCAGATGTGGTGAACTGGTGTGTATTATAGGAGTCACCATGTTTAAAACATGATACCTTGCATGGTTAGCACAATTGCAATATGTTTCATCTTGCAAAGTGGTCAGTGTAGTTATTGTAATTCAATTTGAGGTATGCCAGAGAAAAAGTAATTAATACAAGGGTAATAAAACCCAACTATACTGCAGCATTTCAGAAATATTATATGACAAATATAAACTTAGAAACGCTGCCACCAGATGAAGAAAGAAGAAGAAAGCTAACTCAAGGGAATGCTGAAGCATGTTTTGTGGTACTGCAAAAATATTCTTGTTTGCAAGAGTACTGAGTTTATCAAGGAATAATTTAGTTTGTGATTCCCTGTTTCAGTTCAGACATCAGTGGGGTTTTGATTTTGTACTTCTGTTTGGTTGGTTTTTTTTTTAAACAAACCAAACCAAAAAAAAACCAACACACCAAAACCACAACAAAACTTAATTATTAGAATGGGTTGAGGAGTCAGGTCTACTCAGGCCAAAATTCTGTTACTTCTGTGAGACATCTTTTTCACCTTTCAGATTTCTTTTTGGAGATAAAATTATTGGGGAATTACCTATTTTGCTGTATGACTGTGTGAGTTTTCTGCTGGCACAAGAAGCTGTCCTGCTGCCACCCTTACGACTAAAGCAGCAGTGTGTTTACAGGTGCCATAACTTGATAACTACTTCATGTGAAAATGAGTTAACTTTCCTTTTATTAGTTCTACTTTTCCTTCCACACAAAACAATTACCTTCCTCCAGAAAGTTTAAATTGGGCTTTTTAAAGCAGTTCTTTCAGTTAAAAATAAATCAGGGTCTCGCCTTTTAGCGTGATAAGCTCTGATATAGATAGCAATTGAGGAATTGCTAATCAGGTCCTACAGATTTGGCTTTCTTTTATTCTCTTTTTTCTTTTTCCAGACCTGTTCTCATGTACTGCTTTGTTCTAACATAGCTCCTCAGTTGTGCATGCCCTCCTCAGTGCCAGGCTCACATCACTCCTCAGCAGTTGAGCATGCTTCAAGCTTCCACCATCCTGCAGTGCTTTCAGTCAGTGATGGTCTTAAAGTGCAGTAGATGTGTGTCTGGGTTCTGATCTGTGCACTATATTTGTACTTTAATGGCTGAGGAGTTTTAGTGTTGTGGTGTAATGAAACTTGGATGCTACTACTTCAGGGCTTGCAGAGCTATACTTGCAGATTGCTTCTGCCCCATAGCTTTTGTTTCTCTGCAGCAGGTAATTGCACAGAGTTCTGTTCTATCCCTTCAGTGGAGATGGGGCTATTTCCTGAGTCATCATGTTCTGTGTGGAATGGAGTTTAAAATGTACAGTGGGTAGTGTCAGCATCTTGCAAAGCTTTTAACGTGTGGTTTGACTTACAGTGTGCCTTCAGCTGTATCAGGGTAATGATTCAGTGAAGTGTGTGGAGAGTGGTTGTTACAATGGCTTACAACTGCAAGGCCATGATGAGGCTAGGAGCAAGGCTAAACAGTTTAGGCCATTACTGAAGGTGAGTGTTGAACACTTCCATGTGTGCCAAGGAGCATCATGTGTTTGAGACTTTCTCCTCTTACCCTTCCTGCACAGCACAAGCAGCATCTGCAGGGGGTGTTTGTAGGCCAGGAGGCACTGGGATGTAATGTAGCTGTGGATATTCTGCATTGCTGCTTCTTAGTTCTGTATCTTTCCCAGCTTTGTTTAGGGTATATATATATGTCCATGGGTAGGATGTGCTCTTTAGCCTTCTGGCAGTCATCCTAGGAGAAGGACAACTCTGATTCCAAACCCGGGCAGATGGAGCTCGTTTAGCCATCTAAGGCCTTCCAGCTAAGAGAAGGACACTCTAATAAAACCTCCGTCCTAAGGACCTCGCTGCCAGCGTCCAAGCTTGCTAGGCCCTGGCAGATGAACCTTAGGACTAAAGGGTGGGTCCAGCTCTGTGCATGCTGTGTCTCACCTAAAAAATCCATTGCGCAGGCTCAAGGGTGATGATGATGATGATGATGATGATTAGGGCTAGATTCCCATCTCTTTCCTGTGATGTGTACCTATTAGCCCTTTTCTTGAGGTATGTTTCCATTACATGACTTGAGTATAGGTGTGTACCAGGTATGCTTATCCATTACGTGACCTGGTGAGTGGAGCTTCATCACTGAGGGGTAGAAGGCTTAGGCATACATCTGTTTAAATGTGAATATCCCGTTCTTGTTACTGGAGGAGCAGTTGTCCCTCTGCCCCTCATCTGGGTGATTCTTTACTGGTAAGGTGGGGGGAGGTATTACATTTTCCTCATGACTTTGTATGGTGTTACTCTTCTTGATGTGCAATTCCAACCTTCTTTTACAGTCAGTGTCTTCTTAGAGCTGCTGTAACTCCTGAATCCCTTGTAGTTAGAATTTTTAAGCAACAGAAGAGGCACGCTGATGTGATTTCTTGTTGCTTTTCCCACTGCTATTCAGACCTCTGTTGGAAGCAGTGAAAGCTGATTGGTTTTCTACTGAAATAGGCGAGCTGAGAAGCAGCAGAAATATTCAGGCAGTCCAAGTATAGTCCTGTGAAAATGTTGCTTAATCGTGATGCCTGTTTTTCTTTTGCCAGCTGGAAGAACTTTGTAGAAATGATGGCTTTACTACAACAATTAGTCTTGATCTTGGAAAATACAAGTCTTGGTCAAAATAAAGTCTTTGCATTCCTAAGCCTTGAAGTTTTTGTATTCTTCCGTTTTTTCTTCCACAGTACAGCTATGTGCTCACTTACTGTCCATAATAGACGAGTCTAAGCAAGTCTAATACACAGGATGAATAGTAAAATGCTTCAAACAAAGTGTTGAATAATTAAATTGATACTGGTTTTGGTTCTTTTTAAATGTCTGTGTACAATACACAAAAGCATTTTAATTTACAAATACATTTCGAGTTTCTGAAACCTGAAATGTGAAAACAAATTAGGCAAATGTAGGGTATTTCTACTTAAAGCAGACTTTCTTGTTTTCTCAGGCAGCCCTTTTAAATACTCCCTCATTGGTTGAAGGCATGGCTTACAAGCATGGCTTGTTCTTGGGGAACAGTGCAGCTTTACTGTGCATCTTCATATGAAAAGCTTTGTGCTTCTCCTGTATCATCTCCAGTGTACTTGATCATGAGCACTTGACTACACACGGTGTGCTGTGCATCGAGTGCATAGTAGTAACATCAGAGGAATATAGGAGGAGCAAAGACTCAGGCTGTAGTTGATCATTGCTGATGAGTCCTTAGCAACTTACTAATTTGTGAACAGCTAGATGTTTGAAAATCGTGTTTCTCTGACCATGCTTTTGTGTAAATATTAAGCTGTTTCAATATTGTATTTCTCTGACCTTGCTTTTGATAAATAAAGGTATCTTCTTATTTCAGGTTGCAGTTGTTAAAATGAAGTGTACAGAGCGCATTTATGCAATGAAAATTCTAAATAAATGGGAAATGCTTAAAAGGGCAGAGGTAAGTAATATAGTTCTTTAACACAGAGAATTTTTTAAATGGCATTAGGAAAATTACATTGAAGCTCTTCCAGATTAGAAAGAATTATTTCATGAGCGTAGGAGCTTCATTCCTTTTTCTTTTTTTCTTAAGCTGTTTTAATGCAATCAAGTCTGACAGTCCCTTCCAGGCATCTGTTGTTCTCAGCATTACTGTGTATTCGTTTACCAGACAGTCTGCCCTAGTTCTTACCCTGAATTTATTGGCCAGATTTTTGTTTACAATCAAAGCAAGTTAAAGACTACATGAAAGCTGAGATTGGTGCTACTATGACATTCACAGCTGTATACAAAAACAGCATGAAAAGGTCTTTTTTTCTCTTGCATTTAGAAAACATACGTTAATGAGTTTTGCATTCCACAGTTTGTAACAGGATTTGTATAACTGGTGAGACTATAACTAAATATTTTGGAATCACAGATTCAGATTGTAAAACAAAGCATTTTAAGAAGGTAAATCTGTTTAAGAGGATTATTTTTGGTGAAAGGAGATGTAGATTGTCACAACAAACTATGTAAATCTGAGTGGGTATTTCACAGACTAAGAAAATACATACTAAGAATTTGTCATAGGAAGTGGCATAGTCTTAGGATACCTACCCTTGCACAGTAGAGGAAAACCTTATGGCAAATGTAGTATTACATGAGTCAGCAGGTAAATGAGCAATGGATTTGAGGGGAAAATAAATGTAATGCATTGATACTCGCAGCAATTCTATTAAGGAGCGAAGGCGAGTTGCTTGCTGAGGATTGAGCTTGCTGCCCCTTCCCTGTCTCATTCTTCTGCACCCTTCCTGACACATCCTCCCTCCCAGCCTACTCTTCCTAGTCCCTCCCTTCCTTTCTGTGAGTCAGTGCCAGCTCTTTTCCTGTGAATAAATCTCTTCCCTCTTGTTAAGCCCCTCTTCCCCACTGCCTTTGCCTGATTTAGTCACCCTCTGCCCGTCATGTTCTTTTGAGCTGTCAGGAGGGTTCACACTCTTGGCTCTGCTGCATCAGCAGTTCTGCATTAAGCCTTCCCCTGTATGGGAGAAATTTGGTACCCTTTCCACACAGATTTTGGTTGGTTTCATTCATTGGTCAGTATAGAATTGTTTTAAACCCTAATGCTTGTAGGGGGCTCCCAAACTCCAGTGGAAATAAAGCTATGCTGGAAGTGACTTAATTAAATGGCATACCTAAATAGTAGAAATTTTTACATCCATAGTTGTCTTTGAATTACAACACTTAATTCCTTTTACCCTCTCAAACAGGCAAGATGTGGGAGAGGGTTATCCTCTTTTTCCCCATCTACAAAGGACAGTAAGGGAACTGTCTTCTCTGCTGTGCCCTCTGTCTTTTCCTGTTAGTTTGCTCACTTGATTTGGCTTTTCTGGATAAGCAAGATTTTATAACCAGCATATTAATGATGTTCATAAAAAATAAAATTTCCCAAATGTGGTTTGAAAAGCAAACTTCAGGTGTTTTATTCTCCACTAAATGAGTGGTCTGAGAAGCACATTGTTAATAGTGATTTGTGCTTGTTTTGTATAACTTACTAAACATAGCAAAAAATTACCTGAATACTACTTATTTGTGTACTAGATGCAAGAAAAATAAGTATGCTTCGGAAGCCACAAAAATACAGGAAAGATTAGTGAATATCAACTGACATACATAAATGTGTTGCAAGCAAAAATAGACATGCCATTTATGTTGATAAGGTGGACTATTTGTATTCCTTGCTCTGACAGCAAAATACATAGTCATTGGTGTAGTAGTGTTGACAGTTCCAAATAAACCCTGAGTGGCTGATTAGGTAGCCTGTCATGCTTTTTCAAGGCACATCTCAAGGCCTTTTAAGCTAGTGTAAGCAGAGAAGGAGAGTTTTGTACTTGGAGTTCATGATGCAAAGTGTTCAGCAGCATTACTGGTTTTGAAGTGTTCATAACATTCCCTTGCTATTTGAGGTTGCACAGTGAATTGGATCAAGGAGCTAATGTCTTCAAAAATAAACAAACTAGTTTTCTGTGTTGGCAGCCACCTCACATCGTGGTGCCAGAAGAACTGAGAAGTGCTGTGCTCTGGTGCTGTGGGCAGAGGATAGAATTACTTGGAGCTGCTGTCACTGCCAAACTTTTTGTAGAGTGATACTTTGGCCTTGCATTTGTAAACCGTTAAACCACTCTAAGTTAACATTTAATTAAAATTTACATCTCTTCACACCAGGAATTACTAACTTTACAACATGACCACAGCATGGTCTTCTTCATCAGAAATGTAGATTGACTTTTGCTCCCTTAGGGGGGAAAAATGGCTGAAATACCTTTGTAAGATGTAATCAGTATAGGGGCTTCCCAGGCATATTCCTTCCATAGTCATTTTCTAAGACATCTGGACCAGTGGCAATGACAAAAAAAATCAATTATTATCTAGAATCCAACCACTCGAATCTGTGCAGCTACCAAATATCCTAGTAATGGCTCTCTGAAGTCCCAAGGTCTGCTTCTTGATGGTTCTGACCCAATAAAAATGTTAATATATTTTTATTAAGAAGGACTCACTTGAAGTTTATGAAAGTTGGTTTTATGTAAAGATGCTGAGAAAACCTGTTAGGCAGAGCTTGCTTCTCTGAAGTGTTGCAGTATGCTATTTGAAGTAAAGATTATTGAAAGTGAAAATGTCTTTTACTGGACAAAGATGAGACAGCAATAGTAAAATCTGCTTATTTTGTATGCTCTGTTGGCAGTATCTGGAACTGTAAAGTAAGAAAAGTATACAACAAACTATCTTCACAAAAGTCTTTTTCAGAAGAACTGGACTTACTTGCCTAGAGGTGTTAAGATTGCAGTGACAAGTTATTTCTCTGGCTTTTAAAAATACATTATGGAACAAAGAGATTCAGTGTTGACTCAAACTGGTTTGTGGGATTTTTGGTGTATTGGAGGTGAGGTGTTATGGGTTTTTTGGGTTTGTTTTGTTTTTTAAGGTTGCAGTCAGGATTAGAGTGAATGAATGCCTGACTACTAGTCTGCAGAGATTCCTTGGCTTGTCAGCTGTGCAGACTGAATTGCAATGAATAGAGACTTCCATTCAGTAATTTTAAATAATACTAGAAAACATCCATGTATATTCATCCTGTGAGAACTGCTTGTTGATGTTACAATGACTGTTTCCTCTCTTTTCCTTTAGACAGCTTGCTTCCGAGAGGAGAGAAATGTCTTGGTGAATGGAGATTGTCAGTGGATTACTACATTGCACTATGCCTTTCAAGATGAGAACTATTTGGTATGTTTGTTTCATCAGCAAATAAAAGCTTTATGTTATGAAAGAACTTGTATTTTTGGTACATTTAAGGATATTAGTACAATAAATCAGTCCACCTCACAGCCAGTGTTTCAACATTCTTGTTTTCTTCTTGAAGAAAAACTTCAAAAGGCCTGACTGTAACTTCAGGAGAGTGAGAAAATTGTATAGTACTATAGCAGTATATCTGTAGTATAGTACTACACTATATAAGCACCTTAAATTAATTAATCTACCCTTGCATAAAACATAGTATTTTGGATAACATAGCAGTTAAATAACTCAAGAGGTGTAAAGTCCATGAAANGTGAGGCTTGCCAGGGCTCTGGGCAAGCTGCTCTAGTTGGGGATGTCCCTGCCCAGTGCAGGGGGGTTGGACTAGATGAGCTCCAGAGGTCCCTTCCAACCCTAACCATTCTATGATTCTATGATTACTCTTATTTCCAATTTTTTAATGATGAGTTACTAGAACTGTAACATATAAGCTTTGTTTACCTTAGTCACAGAGGTCAGTGGAGTACTGATCAGGAGCAAAGCCAGTAAAGGCCCAACATACTGAACCATACAAATTCTCTTGTCACTATGTGAGGCTCAGTTTGCAAGCTTGCTATTTCTGTAACAACTGCCATAGTTGTAATATGAAAGTTTTCACCTTCTTAACACTTTTTTAGATAGTAGTTCCACAGTAGCAAGTCATGATTATAAATAAGAAAACATATCTTGATAAAAATCTGCCACTAAGTTCAGAAACTAAGTGTATGAGAAATCAGAAAATACTCAAACATTTTCACAGGTGCTGAAACAAATTATTCTGTCATGTTAAAAGTATTTTCAGAGTAACAAGCACATTGTAAGCAAATAAGTATTCAGGTCTTAGACACTTGTTTACAGGCTATTTTCATTGAATGCTTTATGATCGGTCCAGGTTTGTAACCTCTCAAAGTTCAGTTATCTCTGGCACTGCCTCATGAAGGTNTGTCCAGTCTAACCCTCCCCTGCTGCAGCTTCAAGCCATGGCCTCTTGTCCTGTCACTAGCTGCCATGGAGAAGAGCCCAACCCCTACCTGACTACAACTTCCCTTCAGATTCCCTCAGTACCCAACAGCCTTCACACTTGCATAAAAATAACCTAAGACATCCTATAATGGATTTTGAAGTAGCTTGTAAGAATGGAAGTACCTAAGAAAAAAAAAGTTAGCTGTGCAAGATAGGAAGTGGTAGTAATGAAAGTATAGAGAGGGACCCAGTGTTGCTAAGATCATTTTATTCAAATCTATTCCAAGCAGGCTATAGCAATATAATAGATTTCATTGACCCAAGTTCCCAAAGATGTTTAAAATTTGAAGTTTTACTTGACAGCATAATTTAGACATCTAGCTTCTCATTCAAGATCCAGTATCTAAGAATTCTGCTTGGCAGCCAAAGTCAGTAGATTCCCAGCTTGCCTGAGGTCCAGTTTGGTCTGTTACTCTGTTACTCAGCATCTGTCTCATGTAAATGTCTGGTGCTCACAGATGGAGTGTATCTGCATCTCACTCTGTTGTAAGTTATGTGTAAAGAAAAGGTGAAACACAGCAGGAAGTGACACTCATCAAAAACTCTAGATAGAAGTTTTTTCTTCCATACCATCTTAGAGGTTCACTTGGCCAGGGGCTAAAAGATCTTTTTTTCAATTCTCTGCTCAGCTTGAGGAAGTTTATAGATGCATTTTTCCACATCTTGGGAGAGTGCTGCCATGCTATAGAACCTGGGTGGGCAGATTGGATTTAATTTTTTAGCTGTGCTGTTCATCCTAGATCCTTGTAGAATGGAATGCAAAGCTGAGAACAAAACAAGAACAGAAAACAGAGCTCTGTTCTCCGACTGGAGTGGACATCAGTCCTGTGAAAGAGAAAGCTCTAGGTTCTGGTAACTGCTCCTAGTGATGTTTGTGCATTATAGCTAGTGATTCTTAAATGCAAAACCACATAAACTAATCCTGAAGCAGAGAGGGAACCTTGGTGTCTTCCCATACCTAGGACTTTGCCATGCTCTTCTGGCTACATGATGAAGGGTTCAGAAGGAAAGAGATAAGGAGAAGGTAAGATGTTAAGTAGCTGCCCTTGGAGAGTCTAGAAGTAGTTTGGGTTTTATTTCCTCTGTTTAATGTTAGTAGAGCATGTGATGATGCAGTACTTAAATATGAGCAAGAAACACAAAATTCTACACAATGTATATGTTCTGGAGTGCATTTCCTGGTTCTGCTGTTGTAGTTTTGAATTATTTTAGAGGCAAGTACACCATGTGGTATTGTTTTCTAAACAGCCAACTCTTAAATGCCATTACATGGAAATGCTAGCATGGCTTTTTTCTGGTTCTTAGAAAGCTTTTGTAGAGACAGTTTGAGTCAAGATGGATTAAATAAGCCTTTGGTGATTTTGCTGAATCAGATATGGTGTTGGTGAAACAGTCCATGAATATTAGAAATATGTGTGGGACCTGAAGTACTTAATCTCTTCCAGATTCAAGTCTATTAGTTTTCTTGTGACTTACCAGAAAAATTTTCTTTACCAGACTCATTCATGAAGAAGGGCATATGTGTGTTCATCTGCTGTTACCCTCTTAAAAGCTTCTGAGTATTCATGAGATTATTTTGATGTCTTCTTTCTCCTTTGATTTCCAACAACTGGCCCCCTGTTTGATGTAGTCACTTCCTTGGAGGAAATGTTATACCTGTAATGTTGGAGTTGCCTTTTTTTAACACCATGTGAAGGGAGAAGGGCCTCCTGGCAAGAAGATTGTTGTGAATTGAGAGATTAATCAAATTTTACTTTCTTAAAGGGTGTCTCACCATCTTCCTCTGTTCCAAGTGCCTCATTTCATAGGTCAGCTGAGATCTTGCTGAGTTATGAACACTGTGGGAGCTGGGGCAAGTGCATTACCTTCTCTCTTTGACAGGAAGGATATTTCAGCTCCCACTGAAGGCTCTATAAGCTCTCTTAGCTTTGAATTTCAGAGAAAATATTTTAATACAATACCCCTTTTAAAAGATGACTGATTGCTGTCTGTAGCCTTTTGTTTTCAAACATAATTGTTGCATGTATACAGTATTCAACACATTTAAAATTTCTCGATGGGT
This sequence comes from Bucco capensis, assembly GCA_013396975.1. Classification (NCBI taxonomy): domain Eukaryota; kingdom Metazoa; phylum Chordata; class Aves; order Piciformes; family Bucconidae; genus Bucco; species Bucco capensis. Next base: position 405,992 of record VWZO01004378.1, on the reverse strand, counting down.
TGTGCAATATGCACTGATTGATTTCAATAAAAGTGATAAAATTTGTCATATTAAGCTATAATTTTAATTGAATGGAGAAAAGTATCAAAACCTGTGCTTTCACAGTTGCTCTTTTAAGCCAAAAGATGGTGGGGAAATTAGTATTGCACTTCATGTTCCTGTTCCTACCTTTAATTTGCTTCCCTTGTGGAAGACGAATCTGTGGCAGGGGCAGCAAATTGCTTTATCTTGAGGAGAAAAATTACTCCTTTGGAAAATTAATTCCAGAATAAGCAAAGTTATGTGGTTCCTAAAACAACATATCATCTTGTGGTAGATATTGCTAGGAGATAAGTAAAATGTAATCCTCATTTTGTGGTGTGAGAAACAAAGAGCAAGTCTTTTATTTCATGTTACCCTATCTGTATCTATTCTTTCCACGGGTAAGTTAATGACTGATTGGCCTAGGAGGCTGTTTACTTTTTCATTGAAATATATTCAGAAGAACATTAATGTTTGGTTTTTAGATTTCCCATTGTAGTGCTTCTGGCTTAACAGTGCTTCTGGCTTGATATGGTCATCTCTAATGTAAAGTATCATCAAGCTCCTGCCAGCTATGTCAAGTATCCATGATGTGGCATGTGCCAAGATGAGTATTTGAAGAAGTTGATGTGTTAAGTCCCACTTTTGGAACCACTAGTAGTATTGAAATGGTACCAAAACTAAAAGTATTATGTAATGTATGCTTTAGACTAAGTTGTATCAAAGATTGGTTTTAGCATACTCTGGGAATTCTCAGTTTAAGCATTGATAATCTACGTTTGTTCTGGTGATACTAGATCATTTTCTTTATATAACACTAATTAAGACTCTTTACTTGTTTGTAGTTGCCATATCTTGTTTGTTTGGGGTTTTTTATGGTAAGAGCTGAATGCTAGTATGTCATCCTTACTGTGATTTTTAAGGGAATATCTTTTTACACTAAATAAGCAAATCAAAGTTACATAAATGATGACAAATTTTGACTGCTTTCCCCATGCACAGAAAAAAGAGTGAAAGGGATTTTTTTTCACGTGTTAACTGATGAACTTTAATTTTTTTTTCTTACCTGCTCCCTCTCAGTACTTGATTGCTTTATTTTTCTCTTTTTAGTATCTAGTGATGGACTACTATGTTGGTGGTGACTTACTGACACTTCTGAGTAAGTTTGAAGACAAGCTGCCTGAAGATATGGCTAGGTTCTACATTGGTGAAATGGTGCTTGCTATACATTCCATACATGAGCTGCATTACGTGCACAGGTAAAGTACTATCTCACCTGGCAATAAATGCATGTGCAGTTGTATGTAGTTAATCCTAAGGATGTTGCTATGTGTACAAATGGACACAGTAGCCACAGGGTACTTGCTTACTGTATACTGTATGATAGCTATATAAGCTACTGCTTTTTAAATATCAGGCTTTGAGGAATTGATATTAGAAGCAGTGACATTTATCTGACTAATCTTAAGTTTGTATTTTTAATCAGGCTTCTTGCCTTATTCTCAATTCACTTCATGAATAATTATGTGCCTTTCTCCAAGCCAACTTAGAAGTTTGAAGCTGTTTGAATTCCCTGCAAATGTTTAGACATTCTGCAAAATTTATGCCCAGTAAACCCATGATAACATCAGTGCATACGTTCACCTGAGGTCATCCTTAAGTGGTTTTTGTAATAAATGGGCTTGTGCCATTCTAATTGTTTCTGCACACAGGATGCATATTCCAGATCAGTGCCTACCATCGTGTTAACTTAGGCTGTGTTCTGTGGTCATTTAGAATATTTAATATTTCTCATTCTCGGTCAGAGGAAATGGGTCAGGAAGGTAGAGTACACTTTCTGTGTTTTTTAACTTCCTTTTGGAGCAACTGTTTTAGAAGAGCTGTGAGTAGTGCAAGGGAGGTACTTGATAAATACTTTTGCAAGAGTCTTGATCAAGTGAGAATTTCTATCCTTTGTTTGCTTTTCAGATTGAACAACTATGTATGATACCTCAATTAGAAGGCAAAATTATACTAATTTTGGAAACCTTTGCAGTTGTCTTTTCATGTACTGAGTTTATAGCTTGATTTTGGTAAACAGGGAGGTTAAAAAATACAGAGGATGAGAGATTGTTCAATTAACTGAAATGGCTTGTGGCCATAGGAGTGGGTTCATTATGAGTCACAGTGAAAGTCCTGGCTCAGGAGAAGTGGACTTGATCCTAGCATTGTATCTGACTTGTCAGGTATATCTTGGCCAGGTCCCTTTAGTTCTTTATGCTGTTATTTCTTAGTCTATGAAATAACAGTTTTACTGTCTCTTTTATGAAATTTATGGGTGTAAAACATTAGGTGAGTGAGGTGGGTTTTGTTTACAAGTAATTTTTAAAAGACAGAAGGAATTCTTAAGCTATAATGCTTTGGACTTCTCTGTTTGGACATTGACCACCGTTTCAAAATTAAAAAGAGAAAAGATACATAAACTCTGTAGTACTCCTCTGAGTAAATGTGGACAGTATGTGTGGGGATTTAAAAATGTTATCTACTCAGAGAAGTTCACCAGAGGCACCATTGCTCCCATTTCTGAGGAAGGTGGCCTGGCTAACTGACCAGAATGGGTGTCTTTTGTGGCAGTAGGAATGAATGGCTCTGAGGCCAGAATGTATACTTTGAATAGGAGGTGTATGAATACCTAAGAAATTACTGCTTGGCAACTGAAATGAGTTAGGAGGAAGCATGATTGCTCTGGAGAGGATTTCAAGGACTCTTCCAAGGCTTATATGACCTGTTAGCTGTAGATAGGAAACAGTGGAGCTCAGAGATGAGGTATAAAGCTTTTCTGAACAGAAACAACTTTCTCTTAGGCAAGCAAGATCTGCATGCAAAACAGAAAAGCAGAGATGTGTTGGATGAGATTGGCTCATGTTTCTAATGGTACTGTGAGCAGTGTTCTTTAAAAACAAACCAACTGCCATATAGTTGTAGAAATCAAAGCTTTAATAGTCCTCTCTACCTACTGAGCTTGACTTGTGGTTCTGCAACTGTAAGGGAACGTTTACGACATTGGAACTGAAATGTAGGGAATAAGTTTAATAATAGAAATTTACTAAAGAGTTTATGGGAAAGCATAGTTAGATAGTCTGATTTTCTGGGTTAGCACATATTTTTCTGTTATAACAAGTGCACATGTAATTTATGTTGACAGGCATCGATTAACATTTACTGTTTCTTCGTAATACTGCTGATGAGCAACAGTATTAGTGAAGTTTCAATAATCAATTTCAAAGCATTACTCGTTGGTTAAATAGTGTTAATTCAAGTTTGCATTGGAAAAAATTATCAGATTGGCAGGATTTTTACACATGAGGACCCTTTGTTAAACCTATCAAAGTTTTTCTCATAAGTCTCCTCAAGTGTGCAACTGTGGAATTCAACACTGTCAACTTTCACAGCTATGCAACAAGGTGTATTAGAGCATGGTTGTTTTTCCTTGATCCTAGTAATTCTAGTCACTTCCTCAAAGATTAAGATGATGCTGTTGTACCATTTTTTTTTTCAGTTTTTGAGCACAGATAGTGACATTTGGAAGTTTCCATTTGAAAAGAAATACAGGGTTTTATGGTGCAAGAAGATTGGTGGGTTTATGGTAAAGCACGTGTGGTTTTATTTAGATAGTGTTATTTGAAGAAATGTGATATCTCAGAAAAAAAAACAACAACCAAAAAAACACACACATGCCAAAAAACCCACAAACCCAACCCAAATCAATACGTTTATAGGTTTGGTTATCTTTTTTGACTAGCTCAGATACTAATATTTCAAAATGGTATGATGATAAGCTAGCATGTTGGGAGCTGATCCTGGATAGTGTTGATTAAGGAAAGGTAGGGAGATGGGTATATCACCTCGGAAGACATGGATGTTCTCCTTTTTAGCCTTCAGAACTGGTGAAAAAACTGAGTTGGTTTTGCTTTCTGCACTTGCTCTTCTGTCTTCTGTTCTCACCACCTTTCCAACATATTGCATAGGTGCTCTTAAAAGCATTTGGGATATTTTGAGGCTATTAAGTAAAAAACCCAAATAAACAGTGTAGTATATATCAAGAGTGTCTTATTAAGTTGCCTGGATGATTGATCTTTTGCTGATACTTTGTGTGAATTTGAGTACAAGATGCTGAGATAAAATGGGATTAATCAGAGGACTAAATTCAATTAGCATACTCTTCAGTAAACCCTTTTTGGCTACCTTCCTGATATCAAAAAGAATATCAAATAATGAGGTAGAATGAAATGAGAATCTTAGTTCCATGTCATTTATAAGCCTTAGCATGCTGTATATTGTTTCATTGACTGCTATATATATATCTGTAGGAAAGACACAGTTTGATATTGGAGCCTCTCTGATGTTACTTATCTCCATGGAATGACGTTGCCCAGATCTCAGAGCTGGGGGAATGCAGTGGCTTGTAGAGTAACACTTCCATGTACAGAGGATGCAAAGGTTTTTAGGTATACATAGAAGCAAGTGTGCTGTGAAATAGTTTGTAGAAAGCCTTGAATATCAAATTAAAAATACTCACCAGCAGAAATGCTGGAAAAAATTTAGAGATGCAGTAAAAAAAAAAGTCTTTCTAGATAAGAAATTAGAAATTCTGTTACAGGTCTTGGCACAAAATGTGAGATTGAAAGATTGCCTTTTCTCTTCCATCTTTTTTTTGCCTCTAAACAATATACTATGATGCATATAATCTTGAAACTATGTTGATGAAGTAAACTGCCTATCCATTACAGTTGGTATGACTCACTCTAATTATTCTACTTGATTATTTGACCATTCAGGGCTCAACTTTGATGAGCTTCAAAATCTGATGTAATCTGAGGCTTCAGTATTGCGGGCAAAGTTTTAAATTGAGCAGGAGGAGAGAGTTGGAAGTAGAGCAATAAAAAGAATTTGCATCTGAGGGTATCCAACCTGAAGTTCTTTGTTCTTCTGATGCAAGATTAATATTTACAAGCAGAGCTAATCCTATATATTTAAATGTTTTCACTTCTTTCTGTTATAACAGGGACATAAAGCCTGATAATGTCCTATTGGACATGAATGGCCACATACGACTGGCAGACTTTGGGTCCTGTCTGAAAATGAGTGAAGATGGCACAGTATGTATGAAGCATTAATTGGGTCATGGGTAGTGGGACCTAGTAAGTGGATTGGTGGTTTTAAAGCAGTTAGACATTGTCAGTGTGCATCAGGGAGGTGATGGATTGTATGCTTGTTGACATGCTGAAACTGAAGGAAGGTAAAACTGAATGTAGATGTAAAAAACCGTTTTTGACATCTTCATCTCCTTGTTTTACAGGTTGCTACCTTTTTTAAAGTTATCCTTTACTATATTTTTCTGTCTTTCACCTTTTATCCTACTGACCATTTTGTTCTCATGAGATTTGTATGAACTGTCCAAAGACCTTTGTTACAAAAGAATAGAAATTTGATACTATTTATGTGTTGGAATCCCAGGTGACCAGGAACTTAGAAGTCATAGCAGACTTGAAGTATAAGTCATCCAAAATTAGGACATAACTAAGCCCAACTAGAACTTAATTTGGCTACTGCTGTAAAAGTCAGTGAAAAATGTTTCTATAAATACCTTAGCAACTAAAGGATAGCTAAGGAGCATGCATGGGGAAATGCAGTGACAAAGGCTGAGGTACTTAATACCTTCTTTTCCTCAGTCTCTAATAGTGAGACTAGTTGTTCTCTTGTTACTCAGCCCACTGAGCTGGAATACCGGGGCAGGGAGCAGAATGAAACTCCCATCATCTAAGAGGAAAATGGCTAGCAACCTGGTACATCACTTAGGAAAAAACACAAGTCTGTTGGGCTGGTTGGGATCCACCCAAGGGTGCTGAGGGAGCTAGCAGAAGTGCAGACCAAGCCACTTTCCATCATTTATCAGCACTCCTGGCTACCCAGGGAGATCCCAGCAAATGTGACACCTATCTACAGGTAGGGCCAGAAGGAGGATCCAGGGAACTATTGGCCTGTCAACGTGACCTCAGTGCTAGGGAAGGTTGCGGAGCAGATCACTGCAAGTGCCATCATGTGGCACATACAGGACAACCAGGCAATCAGGCCCAGTCAGCATCCATTTATGAAAGTCAGGTCCTGCTTGACTCCCTGATCTCCTTGTATGACAAGGTGACTCGCTTAGTCGATGAGGAAAAGGCTGTGAGTATTGTTTACCTGGACTTCAGTAAAGCCTTTGACAGCACTGGAGTGTGTCTGAAGAAGGGTAATGAACCTGGTGAAGGATCTAGAGCACAAGTCTTATGAGGAGCAGCTGAGGGAACTGGGGTTGTTTAGCCTAGAGTAAAGGAGGCTGAGGGCAGACCACCTTGCTCTCTATAGCTACCTGAAAGGAGGTTGTAGTGAGGAGACAGTAGGTCTCTTCTCCCAAGTAACAAGCTATAGGACAAGAGGAAACAGCCTCAAGTTGTACTAGGATAAGTTTAGATTGGAAATTAGGAAAAACGTCTTCGCTGAAATGGTTTTCAAGCATTAGAACAGGCTTCCTAGGGAAGTGGAGGAGTTACCATCCCTTGAGGACATGTAGATGTTGTACTTAGGAACGTGATTTAGTGGTGGACTCTGCAGTGTTAGGTTAAGGGTTGAATTTAATGATCTTGAAGATCCTTCCCAACCTAAATTATTCTGTGATTCTGTAATTAATAAGCAAATTGTTTATTATGCCTTTTACCAAAGGAACAGCAACATTGTGGTCATTGGCCATCTTGTGCACCGCATCGGGAGCAATCCTATAAGATAAATCACTCATGAACTTTTTTGTTTCTTTTGCCTAATATAGTGTGCTTCCAGGGGTGTCAATTCTGCCCAAGTATGAAAGGCAACATTGTTTACCTGTTTTCTGGCACAAACTCGGTGTCATTCTGTAGTCTTAAGATAACTTGCCAAGGATTTATGAGATATAAATGCAAATTAAATTGGAAGGAGCCACTGTAACTATGTGAAGCAACTATGTGAAGCCTGAGGTCAAATTCCTAGAGATTAAAGCTGTTCTGCCACTGTCCTAATGGTCAGAGCTTCCCTACTATTTGGACACAGGGCAATTCTCCACCTTATGCCTGTATTGCATTCAGTTACACATTATGGAATAAACATGATTAAAATAGGGCATTGCTTGCCCAGGAATCTTCGAAAGAAACTGTAGAATTTGGGTATAGAGCTTGAACTCCATACTCATTTTTATTTCATCTTCTGGAAGCCAGTTGCAATTTTCAAGTATAAAATGACACAAAAGCAAAACATATTCTCCTCATCTTTGTATTTTCACAATAGTTGTGATTATTTTGGGTTTCTGTTGTGTTCAGAATAAATCATATCAACTGATTTTATGTGGAAGTAGACTGGAATTTAATCTTTACAGTCTGCTACTTTCTTAGTATTTTCTTTGTTTTGATACTGTGATTTTAAAAATCTCTTCTAAAATCATGTCCCAGTATGTCTGTTTGTCAGAATCACTATTGTGTGAGTGAGAATGTTACTGAGAGAACCTGAAAACTTATGTTTGTCTTATTTTTAAGGTACAGTCATCAGTAGCAGTGGGTACACCTGACTATATCTCTCCTGAGATACTGCAAGCAATGGAAGATGGAATGGGAAAATATGGGCCTGAATGTGACTGGTGGTCACTGGGGGTCTGCATGTATGAAATGTTGTATGGTGAAACACCCTTTTATGCAGAGTCATTAGTAGAAACCTATGGGAAGATTATGAATCATGAAGTAAGCACTATATTGAATCTCTCTGTATTCACTGAGTTTATAATGTTTACAGAAAAACTGTTTTATCACGTAAAGATTTTGAAGTAATAGTAGTGCTTTTCTTTTTCACCATGTCTTAGAACCATATTGTGTAGGTTTGTTGGTTCAGGTTTTAGGAATGTTTGCTTCCCTGAACTGCAGTAATAGACTTCTTTGTCAAATTGAACTTTTTGTCTAAATGCTGATGTTCCTGTTGGAAAAGCTAAGCACAGTCATCACAAAATCAAAATTAAAACAAATTCTTGTGTTAGATTCATTCAGAATTTCCTCTGGACTGTGCAGGAGAAATGAAGTAATGAGTTATTTACACAGCTGTGCACATTTTTCTGTCATGCTGGTAACAGTACAAAAAAGGGAACAGGCAAGTCAACATCATGAGCTGCATGAAGAACATGAGGTCAAGGGAGATGTCCAGAGTGGAAGTGGTAGGAAAATGTGAACTTGAGCAGTGTGAAGAGCATGAGGTCAGGGGATTTGTCCAAGGTCAAAGTGATAGAGAAGTTTTGAAACTTCTGGTTGCATTTTGAAGCTTAGAGAGTTAAGAATAAAGCAGTTCATGATGTCCTTTCAGGAGCTGTATTACGAGGATGCATTTATGTCCATACTTTGCCAGAAGCTGTTGCATAGGATGTGTTGTTGCAGTTTCTTCTTCCCAGGATGAGTACAGTTTGTTGGTGTTTACATTGCTGTGCTCTCACAGTGAGGCAGTGGTGGATAAGACATGAAATCCTTGCCAGAGCCAACACCCTTGCTGTGATGACATTAATATCTCTCTGGCTTTAATTTCTTCAATTAACTAACTTGGTTGCAAATGTAACAAGTGTAAACTGACTATCTGGCTCTTAAACTACTTGGGAGGAAATTTGAAGCTAGTTGTCCTGCAGACATAGTATTTTAATGTCATTTGGACACACAATCAATACGATTCTGTGTTTTTCAGTGGAAGTTCTAAAGTTCAGTTTCAGTTATGCTGGTTTGGTCCCTAATGATTTCATTTTAAACTTGAAAAGTTGTGTTATAAAAAGAGGATATATGCTATTGTCCTTTATGGAAAAGAAACAGACCAAAAAGCCTTTCTTGACTATATAGTGGTAGTAGCAAGATAAAATACAAAAAACGTTTTCCCAATTTTTATCTAGAGTGATTTCAGATATTAATGGTAAGTACAATTTTTAGGTCTTCTGTTTGTTTATGGTATATAAGTCTGTGCTAAAAACAGATTATATTTTAGTAAGAAAAACAAGTGTTTAACCTATAAATTAGAAAAATACATCCTTAAAATGTAGTATTTTTAAAGAATTGACTATCATATTGAGTTTATAAGAGTTGACATTAACAAAGGAGTACATTTCCAGGAGATCAGTGTATCTGTGACTAAGAATACCAATGAGGATCTGCCTTTATTGGGTGTTCTTGAATATATTGTAGTCAAAATTTCTGTACGTCTCAGAAAAAAAAAGTTTGCTTTTGATAATAGAGTTACTGTAATTAAAATTAGTTTCAAACAGATCTGTATTAAAGAAGTTGAGTAACTATTACAGAGACATAAGACAGGAGTTGGGCTCGATGATCCTTGTGAGTCCCTTCCAGCTCAGGAGAATGTATTACATTGTGCTCTGCCACTGCTTGCTGGAACTGGAGCAATGTTTGACTATTCATTTTCAGTTTTGTTGGTGTAATTTAGCATGTTCTTTTTGAAATTGCTGTTGAAAGTTCTGGAATGGATTCCTTCTCTAAAAATTTCCCTTATTTGTTTTGATTTTTAGGAACGATTTCAGTTTCCATCTCATGTTACAGATGTATCTGAAGAGGCAAAAGATCTTATTCAACGACTTATTTGCAGCAGGGAGCGAAGACTGGGGCAGAATGGAATAGAGGATTTTAAGTCTCATGCGTTTTTTGAAGGACTTAATTGGGATAACATCCGAAACCTAGAAGCACCTTACATTCCAGAAGTCAGCAGTCCTTCTGACACTTCAAATTTTGATGTAGATGATGATGTATTAAGAAATCCAGTGAGTCTTTGTTTATAAATTTTACTAGTATGCAACCTTGCTGCACTATAACGTAGTAGTGAGAACTTATTTCAAAATAAGTGGTGTAAGAGATGAAAACCAAGGAGTTTCAAATGTGAAAAATTCAAGTTTTTCATGATTTTGGCATTCTGGGTTATTGGAAATCGTGAGCTACTTTTCTGAATGGTATCACTTGCAAAGATGGATTACTGTTGCATGTTCAGTCAAAGTTAAAACACATTTAGGTGGGGGAAAATGCACTTAGTTGCCCTTCTAGTTTACCTTTACAAGGAGGTAGTATTTGGATTTATTGCTTTCAGAGGTGAAAAACAAAATCTGCCTTCAGAGATATATGTATATTCTCCATGCAGCTTGAAATCACAGCTATGCAGCTGNGTGGAGTCTCCTTCTCTGGAGACATTGCAGAGCTGCCTGAACACATTCCTGTGTGAGCTGGTCTAGGTGATCCTGCTCTGGCAGGGGGGTTGGACTAGATGATCTTTCTAGGTCCCTTCCAACCCCTGACATACTGGGATACTGTGATAGGTGAGAGAGCTCAGTCTCCACTCACATCTCCACTCACTTAAGAACCAGGAGGTTGAGTTTTTGGGTGGGGACACTGATGTTCCCCTCTTCCATTTCTATTGCATTGTAATTTACAAACTCAAGTCAAGAGGAGCAGAGGGCTTTTGTGGTAATTTGTTCATCAACTTGTATTCAAAGAAATAAAGAGCTTTTGGCATGGTTTTTGATTATGTGTCTAACAGTAACTAGCATACTAAAACAAATAGTATGCTTTTGGGTACCAGGTCACTTTTAATTAGGAACTCAGAATGTCAGATTTTCTTCTGCTGGTGGCATTGTGTTTTGAACTAATTTAAATGCTGCGCTTTCAAGAGGTTTCTGAGTTCAGGTCACTATATTAAATGAACTAATCCAAAATAAAGTAGTGAAGCATAACTGCCACTTGTCAAAATACACATGGTAAGAAAAGTCTTTCTATTAGCTGTCTCTTAACTGTTGAGGCTAAATCAAATGCCTTCAGCTCTTTATGGGTTCTCTTTTGGGTTTTCATGCAGGAAGTGGTGCCACCGAGTTCTCATACAGGCTTTTCTGGATTGCATTTACCATTTGTTGGGTTTACATACACAACTGATAGGTAAGCAAAGGATATATTGTTCATTGAACTTGTTTCCCAAATGCAGATAATTCTAGAAAATTCTCATGTAGAAAAGTTGATGTCCATAGGTGTACCTGTGAATTAAACTTTATCCTTTTTTTCCCCAAGCATCTGAAAGTATTTTGGTCATGCTTAGCAAGATTAGATGCTTTTATATTTAATATTTTATCTATTTGAAATGAAGGAAAGTTGAGGGACCAGATGTGTCACTTGCAATTGGGTATAAACTTGCTATTTTCTGTCTTGAGAGGCTGAGAGTAAGTCTTGCCCACATTGCATATCTACCAAGAGTTCAGGATTAGCTCATTCCTCCAAAGTGCTGCTGGTAGGCCAAGTTAACATAGATGGTTCTGAGCATGGACAAAGTGGTTCACTTTGCCCATCTGACTTCAGACATCCCACGAACATACTTGTCTCTGATCTTGCCCTGTTTGTTATTCTTTTATTTCCCTTTGTTAGTACCCCATACAGTACTAGTTCACACCCAGTAAGCACATACTATCCTTTTCAGAGTGGCTTAACTTAAATCTATCTTTGTCACACTTTATAAATGTTTGGGTTTGTTTCTCAGCTCTCTCAGTGCAGGTACAGTTACCTGCTTATTCCATTGTCAGGTAACATCTGCGTTATTAAAGTCCTGAAGGCAGGTGTCTTAATCCTATAGCAGCATACACACTTGCTAGGCAATAGCAGCTTTATCTACTCTTGACAGTTTTCTCAACAGTCATAATTACTGCACTAATTGCTCTTGTAAATTTAAGGTGTGTATTTGGTGGAATCTCAGCATGGCACTGCTATAGACTGCTGTGAGTATTCATTAAAATGTTCTACCTTACATATTTGTTTTCAGTTCTTTATCTGATAGAGGCACTTTAAAGAGTGCAATGCAGCCTGACACTGTAACCAAAGATACGGATGTACAGCGTGACTTAAAGAACACTTCACAAATAGAAAGCTATGAGAAGAAAATACGGAAATTAGAGCAAGAAAAGCAGGATTTGAGCAGAAAACTGCAGGGTTAGTGGTTTATATTTGTTTGGATTCTTAGTTCTGTTCATTAGGAGGAATCGGAATGTATTTTATTGAAAAGCTTTTCCTTCCTTTTCTGTTTTTTAAGAATCTACACAGACAACACAGAACCTGCAAGGTCCAGTGTGTGTTACAGTGAATACAAGCCGTGATAAGGAGATTAAAAAATTAAATGAAGAAATTGAACGGTTGAAGAACAAATTAACAGGTAAGCCTCTAGCATGATAATTAGAGTAATGCAATTTATTTTGCTGCTCCTGGTAACATTATGTACTGTGTTCTTGCAATAAATAGAATTAATGTTCTTGAGCTGCTAGAAGAACAAAGAGTTTTTAAAGTCTCATTCCACTTGCTTGGCCTGATAGTGTATACTAGCATGGAGAGCCTAGAGTGGACTTGATGATCCTGGGGGTCTTTTCTGGTCTTGGTGATTCTGTGATTCTGTATAATGAGTTGGGTTGATGGGTTCAGTTAAGTATTTTGTGTCATGTTTGTTTCCCTAAAAATCTCTGGAGATCCTGTTCTCTTACTCCTCCTTTTTTGTGGGGGAGTATTGTTTTGGAATTGACATACTTGGAGGAAGGTGTAAGAGACAGTGGGGAGAACAGACTATTTATTATTTAGGAACATAGGGGAATAGGTGGGGGGATGTATAATAATAGTTCACATTTAAATATTTCTGAGCTTCTACTCCTGTTTTGTTTGTTTTATGATGCATTCATTAGGAAGCACTGAGCATTGCAGATAAACAAATACTGGCATTTATCCCGAGAGAAAATTGACTCATCCATATCGCTGAAAATCTGTTGATTGACAATGCTGTTAGGTCATCTGTACAAACCTCCTGTTACAGCCTAATTTTTAAGTGTGACTCAGTAACAAACAAAATAATAGTTTTGAATTGTAATGACTGAGAGGTTTATAGGGGCCTGTAGTATAGCTTAAGTGAGTTTGAGGCTGAGTTTCTGATGCTGATATTTTCCCCCACTGCAGTTTGGCAATACACCCTCTTTGTAGGTGCACACATTGCAAAAATCAGCTAGCTCTCCTACATACATTATGCTTCCAAAAAAAAGCTTTTCTAGTGTATCGTGGAATGTGGTTTGAGTCAAAATACTTAAAGTGCTGCTTCTGCAAGTGGTTCAAGTTTATCTAGCTCTTCAGCCAATGGTGTTCTGCTAAATATAAAAACTACCAGTATGGTCTGGTTTAAAAAGAAGTAGTATTGGTTCATGTAGGGTGCAAAGAGGTTTGTGCTGCAGTGACAAAAAGGATTAATACTTTAATTGTTACAGCAGTACATGGGATTTGTGAGAATACATAGGTCCAACTTCCTGTTCTGACACACATCAGTGGAACTTGAGTGAAACAGTTACTCCCTGCAAAATTCTGTATTTATTTCATTAAAAGAAATGGTAATTAAAAACAAATGGAGAATGGTGGTTTATTTTCTTATCAGTTCTAAGACTCAGGCNGCGAAGCCTAGCCATACATACAGTTCTAAGACTGAGCAGAAATATATAAAGGTGGTTAGTTTGTTGTGCTTAAAGGTGATAATTTCAAATCAAATTTGTTTCATTTTCCTCAAAAGTAGAGAGAGAACTACCAGGACAACATGCTGCCAGGAATGTGGGCAGTCAGGTCTCCAGCCAGCCTCATGCGGAATGGTGTTTCCTCAACAGACTGGTAGTTCTCATCTACTCTAGGAAATAAATAGTCCTTTCCTGTCTTCCTGGATACACTAATGTCTTGAGTGTAGCCTTGCTTGTCATATAATGAAAACTATTTAGGAGACAAATTACTGGAACTGGAATTAGAAAAACTCAAGTTTATTTCCGTGTTACCAAGAGTTAGAAGTTGCATTGCTCAAAAACAAAACAAAGCCCTGTGCAAATGCTTTTTCACTTAAAGAGATCACAGTCTTTGGGAAAACTTTTTTAATATGCTGAGAAAAAAAAAATTATTCAGAGGTGTCAATGCCCCAAAATTACCTTAAACTGTCTAAAATGGTGGGAATGGGAAGGAAGTTGTTTTTCCAGTGGTACCAGTTTACTTCCGTAATGTTGCTTGCTTTATTGCTGTAAATTTGGAAACATTACCTTTACTATATATTAATCTACAGATATAAGTAAACTGGAAGGACAGCTTGCAGATGCAGTAGCTTTTCGACAAGAACATGAAGACTCTATACACAAGTTGAAAGGACTAGAAAAACAGTGCAGAGTCCTGCGGCAAGAAAAGGAAGACCTTCATAAGGTATTTATCTAAATACGTTTAAAATTAGTCCTGTAAAGTAGTTACAGATCTGTTGCAATTTTAGTAGTTTAAATGCTGCATTTTAAAACTATACTGATATATTAGTGAACTTATTAATTTCATTTGCAATACAGTTTTCCAACGAAGCACACTTTCAGAAGTTGATAGGCATCTTATTTGTTTCAAATGTGTTCTGCTAGATGGAACAAACACCTGAAGAATGGTTTTAATTTAACTATTTAATTATTCTTAACTCTTTCAATAGGAGTCCATGGGCAATCAAAAGAGAATTCAGGGCCTTGGAATGACCTGTTAAGGGATTAGGACCACAAGTAGTGTTCTCCTCTTCACTTTCCAGGTGAAGAGAATGATGAGGGAAGAAACAAGAAGAGCCAGCAGAACAATGCTTGGTTCTGAGCTTTGTGTCACTGGCAGAATCTTGGGTTTTTTGATCATGGGTCAGTTTACACAACACCAGGTCTTCTGGCAGCAGATGGGGTGGAACTTTCTCAAAGGGGGAGAAGGATCTCTGCACAGGACCTAGCAGGACCTTTAAAGTAGATTTGAAGGGGCAAAGGGATAAAACCAGGCTCACCTAGAGGAAGTGGTAGGCTGCCCAGCAAAGTAATGGAGTCATCTCTGGAGGTATTTAAAAGATGTGTAGATGTGGTGCTTAGGAACATGGTTTAGTGGGGGACTTGGCAGTGTTAGGTTAATGGTTGGACATGATGATCTTAAAGATCCTTTCCATCCTGAATGAGTCTCCAATTCAGTGAAAATGTACCCAGGAGTTCAGTTCAAGTCTATGGCTGGTCATCAATCCTGTAGATACCAAAAAAGCAGATAGGTAGGTAGATGACATACACAGATAAATGAAAGTCTTGCTAGAGCTAGGTCACTGCTCTGGGTTGAGCCCACTTAGTCTTTGTAATGCCAAAAGGTTAATTATTGCTTAAGGCTGAGGATGACTTTAATGTAATTGCTGAGTTTATTTACTGTTGTTTAAATTCCACCTTTTTTTGCTTCCTAAAATGTAATAGATTCTTAGTTTAAGTCACCAAACTATTTTGCAGTAAATTACATAAGTTTGCATATACTGATCTACTAAAATACTCCTTTTAAAAAGGGTACTATTGTTCAGCTACATGGTGGTAATCTAAAGTTATTTAGAAGTGAAGTGGCCTTGTGTAGTCTTGTGGTCTTGTGTAGTGTGGAGTTCAAATGACTCTTTNTTATTTAGAAGTGAAGTGGCCTTGTGTAGTCTGATTTTTAAGAAAGACTTCTGGAAAGACTTGGAGCTGCTGCACTAGAAGCAGAATAACTGTTCTCTTGATACAGTATTGCAGCTGCTTGGCCTGGCTGGCTGTGGGGGGGAGGTGTTGATGAAGAATTAGAAGCACTATTTAAAAGTTATATGAGGTTATGTAGGTCCAGTTCCTTTCTTCTTGGAAAGAATACATGGAGTTCAAATGACTCTTTTTGTTTTTTTATTTAAACCAGCAACTTGTAGAAGCCTCAGAGAGACTAAAGATGCAGTCCAAAGAACTGAGGGATGCCCACCAACAAAGAAAGCTAGCTGTGCAGGAGTTCTCTGAGCTCAGTGAGAGGATGGGAGACTTGCGGTCTCAAAAGCAAAAGCTGTCCCGGCAACTTCGTGACAAGGAGGAAGAGGTGGAAGTGAGCATGCAGAAAATTGATGCTATGCGCCAGGACATCCGTAAAGCAGAGAAGATCAGAAAAGAGGTAGCTTGATAAAATAGCTAACAGTAATATGTGTCAGCTGCTGCTTATCCAGTATCTTGTATGTGATTGTACTGAAAACTTGGGACTTTTAAAGATAACTTACTTTGTCAGTATGTAAGAGATTTCCCCAGTAACTCTTCCATTCTGCTTTTCTGCAGTTCACAAAATAGGTCTTGAATTTGTTTCTAAATGCTTTATTAATGAGTGAACTGAGTCTTCTTTTTTTTTGTACTCAGGCTGATTTTTAATCTGGAGGAAATTATTCTTGCTGTATGTCCAACTGCTTGGTTTTTGTGTCTTGGTTCTTGTAGACTCTGGCTCAGTCAACTTGAAACCTAGAAAGCTTAATTCTTTCATGTGCTTTAAGATTGGTGTATTCCAACCTTTTTTTTTTTTTAGGTGAATTGTTCTCTTCAGCTGAAGAGAGGAATAGTAGTACAGGAAAATATGTGATTTTCCTTCCTTTGTAGAGGAAATGACACTGTAAAGAATGTCTGTAGTATTTTTAAGCAAGTTAATTTTGAATTAGTATTCTAGGAAATTTATTGTTTACATAAGATGAAGTGGATAACCAGAAGAGGACATAAGAAACAGCTATTGTGGATAACCTGGAGTGTTTTAATCACTGAAAAATCATCAGATTTTATGTATTCTCTGGGTGAAGTGTAGAACAGAAATTGTAGAGCTTTATAAACATTGCTAGAAACCTTCTAGCAATTTGAAGGGCAGTCTCTGAAAATGTAGTGAAAGATGAAGTTTCTTGGACTTCTATCCATGAAGAGGATGTGTGATAGTTAACTGGGAAGAGCAAAGGGCTGTGGCACCGTGTTTGATGCATAGGGCTGTGGCATTTAATCTCTAGAGCAAAGTGCAGTAGGCATTTGAGTGTTGTTACTTACCCAGTTAAATATTTCCATGCAGAACTTTATATTATCCTGTCTTTGTTCTTACTAATTCCTCTGTTCTTCCTTTTGTGACCACTGTATCAATGTTCTATTCAGAACATAGCCTATAAGTTTATTATCTTAACCCACAATTCTAAATATAATCCGCTTTAAAACAACTTTGCTAGTTAAATTTGAAAGCAGAAAAACAGATCTTACTCATTGTGTCAGGTTTTAAATCTCTGGCACTATTGCTTGAATTGCAACACTTGCCTTAGTTGCTACTAAATTTAAATTATTCTGATAAGCACTCTGAAATCACTAAATGGTTGATCAAGCTTATTCTGTTCCATAATTACAAGGTCAAAGTGTTCAGTCTTTGTATTTGAAGTATTTTGCAATAATTTGGCTCAAAGAGTAGGATTTTTAAGCTGCCTTAGTAGACATTGAGCCATGGAGCTGGCCTGTAAATGTGAGAGACTGTTTTCTTTCACAACTGCAATGACTTCCTAGTGCATTTTCCTTCTTTTGGCCTTAATAGAAGCTTTGTATTTATCTCTCTGCATATACTTGGTTTAGTTATATCAGTACAAAAAGTCATATAGTAATAGTCCTACTGTGTGAGACAGATGGATGCCTGGATTACTGAAGACAAAACAATTCCCATGACATTCTGAGATGACTCTTACAGTGGTGTAACACAGAACAGAAATAAGGAAAACTTGCTACTTGTCCATATGGAGGAAAGGAAATGAGTGATACAGATAGCACTATCTTGTGTTGAAATGACTTAAAATTACTCATGTTGCAGCTGGAAGCCCAACTTGAAGAAGTTGCAGCAGAAGCATTAAAGGAACGCAAGCTTCGTGAGCACAGTGAAGTCTTCTCCAAACAACTGGAAAATGAATTGGAAGCTCTAAAGGTTACATGTTTTTTGACAGATGTTTTGCTCATGGCACAGGAGCTGCAATAGTTTTGCTTAGTCAACTGTTGATATCTATGGGAGACTTAAACTACAGAATTACTAGAAATGTGACCTAAGCTGTTCAGCTTTATTTGTTGTTTTTCTTAAAAGACTTTAATATCTCATTGGACACTAAATGTCTTGAAAATGTCCAGTTTGTATAAATTCTAAGCAGATAGTAAACCAATATGGTTAAAATATGTTATCTCTGCAACCCATTTGAACCCCTTGTAAGGGTCATGTAAGCAGGGCAGTCACTTAATGCTTGAAGACTGCCACCTTTTCACAGAATCACACAGAATCATTAAGATTGGAAGAGACCTTGAGATCATGAAGTCCAACCATACCTATCACTAACATAACACTAAACCAGGTCCCTAAGTAGAGCATCTAGATGTTTCTTAAGCACCTCCAGGGACAGTGATTCCACCACTGCCCTGGGCAGCCTTTTCCAAGACTTAACAACCCTTTCAGTAAAGAAATTCGTCCATATATCTAATCTAAACCCCCCCTCTGGGGCAACTTGAGGCCATTTCCTCTCTCCCACTGTTAACCCTGGAGAAAAGACCTACCCTCATCTCGCTACAACCTCCTTTCAGGTAGTTGCAGAGAGTGATAAGGTCTCCCCTGAGTCTCCTCTTCTCCATACTAAACAACCCCAGTTCCCTCAGCTGCTCCTCCTAAGACTTGTGCTCCAGAGCCCTCATCAGCCTCGTTGCCCTTCTCTGGACACGTTCTAATGCCTCTATGTCCTTCTTGTACTGAGGAGCCTAAAACTGAACACAGTATTCTAGACACAACCTCACCAGCACTAATTTTTTTAATCACTCCATGCTCAAATGAAAATTTTTTCCAAGTGCTACCAATTGTAAAATTCTAATTTTAAGTATTTCCAAAGTATAAAGATAGTCTCTTCCTAATGGTTTCTCTTCTTCTTTTGCAGCTGAAGCAGGGAGGCCGGGCAGCAGGTGCCACACTAGAACATCAGCAGGAGCTTTCCAAAATTAAGTCTGAGTTGGAAAAGAAAATCTTGTTTTATGAAGAGGAATTGGTGCGACGAGAAGCATCACATGTTTTAGAAGTAAAAAATGTGAAAAAGGAAGTACATGATTCAGAGAGCCATCAGCTTGCACTGCAGAAAGAGATCATGATATTAAAGGATAAATTAGAGAAAACAAAGCGGGAGAGGTAAGCTCGTGGACATTAACTATGGATTTTTGTGTGTGTGTATATTGCGTTGCATAGGTATCAGGGCAGGTTGCTATTTCACCTTAACTCTGTTGATTCCTTTTTGAAAATGACAGTCTACAGGTTCAGCAGTGTTGCAGTGTAAGTGTTTCTATTTCTTGTCCTTCTTAGGCACAGTGAAATGGAGGAAGCAATAGGAACAATGAAAGAGAAATACGAACGTGAAAGATCTATGCTCTTGGAAGATAACAAAAAGCTAACAACAGAAAATGAGAGGGTAATTATTTTAGGAAACATTTTTAAGCAAAATGTAATTCTTACCTTGTTACTTTCTGAAGTTGCTGTACTCATTAATCAGAATGATATCTGTGAAGGTTCAAGGCAGTATCTGAATAAAACAAATGTCATTTTTGCCATATAAACATCAGATCTGGCTAACAGTAACTTTAGTGTCTCAGTACTGCTCTAAGTGGAATTGACACCCACAACTCTAAGGGCACCACCTTCTGATTTCTTCATGAAGGCCACACAAAAAGGGAAGTGTTAACAAAGACTGCCTGCCTTCCTGATAGCTTACCTCAAACCTCATTCCTCTTGACCTCTACACTTGCTTGTTCTTTTCCTTTGTTTTGGATTGTCTTGTGTGAACTGGCACTGTCTTTTTTTATGCTCAGGAGCTAGTCTCCTGTTGCACAAGGAAAGAACCCGTTACAGTTCTTAGAACTCCCAGATAGCCCAGGGTGGTCTTATTTGTTCAGATTCTATAGGTATGAAGACATACAGAAATATAAAAAGTCTGAAACCTACATAAGTCACAAGTTAAATTCATTTTTTGTTTCAGCTGTGCTCCTTTGTGGACAAATTAACAGCACAAAACAGACAGCTAGAAGATGAGCTCCAAGACCTAGCAGCAAAGAAGGAGTCTGTTGCTCATTGGGAAGCTCAGATTGCAGAAATTATTCAGTGGTATGTGCTATTTAGAGATCTGGATGGCCACTTTCAACTTTTGAAACATTGATTATTTTTTTTTAAATATTATTTATTTATTTATTTTTCTTTTAATGTATAGCTAGGCCCTTTATCTGTGTCTGGGATCAACAGAAGCATGGTACCTCTGAGTGTTAACTGTTTCTTCCCTGCTTTCTAGTATTGCTGAGTAGTAATGACAAGTGGAATTGTCAGATGTTATTAAGTACAAAGGACAGGGTTTTGCTGTAAGCTTGCTTCAGTGTCTTAAAATGATCCTTAAATCACCCAATTTGGAATATTAGGATAAATTCATTCACGAAGATGGTCATGATTTAAAAGGTAACATATATAACTCCACTAGCTGTACTAGACAAGCACTTGCACTTAATTCACAGGTCAGTTCTTCCCTCTGTTTGCTGTTTTATCAAGCTACGTGCAAATATTTTCAGCGTGCAAGACAAGAAGGACTTGAAGGTAGTACTTACAAAAATTGAGCAAGCCATATGCAGATCATATACCAAACAATAACAGAATCTGAAGAACTCTTGCAATGGTAAAAGGAAAACTTCAGTTTCCCTAGCAACTGCCACAATCAAGAGAGTCAGAAAAAAGATAAATCTAAGGCAGGCAATCTGAGATGTATTCAGTTTTCTGTTGCTTGGGAGAGTTTTCCCTGCTCCGTACATTTCTGTTAGCTCCCTAATTGTAGTGCAGACACTCTGATTGTTGGCTGGTGCAGTATTTGGTGCTATAAGCCATGAAAATGTTAAATAACAGGGTTTTGTAATTGCACCACAGGGTAAGTGATGAGAAAGATGCTCGTGGCTATCTCCAAGCATTAGCTTCCAAGATGACAGAAGAGCTAGAATCATTGAGAAGTTCCAGTCTGGGGTCACGGACACTGGTAAGAAAATAGCAAGCACTCAGGGTGTCCTTTGGGTGTCTAAGAAGTTGTTTTTATTTTCAGCTCTCTGTTTATAGTCAGGATTCTATTCTAATAAATCCTCTGCTCTGCTTTCTAGTTCTTAATCTATTGCTTGTGAAATCCACAGTCTGACTATAGACTGATTTCCACGCCGCACCTATACTGTCCATAACTAATTAAAAGAGCATTCTCTGAACCAGTGTGAAACCTGATTTATTTCTTTGAACAAAACCAGAAGTCTATTTAGAGAGTTGATATTAATATTCAGTAACTTACTGCAACAGGATCCACTTTGGAAAGTGCGACGCAGTCAGAAGTTGGATATGTCAGCTAGGCTGGAATTACAGTCTGCCCTTGATGCAGAAATTCGTGCCAAACAGCTAGTTCAAGAAGAGCTACGAAAAGTTAAAGATGCAAACATATCTTTTGAAAGGTAATAAGGCCTTTGGTTCTGTTTTGATTTTAATATCCCGTTCTAAACTGCTGATTAGAATAGTGATAGCTTCCTTAAAATGGGCCCTTGTGCCTGGGATATCAGATTTTGCCAGAGAGATCCCATTCAACAGACAACACATTTCTTACATAGTCAAATGAGAACTGTAAATATTTTTTCAAGTAAACATTTCACTGCTGTGAAAAGGTTGGTAATATGATACAGATTTTGGGCGCATGAGGGGAAAAAAAAAGCCTAAGAGAAATTCAGTACCTTTTCTTGACTGACTGGAGAGTAGACATATTCTTGAGAGTTAAAAGCCACACTGCTACTAGAATGATTTGTTTGGCAGTATCTGCAGTCATAGCAAAAGTTTCAAGTACAGTTTTCACTCTCTAGTTTAGCAGTGAGGTGGCTATTCAGGGGAAAAATAAAATGAATCAGCCTTAAAAATAACTAACTAGCCACCAGCTTTCCCCAAAAAATGCAATTTCCAAAACTCTGAGATATAACACCAGAAATTAAAAATGCTGTGCACTAGGTTTCTTGCCTTTGAGATAGTTTAGATTGTATTTTAATCATGTTTTGTTGCTTTAGTAAATTAAAGGAATCCGAAGCAAAAAATAGGGAACTGTTGGAAGAGATGGAAGGTTTGAAGAAAAAAATGGAAGAAAAATACAGAACAGATTCAGGTAATTAAAATCACTGTGTTTAGCAGAGTTCTAACACCATCTGCAATGTTGCCTTTTAGCTAAGCCTTTTCTGCTTTGGGTTTTAGGTCTCAAACTTCCCGACTTTCAAGATTCCATTTTTGAATATTTCAACACCTCTCCTCTTGCACGTGATCTAACATTCAGAGTGAGTTATTACATAAAGTAACTATAAAAGGAATTCTATTTTTATTGCTTAAAAGTAGCACTTGGCTGCTATATGGCACGTTTGGACCTGGCATATTAGTCAAATCAGTGTGGCATGGATGCCTAGTAGGTGTCAGATTGCTTGGCATTTTGTAGAGAAGCTGGCATTGTTGGGAAATATTCCTGGAAGTTCACATTAATTATTTCCCATTCTAGCTTCTTTGATAAGGTTAATCTCAAATGATTGGCTAAATAATATATATATTAAGGGTTTTTTGGAAAGGCTGGCACACCCTGTTACAAATAAGGGATTAAATGCTTTGGAGTTGGAAGATGCTGGTTAATACATGGAAAAGTATTCATACAGTTCAAGGACTGTTTAAACAGATATGTAAAATTGTTGGCCCCAGATCTTGATGGAGCAGTTAGAGTAGAAGGAACTGGGAAGAGAATCAGAGGACCTACAGATGTTGGTGTAATCAGTTGATCATGACACACCCTCTGATCCTTAGAAAACTAAGCATACAAATCACAGCTCTAAGTGGGTGTTTCGCTTTAAAAGGTTTGTACATTCCCCAAGGAAGCAGCTGTTAAATGCCACATTGAACCACATTTCCTTATTTCATGAACTCCTGATCAAGATTTTCTGGGCTGCCCTTCCCCCAGCAAAGTACAGTTTAGGATAAAACCAGGGTCTTGAACTTGAAAGAAAAATATATTATGTTTATGGAGCTGAGTTAAAGGGGCTCAGGTTGAAACCTCATTAAGTCCAGATAGATTTTATATCTGAAAGGTGTGCTCTGTCCTTTCCCCCCCACAATTGATACTGTTGCTAAAAAGAAAGCCTATGGACATGCTGCAATGTTTGCATTGTGTTATGTGCTGTTCCCAGTAACAAAATGTCCACTCTGGTTTTCCTATTGAAGCAGTGAGATGTGCTATATGGGTGAGGTGGAGGGAGGAGAGAGAAACATGATGTATGCTACTATCTGAATAATAATTTTTATGTACTGACCTTAGTAAAACAGTAACATGTAGAATATCAAGCCCATAACTAATCAAGATGTCATTCTGAAGAGCTTGCAATAAACACATAGTTGCTATGGAAGTACAGGTGGCTTTTTCTGATGAATTACACTAAAATCACTGATACTGTACTTGATGACTTCTATTAACAAGTTTTTTTCATGGGTACTTATTTATTAAAACTAAATTGATGACACAGACTATCTTTATATCATTTGGCCATATAAAACATATTATTTCGCTAGCCTACTAATATTCTATCTAAAGTTTTCCTGTGGGTGATAAGTGATCATTTTTATCCCTCATATCCATTACAACAAAGGATTCTGTTTCTTCTTCGTCTACATCTTCTCTGCTAGCCTTTTGGGAAGAAGTAAGTTTTTGCTAGTAGTTTTGTCTCCATGCTTTGTTGTGACCTGTCATAGTAAAAATGGCCTTCTAAAATTAGATATTTTGCTCCTTAACTTCTCTATGACTTAATACACTAAATAGAGTTAGTTTAGTTTTAATACCTCTTACTGTTTTGTATTTTGACCATCTCTATGGCTAAAGCTGAGCCACACTTAGCATTTTTAAATAGTTCATATTACATCATTGTGCAATTTGATCTTAAATGGCCCAGCTCTACAGATCTATTAATAACAAAGAAAAATTAACCAATATCTGAACATATTTAGTGAGCCATCTTCCTGTCTAAACTGGCTGGGAAGTGAGTGATTCATTACTTGTTGCTTTTTGTGCTAATGATGTCATTGATCTGACGTCTAAATTGGTGTTTGTTAATCATGATTTTCGTGATGTCAGACTACAGTAATACAGTATTCTACTTCCACACCCAGCTCCTTTAGCTCTGGAATTGTAGCATACTTCCCCCTTGTGCTGGCAATTAGTAGTTGCTAATTTAAATGTGAGATTAATAGAAGGCTTGGATGCTAGTCTTAAATTTTAGTGAAATACAAAACAATTTGATTAAGTAGAGATGATTCTTCTAATGACAGGCCAACTATTTCCAAACAACTTTTGAAAAGATTATGCAGTACTACTTAAAGAATTTTTCTTGTAGCAGAATTGCTGGCTTGTGTGCTAGCTTGGTGTAGTAATCTACCATGAGAAGTAAGCTGGTTTATGAATGATTTCCAGACTTCTCAAACATCATTGCATACCTGCATTCAAGAGATTAGACACAGCCTTGTTGGAAGAAGGCAGCTGTTACAGCATTTATGTTTCCTGCTATGAGGTTTTGCATTTCAGTACTTCCAACTTTAAAGCTTTTCCATGAGGTGCCAGGGTTTGTTTGGAGGAGATATCTTTTTTTCAGAGTTGTTAGATGTGTGTGTACTACATGTAGACATCAGCATTGGTTTTTGTTTCTGTTTTATTGACATGAGAATGCTTCATCAGATCTGTGATACCTAATCTAATGTTTGCTGTTGCTATTACAGAGCAGTTCTATTAGTGAACAGGAAACACAGGGTCCCAAGTCAGAAGTTTCACCATCCACTTCAGTTGTAACGGCAGAGCAACAACAAGAAGTAAGAGAGCTGTTATTTCACCCTGAAGAGTAATTGACTAGAAAGTCTCTGTCTTGTTCACAATAAACATATATTGCAACATTCATTATGAAGAAGCAGGATCGAATGTTGCTTATTTGCAATGTGTCAGTGTTAATTGCACCTGATTTGAGGACAGTTGCAAATGAAATCTTTTCGTTGGCTCTGTGTATGTCGATGCACCTCATTTTCATATGTTTTCTGTATTGCTGCTTGTTTCTTAGTGTGCAGGCTTTCCTTTGAGTGCTTTCAAACACGCTCTGTTAATTAGAATGGCAATGTTAATGACAATTTTCTATCATTTTCAAAAAAGGAAAAAAAAAATAAATCAGAAAACAATAAGCCTTGCCACCCTGATTTTGAAACAAATTCTTGAAGCCTCGTTTTGCTCAATTACAGTTTTTTGTGATTCAGGAACCAATTCGGCTTCAGAGGATGCCTGCTGCTCCTTCCCCCACCATTCAATCCATTTCTCTAGCTGTACCAAAGGTAGGGGGACTGTCCTAACCTTATTCTAAAGAACAAAGGAGAAAAATAGCTTTTATAAATTAGCCCTCCATGTTTGTTCTTGTCCTGTTTTGGTTTGTCATGTGTGTGTTTGTTAGGTCTGTGTTTTTAATCAGGTATTTCCAAATGGAATTTGGTGGGTTTTGATTTGCCAGAAGGGGTGACAAAAAATAGTTGGTTGTAGGTTTGGGTTTGAGTGTCTTACACAGTTGGAAATAAAACTGTTACTGGTCTCCTGCAGCACCTTTTACAAGCTGCACTTACTTAACAGAAGCCCAAGTTTCGTCATGTACTCTCTGATATACTGAAGGGTGGTGAAGGGAGATGCTTGCATTTCATAAGTACAGGAAGTCAAAAGTTATTTTTTTATCCTGAATGTATCTTTCAGCCTAAAGCTCACCAGCTCAATATCAAGTCATTCACAAGCCCTACTCAGTGTAGTCACTGCACCTCTCTTATGGTGGGATTAGTTCGACAAGGTTATGCCTGTGACGGTGAGTCAGTTAAACTTTCTGTATTTTCATCATGGCCTTCAAAAAGTCATCTCCAAAGACTACTGTGTTTTAGGGCAACCATTTCTTTAGGGAGGGAATGAAGGAGAGGGCTAACTGCCACTGAATGGGAGCTCTTTCTTTTGCATCATCATCAGACTTCTCAAGTCAAAGAATTAATATTAGCCCTCATAGTTCCTTTTCACATTATGAATTAGTTCTGCTACCACTAATGCTGTTACAGTGTGAGTTGGAGCGGGGCACGGATGGCAAGATGATTCTTCTATGTTGGCAGGACCATTTGCTGGGGGTTTTGGCCTGTAGCCTGTCTTATAGTTCACTAATTTTATTTAAAATGACTTCTCTGGTGCATGTGTCACTGTTGAGTTCCATGTTTGAGTATATGGAGGTATTTTTATTTGAAAATACTTGTTTGTATGTTGATTAGATGCATGAACTCAGTAAGTAGTCCACAAATCTGTTGAAGACACAGCAGTATAAATAATCTTATTGTATTTCTGTGCCCAGCTTATTTTTTGCTTGTGACACCATCTCCACTGACACCCTTCAGTATTATAATCAGATTGCCTCATCTGCCCTTCAGGGCAAATCTTCTAGTGGCAGTTCTTCCCCAGGAGCACCTATCACTCTGCCAGCACTTGCCCTGGGGCTGCCTTTTGTCTTCTGTTCCTGACAGTTCTGAACTCGCTTTGCATCTCTTCCTGCAAGTTTGAAACAGTGGTTTTTCCCTTAGTGTAGCTTTCAGTTTTGCTCTTTTTTCCCCTTGTGTGCTTTGATTAAGCTCTGCAGCATTAGTTTTCCAGTTTGCCTCTTGTACTCCAGATCTTGATAGCTACAGAAAAAACTAGAATCACATTGACATGAGAATAGAGATGGCTCCAGAAGAACAAGCCCTTACTATGTTCTACTTACTCCCAGTCATTTGCTTTTCCCAGTTCCTCCTATTTATCGTGCTGAACTTCCAGAAGCCTGTGGACCTGGCTATATCCTGTGGATTTTCCCTATTTTGCAACCAGTGTGCCTTGATATAGAATCATAGAATCCTAGAATGGTTAGGGTTAGAAGGGACCTCTGGAGGTCATCTAGTCCAACCCCCCTGCACTGGGCAGGGACATCCCCAACTAGAGCAGCTTGCCCAGAGCCCTGGCAAGCCTCACCTTGAATGCCTCCAGGGATGGGAACTCAACCACCTCCCTGGGCAACCTGGGCCAGTGTTCCATCACCCTTGTGGTGAGGAACTTCTTCCTAATGTCCAGTTTAAATCTACTCCTCTCCAATTTAAAACCATTGCCCCTTGTCCTTTCACTGCAGGCCTTTGCAAACAGGCCCTCTGCAGCCTTCTTGTAAGTTCCCTTTAAGTACTGGAAAGTCACTAGTAGGTCCCCCCAAAGTCTTCTCAGTCCCAAATAACTATGATGCCTTCTGATGCCTCCTGAAAGAGCTGAATTTATTATCTGGTCTTAGGGAGCACCTACACTACTTCACATGAGTGACTTTTTTTGGTAACTCCTGTCCTACTTGGACTTTGTATTTATGGGACTAGATGTTCATAGAGTGTCTGCCAGATGCCTACTTCTGAGAATATGGTTAAGAGGAAGCATAGGACAGATCACAGAGCCACTCTCTCAGTGCCTTCTCAAGCCTATTGGTAGAAACATGGGAGCTGGGACAAACTAGGAAAAATTCCTGTAGGAAGATCTGACCCGTAAACTGGGTTGGATGCCTCAATATAACATGTTAATTTATTCCATAGTTCTTGTAGTCTGTGCATGTCAAGAGGCATATATTGTGCGTTTTTTCTGTGTAGTGCTTCTGTATGAAGTGCTCTATAGACAAGAGACCTAGAGACTTCTGTCCCTTGCTGCTACAGCACAAAGTGGTACAAAGGCAGATGGGGTAAGAAAGACTGCAGTCATTAGATGCATGGAAGTAAAGATGTATGCTCTTTGTTTGAACTCTGAGATACATATATATGCCCCTTTCACCACACAGCGTTTTTCAATCCATGTCCTCTGGTATTTATGTTGTTATACTTGAAAGTCTATGGCCTTGTTCAATAGTTTAACCCTTTATAATATTTTTGGTTAATTTAGTGTTTGCAACGTTCTTGCATACTTGGATCAAATTAAACATCTACTATATTTATCTTATCTCCTATCATTGGCCCATGATGTTTATTCCTTCTTTATGCATACTTTTCCACTTTTGTAACTGAGTTAGTTCCTGCTTGTCATTAGTGAGGGTGACCAACTCCTTTTCCTTCTGGAAAATCATAAGTTGCCTTGAAATGTGGACTCAGTCCCTGCCTTATGGAAGGAATAGGCTTAAAAGAAAAAATAAAAGCACTTTGCAGAGTCTCATACAATATCTAGGTGTGTTCACTCCTTTAGCATAGTGGCCTATTGCAGTATTTGACTGCCAGTTTCAGTGTGATTAATTAATTTGCTGAGTGTGAGGGTAGACTACATTAATCTTCTGTTATGATTGACTCATACACGCATTTCACTGTGAATTTTCTCTTTTGTACTTAGTGTGTTCATTTGCATGCCATGTTTCCTGCAAGGATAGTGCACCTCAGGTCTGCCCCATACCTGCTGAGCAAGCCAAAAGGCCTCTTGGAGTAGATGTGCAAAGAGGAATAGGAACTGCTTATAAAGGTTATGTCAAGGTAATAGTCTTTTGTTCTTGGATAAGAGAAGATACTCCATTTACAGCTGTGCAGCTTGGAACCTCTGTTTAAAACAGATTTCCTGAATTGTGCTAAAGCCTTTAGGCTTTGTGTGCCATCTATGTAACCTATTTAACCTTCATTGCTTCAGATGTGGAAGAAAAAGTTGGTTTTATTACAAGAGCTAAAGCTTAGTAGATTAGGAGGTACAATGTTCATAAGAAGCAGGGGGAGGGAAGCATACTTTAAGGAAGAATTTTTATTGTTGATTGTGTAAGCATTAGTATAAAGCTAAACTGTCCTATCACTTTGGTATTTGTGAAATATACAAGCACCATTGCTTCTCCTAATACTGCCTAATGTATTTGTTAAACTGTAACAGGGAATGGTTGAACTTGACATTTTTCACTCTGTTTTGAAGGGCAAGGAGAGTGTGTTCTAATTCCATTGATCTAAGTATAAGCTTTTCTAAATGTCCCTGTTTTCTGTGTCTACTACATGTGCTTACATTTAATAAGCAATCAGTTATTTATACACAGGTCCCAAAGCCTACAGGAGTTAAGAAAGGGTGGCAGAGGGCTTATGCAGTTGTCTGTGACTGTAAACTGTTCTTATATGATGTGCCTGAAGGAAAATCCACCCAGCCTGGCGTTGTTGCAAGTCAAGTCTTGGATCTCAGGTTTGTATTACTATGACAGAGTAGAAGTCCTAACAGGAATATAGGAATATTTATTTATAGCACACAAGAAACTTCTAAGATCGTGAGAGCTCTGGTCTGAGAAGACCTGTGTGTTCTGTATATAAACCACAGCTAAGTTTAGGCTGGATTCGTTGGCTCAGCAACAAGTCACTTGCGTTACTATCACTAGTATTTACAGTATTAGCATAACTCTTCCTAGAATTCCATATGCACTCATTCAAAACAAATAGACTTTGGTAGATTGTTTCTCCCCCTGCACTCTGACCTCAACATTGAATCACAGATCATTCCATAATCAGTGATTTCAGGAGCACTGGAAAAACAGAAGTAGTCCTCAGAAAACACCAACTAGTTTACAAGTGGCTCTGACTCTGCCTTCTCACAGGATTTATTTTTTCATGGTGAAGTATTTGAACTACTGAACACTGCTTAAAAAAGATCTCAGCCTTACACTGATCACAGTAACCAAGAAGATTTTTTTTTTAGTTTATTTCAATCTGTGGAAATACCAAGGAAGTGTAATTAATACCTTTTAATGTTACAGCATCTTCTGTCTCTATTGAAGATAAATTTTCACATTCCCAAGCACTTTGCTTTCTGTTTTTCCATACAGTAATACTGTGGGGTTGCAGCAGAACTGCTGTTCTGTTGGCACATTCATGATCTGAGAACCATCAGTGTCAGCTCTCTCTGACCTGCTGGCAGTGGGAGCAGCAGCACGGAAGTATTGCAAATAACAGCATTCACATCAGTACATGGCTTGAAGCAGCTCAGCCAGATATTATACAAACTGTCCCATGTTTTATATGCTTATTGTATCTGCCTCTTTGAGTCTGTCTTCTGAGGATTTTTAGATGTTTTAATAGATGTTAACCACCACAGCTATGAATTCTAGCATGGGCAAATTTCAGACATTAGTGTCATCTTTACACTAAAATTGGCAATTATGGTGATCAACTTGGTCAAATTCCATTTAAAAAGGCTTGTATAGGCAAGCTCTTTGGGGTGGAGCACTCTGAAATGCAAAAGTTGTTCTGAAGTCTGTTTATTTTACTATAATAGAGAATAAAATTGAGCTGTTTTGAAAACCCTTATTTGAATCGCATAACCTATAATTACATTGCCAAGAGCTCTTTATATGATCTTGCTTTTTTTCCAAAGGCCCCTCTCTTGCTACACATTGAGCTATGAATTATTCATTTCTAATGCATCTGCTGGGCTGGAAGAGCAATATTCTTGCTACTAAGTGTAGAATAGGTGTGATTGGTAAACCAAAAGTACACAAAGCCACCCCACTTAATATCAGGTGGACAGAGTTACACATGCTGAATGCCATAGAAACACAACTAAAGCTTGTGAGTTGTTTGGGTCAAGGATGATTAGACTGCAAACTATTGGAACAGTTGTGATATCAATTAGATTTTGCTAAATAATGTTGGTGTGTACATGTATATGATTCTCTTGCTCTGTTTCTTACTAGAGATGAAGATTTTTGTGTGAGCTCTGTCCTAGCATCGGATGTAATACATGCAACTCGTAAAGACATCCCTTGTATATTCAGGGTATGGCTACCAATTTACTCTTCAAGAAAATACAAGTTAAATACCTATCTTCTGTTTTGATAGCAAAGTATATTATCCATATATAATGTTTATTGAGTTATGCAGAAATATAATAGTTTATAGGAGGTGCTGAAATGTGTAGAACAACACCACGATACCTTATAACTAATTCCAAAGAACAAAGTTCTCATCTTGCTGCTTCCTTGCATAAAGTTTGTAGTTTTAAAAAAAAATCCTTTACTATAATTCAGTATACTTTTGTCTTGTCTTCCATTGGCATGACTAGAGTCTAGTTTTTCTTCCTTAGCTTTAGAGGACTCTTGCTTTAGGAACTGATACTACAGCAGAGTAAGCTGAAGCTGGATTGTGCTCACTCATTCTAGTTTGCCATGTATTGTCCTGTAGAAAAAAATGTTTGAAATGTTAGTATCCTTAATTTCATATTTAAGTATTGTGAAAAAAATTAAAATAAGATAAAATAATTAGCTGAGTTATAATAATCTCTTTGATATGTATTCTATCTGAATGCTGTATTTAGTTTTAACAAGAGGAGCCGCTTTCCTAGCTTTTGTGTGAATTCTATTTACTCTGCAATTTTAGAGTGCATTAGTAGCCAGTATCCATAATCTCTTGCATTTGAATACAGAAACTCATAGTTTTCAGCATCTCTGATCCTCAGTCATTTACAATCAAAGTCAATGGAACATGGAAGCCAAAATGCTGACAGTCACATGTGATGACAATCATTTGTTCCTTTAGGGTTTACTTAGAAAATGTCTTGGCTACTTGAATGCTTCTGTGGCTTTACTTTTCTGCTTTTTTTTTTGCAGAAATATTTTCTGCAGTAGATTTTCATCCTTTAGTTTACTACTACTTTTACCTTCATTTTCCTCTTACTCATTTCTAAATGTTTGGGATTTTTTTTTCCCGATCTGCCTGCTCTCCTCTCAACTTTTCTGCTGTGGGATATTACAGGAAAGGACTTCTGAGGAGAGAAAATGAGCTGTGCAGAATGATGGTTGTTTTGTTTAGGAACAAGGCTTCAGTACAGGGCTTCAGTTTAGTCTACCTGACTTGCAGTTTTTAACTGAAAGGGTATCTAAGGAAAAAAAAAAGCAAGCTGTTGTCAAATATCCCAATGTAAGAATACTTGTGTGGATAGACTTGACAAAATATCTCCATGCTTTGATCCCATTATCCTCCACTGAAGCCTGGTTTACATACACTATTGGCAGGGACCAGAGAAGATTCTCCCAAAATCTACCTCTTTTCTCAGTTGTATGTTATCATGTTAGCAGGTGAGACTCGGACCCAGAGAGACCTCCTTCAAAAGAAGGAATTTCTAAAACTGGAAACCAGTAAGATTTGATGCAAGAGAGTATTTTCTCAATTTCGTTTAATTCTAGATTTGCATCTTTCTGACATAATGACAGTGTGGCTTCTACACAACAGTTAAAACTGTTACTTTATATTATCTGTGTAAAAAGTGATCCTTTTGTACCTGTTGCTTCATGTAACGTGATGACATTGGTAGCCTATCAGAGAAAGATTTTCATTTTGGGGGTATCTTCCAGCAGTAGAAAGAAATGACAGAGTGCTGCCAAACACCAAAATATTGCTACCTCTGCCCTTCCAGGAAATCAAAAGCAGTAAGACCTTATCTCTGACTCCAGCATCTCTCCTTGCTAACCAGTTTCTAAAGCTGGATATTAGGGCATCCTTGAATCCAGACACTGTAGTCTTAAGTGCTGCCATAATACATTTTTTATAATAGTGTAAGAGTGTCTGTAGTGGAGCCCTTCCACAGCTTAGCAGTTTGAGTTAAGAAGCTTTGAGTTTCATAGCAGATACTGGATTTTTGTCTGATTAATAATGCTAGGTATATTATGACCAACTTCTTGCATTTTTTCTGCATTTGACTGCACATAAGTCTGAGGAGTATTAGATGGTGGTACTTCAAAGGGAAACCAATAGCTGAAGTCTGGTTTCGTTTGGTTTTCAAATTTAGCCTCCATCCATTTTTAAAATATTAATGCTTAGTTACAGTTTAGACATGAACAAAGCTTGATGCAGAGTAATAAGAGCTATGAGCAATTGCAGACTACTCAGTTCTTTTCCTACTGCTCTTCACTTTCATCTTATTTCTGGAGTTCTGGTTTTGACGTTGTATTGTCCTAAGTTTGCTTTCAGATATACTTTATCTTTAAGATGAATGTTACTGCTTAATTCACTCTTCCAGGAAGTGTAAAGTTGCATAACCACATCATTCATCTTTCTTTATGGTGATTTTCTTTTCAAGGCATATAGGCTGAAGGTGTGTTATTGAATGTATGATTAGTTACAGCCTTCAGTTTTGCACCTTCTGCTGCTTTTTTTTTTCTGTTTAACTTGTTATTCTGAAAGTCTGTTGTGAAGGCTGGTACTGGCTTATGGCCTGTTGGCCTGTTTTTCTGTTCCCATGATATCACAAAACCTTCAATCTCTTCATATAGGACACAAAACTAATTTTAACAATTAGTAAGCCTGTACTTACTACAGTAAGTACAACTTACTTATTGGGGGCAACAGAAAGCTCCTGGATAGTTTTTCTACAGTACATTCTACTTTGAGATATGTAGGATAATTTACCTGAAAATCAAGTGAAGCCATAGTGATTTTCTTTTAACATGGGAAGCAGGAGAATGCAGTACTTCACTGTCAAAGCATTGCTTTCTCTAGAGCTTTTAATGCATATATGATAGATTTTCCTCCTGGACAAATATTTTGACAGTTAAGTAGCAAAATCATATCTAGAACTGATCATAGCAATGTTATTGGATTTAAATGCATCTGACTTAGAAAGCATGTGACTCAGAAAGAATGTGTCTCATTTTCAATAAGTTATTAAAAGATGATATGGGAAAGGATGGCATGCTGCAGAGGTTCCAGTTCAGAGCAGGAAGGAGCTTTTTACTGCCACAAATTGATTACTGTAGGAAAGCAATATAGCATTCCTTGCCCATAGTTTAGGATTCAGAGTGATTAAGCAAGACTGTTTTTAAACAAAACCATTGCAGCTTGTGTAGACTTTTTTTGAAGCACTGTGGTGTTTTGCATTCCCCTCAGGAACATCATCGCATTGTTACAAAAAAGTGTTATTTTAATTTCACAGTTCTGTGAAGTATATAGTGCTGACAAAAAGGACTTTTATTACTCTTATTCATTTCACTTTTTCTGTCTGTTAAAAGGTGACAGCTTCTCTCTTAGGTTTGCCTTCAAAGTCTTGTTCTCTACTGATCCTGACGGAAAATGAGAACGAGAAGAGAAAGTGGGTTGGAATCCTAGAAGGGTTGCAGTCTATCCTGCACAAGAACAGGCTGAAAAACCAGGTTGTGCATATTCCACAAGAAGCCTATGACAGTACGCTGCCTCTTATTAAAGCAAGTTTAGCTGCTGCTATTGTAGGTATGTTTATTTTAACTTCTGTAAGTGTGTGAGGGTTGTTGGACCTTTTACATGGACTTGTGTAATGAGAGCACTGACACCTTGAAATAAATTCCTCAGCGAAATTCCTTCAGAGGAATTTAATAATGGGGGAGAGGGGAATGCTAATGTTACATTGATATTCAAATTTCTTCATCCACTCATAAATTGGTTAGTTGTTTATCAGGTTGCTTTAGCAATGCAGTATATGGCATGCTCTTGAATGTCTGCATGAACTTAAGCAAAATTGATTTGCTGTTGAAAATCTATTTGTCCAGAAACTTTTCCAGCTGTTCAAAGCAAACAGTCTATTTTAAAGATAAGATTAAGAGAGGTGATTCTGCCACTTTACTCTGCTCTGGTGAGACCTCATCTGGAATACTGTGTCCACTTCTGGAGCCCTCAATACAGAAAGGCCATGGAGCTGATGGAGCAGGTGCAGACGAGGCCACAAAATNCTTTTTTTTTTCCTTCCTGGTTTAGATCGAGATAGAATAGCGATTGGTTCAGAAGAAGGACTGTATGTGATAGAGGTGACCCGTGATGGTAAGTTGGGCTTAATCCATGCAGTAATTACATACAGAATAATGAACTCCGTGACTTTTAGTGCTGTTATAATATAGGTTATACAACAGCCCTTCATGTGTAGTATGTATTCAGCACTCAGTTAAATGATGAGAAGGAGAAATGAATGTGAGATACAAGCACTAATTCGGTCATTAGCACTACATTTAGTTGGCTGGCAGAAATTAAAGGCATGAGTTACTGGGCATATTCTGACACATTCTCACCTTAACTATGTTCATGCAGCAGGTAGCAAAATGCTTCAGCATGCAGGCATTTACCGAACAGAACTTGAATTGAGTGAGGAAGACATGGAAACAGACTTATTCCAACCTGCACCATCAGAGGACTCAAAATGGAGAGATTTAGAAGTTAGATAGCCAGTGCAAGCAACACAAGAGTTTGAGGACTTTCAATTAAAGCCCCTGTGTATTGTTGTCTGTTTCTTCCAGAAGTTTGACAACCACACACATACTGTTTCAGACCACTGATGTCCAAAGCAAATGTCTTGCTTGCCTCTATCCATTATCTCTTTATTTCCCTGGCTCCATGCTTCCTTTGGAATCTGCTTTGTACTTCTTGTTCTTAACACGCTCTGCCCTCTGCTTCAGGAAAAATGGGGTCAGCTTAGCCTGTGTTTTTTGAGGACTTACCATGCCCATTCCAGAAATTCACACAGAGCTCCAGGTGTCATAGCCAAGTGTATGCTGCATAGTCACTGGGCAGCACAGGCATATCCCTCTATAATTGATAAGGCATCACAGCTAGGGAGTAAGGGAAGCATTTTTCCCTTTCACCCAATATACTGACCACAAACACAAATAACAATGGGAGGCATGGTGGGAAAAGGATGGAGGCCAAAAGGATCTCTAGCACATGAGCATGGAGATTATTTGGGGTCAATCTGTACCAAATGCAATTTTAAATGTGGAAAAACAAACAAGTCTGCTTAATTTTGCAGTCTTACTTCCAAAATAAGATGTTCTTGTTTTGAACAAATGAACAACAACAAAAAAACCCCTAGTTGAGTTAAACTGAATTTATACAAGTAACATATTTCTGTGAAGCAACGCAGATTTAAAATGCAGTGATCTACTACTATTTGTCCTTTTCCAAGTTACCCTAGGAAATATTAGTTATTTTTTTCTCTCTCTGACTTCAAAAGCACCAACCATACTTGGTGAAATCTATGATTTCTTGTAACTCCTGAGGCTCTCTGGATTTAGAATATTGTCTAAATTTATATTTTTTGTGGTATAAGGCCTAACAGCCTTGGCTCTCTGACAGGATTGTTTCTGACAAAATACCTAATGCTTTCTTTACCTATATTTATAACCTCTGAGCTTAGTTTCTTCTGGTGTCTTTAACCGTCTGGAAGTTGAGTATGTTGAGGTCAGTAATAAACATCAGTAAAATTAAAAGATGCCTTTTCAAGCTTTGGAAAAATCACTGAGACACTCCTGAAATATCTGTTTCTGGTCATTGTCATTCAAATTTCAAAAAAGATATTTCTTCAAATTTAGCCTTGATGGAAGAATTTGAATTTCCTTTTTCAAGGCAATTTAGTTTGTGGCCATTTGAAAGTTGGATTGCAGTCATGCTAAAACTTGCATTTCAATGTAAAATAAAGCAGTGAATGTGAGATTTTAAAGACATACTTGACTTTAAACAGATGAAGTCAGGGATGTGATTTTGCGGCAAAAAGCAAAATGTTATGTTTCCTCTTGCTTAGAATAAGCCATTGCCCAATTCCAGGAGAAACTGCCTTATACATGGAGACAGCAGATATTTGAAATTATTTTTAGCAGTAATAAATGCCATTCCTTTGAGTAAGCTTCCAGTGGTAACCATTCTGTAAGTACTCAAATATAAACATATCTTCAAATGCAAATAATTCCAGAGATTCCAGTGCAACTTCTTGCATAAAAGAAAAATGTACATTTAATTTAAAAGGTCATTTCATAAAGTAACAATTATCTGCATCACCATGTCATATGTATATGTGAAAATGAATTCTCAATTTTAGTTTTAACTTAGAAGATGTTTTGCAGGAGTTTTCTGTGGCCAGTTCCTGTGTGTTAATGGCATTTTTATAAATTGTAATCTCTTTTACATTTTATGGCAGTTGTAATTTTCATTGTTAATTAACTGCCAGCTGCTTATATCAAAGGTCTTTGGTCAGAATATCACTTAGTTTTTCACAAGTAAACTAAACTGTAAGCTGGAGCTGGAGCAAGGGAAAAGAAGAATCTTTTCTCTGTGGTGAAGTTCCAACAGCTGATTATTTCATACAGCATTTCTTCAGACATATCTTCTATTTGTGCAAGTAGGGGGATGGCACAGAAGTACTTGACTTCCTGTTATAACAGCCAAAATCTTGTTACAAAGGTTAAAGAATTTGGTAACTTGGCTAGGTTACTCAACTGTTACTGAAAAAAATGCATATAATTTCCAGTTTGGGTTTTTTTTTTTAGTTATCATTCACAAGTATTTTGAATGCATTCAGTTAACAGAAAAATGAAAGTGATATTTTAATATAATTGGCTTATGCATATTATGCTTCCTAGTCTAGAATTGCTTAGTCTCTTCTGTTTGTACCCCATGAAATACTCACTACTTTTTTGAAAGTGTCTGTATACCCCAATGCAGAACACATTGCATCTAACCCTCTTAACTGACTTTAACCCAGTTTTAAAAACCCTTTCAAGTAGTGAAACTCCCCAGCTTCCACAGGTAGCTTAGCTAGTCCTTACTGTGAGGAGGCTCTTCCTGGTGCCTGTCCTAAACC
This sequence comes from Bucco capensis, assembly GCA_013396975.1. Lineage (NCBI taxonomy): Eukaryota > Metazoa > Chordata > Aves > Piciformes > Bucconidae > Bucco > Bucco capensis. Next base: position 368,369 of record VWZO01004378.1, on the reverse strand, counting down.
TCTCTTCCTACAGCTTAAGCCCATTTTTTTCTAACCCTTTCCCCATCACACACAGCATTTTTTGCCTTTCCATACAAGTGTTTAACACCTGCTCGCTGTACTGCTTTTGTATTTGGCTGAAACATTTGCCAGCAGTACAGCATTTGGTATCTTTAGTTATCAGCACTGAATGCTTTATATTTCTTCTGTTTGTGTTCTGCTAATTTAGTCTTCCTTCATAATTTACTAAAGATGTTATTTTCCTGAAGGTGGGACCCTTTTCAGAAGGTACAGCATCTTGCAATGTGTAGATAGTTACAGATATTATTATATAAGACATTTTCTCCATTTATCCCAGACTGCTTAACTTCTTTCCTGCAAACTGTTGCTGAGACTTTGTATCAATAAAGTTACAGAAATGCTTTCTTCCATTGTTTGTCCTGAGAATTAATAACAGAACATCAGACATGTGTAAGAAGTGTTTTTTCTTATCTGGTATGTGTCTGTGTTTAGGTTCATTTTCAGACACTGTATATAAGTGTTTCCAGGCCTGATGGTTTTCTTGTTTAACTTAGGGCAGCTCTTGTTTCTTTTGCAGTGATAGTCCGAGCTGCTGACTGCAAGAAGGTGTACCAGATAGAGCTTGCTCCCAAAGAGAAAATTATCATCCTCATTTGTGGTCGGAACCATCATGTTCACCTTTACCCCTGGGCATCTCTGGATGGGTCAGAAGGAAACTTTGACATTAAGCTTGCAGAAACTAAAGGCTGCCAATTGATTACAACTGGAACGCTAAAGAAGAGTTCTTCAACTTGTTTGTTTGTGGCTGTCAAACGACAAGTTTTTTGCTATGAAATTCACAGAACTAAACCTTTCCACAAAAAATTCAATGAAATTCAGGCTCCAGGAACTGTACAGTGGATGACAGTGTTCAAGGACAAGCTCTGTGTTGGCTACCAGTCTGGGTTCTCTCTGTTGACCATCCAGGGAGATGGACAATCTATAAACCTGGTAAATCCTAATGACCCCTCGCTTATCTTCCTCTCACAGCAGTCTTTTGATGCCCTTTGTGCTGTGGAGCTCAGTAATGAGGAATACCTGCTTTGCTTCAGCCATATGGGAGTATACGTCGATTCACAAGGTCGAAGGTCACGCATGCAGGAACTAATGTGGCCTGCAACTCCTGTTGCCTGTAGTATGTATATGTTTTTCTGTTGCCATATCCCTGTTGCTGCTTTACTTGTCTAAAAATAATCAGCATTGTATTCTATTTTGCTTTGGTTTGTCTTTCAATATCTACAGTTTGAGTTTTGATGAGTTAACAGGATACATAGAACTTTCTGATGGTAATTTTGTACTTGGCAATCTCCAGGGCTGAGATCCTGGATGTGGCAAGAAAAGAAGCTCTGTCTTTTTACAGGACACAGAAGAACAAATAATGGAATGCAAAATAACTTTTACAGAGAGTAGTCCAGAATGCAGGACAGTGCAAGACTACTGGTCTGTGAAATCCTGTAAAAGTTATTGCTCTCCTTGAGAGTGTAAATGTCTAGTTGTCTTTAGGATGTCCTCTGTGTCTTGTGTTCAAAGTACAACAGAAAGCTGAAGAAGGGTAACAGTTACTCTAAAGATTCATAAAGATAACAAGAGGTTAAAAATATTGCTTTTGGCAGAATTCCTAGGAATTTTTCTCATTTTAGTTTTATTTTTAGGAGGAGAATTTCCAAAAATAATAGAGAGAGGTAGGGGGTAATTTTTCAGCTGCTCTGCTTGTTTGTGAGCATTGGTTTATCAAATAGTTAGGACAGAGGCACAAACAGAGCATTTTTTCAGTATTTGGTAGTCAGAGGCAGTTCATGGTAAAAAACAGGATTTCTATTTGGAGCTCAAATAGCAGTTAAAATGTTTAGAATGATTGAAGGCAAGAAATAGCTTTTTGTTTAAATAGTGGAGCAAGCAGTTAGGTACGTGTTGGTTTGATCAGACCAGGCCCTAACAGCAGTTTGTTTTGTTGTAATTGTCTTGAACTGAAATAGTTTACTTGCTATACTCTGACCTAGTTCTGTACAGAAGACTGAAGGAGAGGCCCAAGGAAACAATGTAGTTGAAAATCTACTGTAAAACACCATTAGCCAAAACTAATGTTTCCTTTTCCTGTATCAGCTTTACAGTTTTTTGCTTTTCAGCAAACTAGACTTGCTAGTTAATGTTTTTTTTCTGTCATTAGAAGCTGCTCTTACTGTAAACTGTTTTACATCATTCTTGTATGTGCAGTCCTGAGTGGCATTGGCCTCAGGCTGTTTCTGTAGAAAGAGCAATTTTTTCCACTGCCAAAGGAAACTGGATTATTTTCCTTTTCATTAGCCTTGTCCTCCCTCCTCAGTTCTGACCTGTGTCACTAGTGATGGTGGCTTTTTTTAACTGTCCCATCAGGAGATCATTAAAGTGGAAATGGTTGCCCCTCCTTGTTGCAGTTCCTGCAGTGGTAAAGGGCCATATTGTAGAGAGGTTTTAGGATACAATGGAGAATTTCTCTACAGCATTCAGTCCCCTCATGTTAGGAGAGGCTGAGGTCTGTGCTAACACAGTCATCTCTGTTATCTTGGGTGACCTGTCTAGGTTGCAGTTAAGCCAGCTTAATGTGTTGGCTCTCTGCTGAGTCAGTGTAGGCATTGTGGGCTGCTTAGCTTGAGTACAGCACAGTGCACAGACTTGGAGCCAGCAGATCTTGAAGCTACAGCATGGGCAAGCCCATTGCAGACACTGACATGTTCCTCTGGGAACAATTTGAGATCTGATCAAGCTCATCAGCTCTGGCCTTGGCTACAACCTGTCCAGCCAGTAGCAACTGGTGTTTCTGTGTGATGCTCAATGATGTCCCTTGGTTTGGACATCCAATGGTGACCCAATATAATAATTATTTGACCATAAATCACTTCTGGGATACATATTTATGATAGTCATCCAAGGCTTTCTGTGTATGAATTGAAAAAAATAGCACCACAACTTTACATCAGTTCTTCTAAGAAGATTCTGAAATGTGTTTAGTGTCCCACTGGGTTATTTTCCTTTTGTTTATTGAAGCAGTTCTTTTCTCTATTAAATCCCATAAATTTTTAGTAACTGCTTTTTACATGAGGACACAGTCTTTACACGAACAGAAGCCTGTTGGTATGAAGCTATAGGGATCTCTGCTTTTCATTTGACTTAAAATAAACTTGTCTACCGGTGCCTTTTATGCTTTTAAAAAGAAAAGTTGAAAAGAGAAAATGGGTTGTAGGCTTTAAGCATTGTGACATTTTTCTGTTAACCTGATGAAAGCAACTCATACATGAATATCTAAAGCTAGATGATTGTCAGCAAAAGAGGAAGGAAATTGAGAACAGATCTGCATCATGACTTCATGACCCACCTCACAGATGGTGACCCTCTTTTTTCCCCTGCATGGCAGATGTAGAGTTAGTTTGTTACTTCCGAAATGAAGTCATCTGCATCTGCAGAAAAGCTAACTGCTCAGTTCCTACCAAGTAGCAAATCTGTATATGTCTGAAAATTTCAGATGCTGTTTTGCAATTTCATGAAATCATAATCTGAAGTTTAAAAATACTGAAAGGGTCAAATTTAAACCTTTCCATGATGCTGGCCGTTATCATTAGCAGATCTGTTATCACAAAAGTGCTCGAAAGTGGGTCTGGGAAAAATGTTTTAAAATGTATCTTGCACATAGTGGAAGACTTGTTAACTGTTGAAATTTGCTGAAATATGTGTCAGTCCTGGACTACTGAAACCACATTAGAGTGTTCTGTTTGTTTTTAATCTTTGCAGGTTGCAATTCTTCGTACATAACAGTGTATAGTGAGTATGGTGTTGATGTATTTGATGTTAACACTACGGAATGGGTCCAGACTATTGGCCTGCGAAGGGTAAGTAATTTTCTCTGAGTATAGAACTTAATTATGNAAAGCCTAGCCACGACAACGAGAACTTAATTGCTTTATTTCCAAATGAGATGTTTTTTCACAGGGTGTGCTAGGCTTGTGTTAATTCTCTGCTGCCTTCTTCAAAACAGATCAGACCATTAAACATGGATGGCACACTGAATCTCCTTAGCTGTGAGCCACCAAGACTAATATATTTTAAGAACAAGTTTGCAGGTGAGTATTGAGCAAGGGGAGGAAAGGGAAAATGATACAAAGCTAACTGAGTAATTTTAAACAATGTTACCTGTGCATGAAATGAAACTTGTATTGGATGTGTCTGAGTCAACATGTACCTATGTATGTGAAATTGCATTGTGAAATTACAGCAGGAGCTGGCCTCAGTGTACCAGAAACATCTGACAATAGCAAGAAGCAAATGCTTCGAACGAGGAGCAAAAGAAGATTTGTATTTAAGGTTCCTGAGGAAGAACGATTACAACAAAGGCGGTAAGAATTTAATTGTGATATATAACTTAATATATATGATGACATGCAGAGACTGGGAATGCTAACAGTAAAAATCACTCTGTTCTTTTAGGGAAATGCTTAGAGACCCTGAGCTAAGGTCAAAGATGATTTCTAACCCAACAAATTTCAACCACGTGGCTCATATGGGACCAGGAGATGGAATGCAGGTTCTCATGGACCTTCCACTGGTAAAATATATTTAAAAGGGAGGGAGATACATGTGTATTTGCTCTTGCTCAAAACACTGTGTAGATGAGCTGTATGGAGTGTATTATCTCTGTACCAAATTCTTCTTTTAATCGTTATAAGAAAGATGAACTTTCCTGATACGCAATGCTTCTAAATCCTGTGCAAGGAAATACTGTTATCTGACTTATGAATGAGACACTGAAAGAAATGGATACCAGGGCCAGGAGCTTATTAGTAGTTTTGTAAATAATCAGTCTCTCCTCCTTCCTTTTTCTTGTTTGTCTTCTTAAAATAACAGAATGAATTTCCTACCCCCTCATCCTCTCGACATTCTGCTTTGATATCACCTCCAACAGGCTTTGAGCACGTCTATCACATGAGCCCTATCTCCAGAGTGACTCTCCTCACTGCAAGGCTCCCCTCTGCTTTCTTCCTCTTCCTGTCCTTCCTATGCTTCCCTAGCCAAGGGTAGGAGTAGCTACAAGCTGTTAGGAACTGGAATGGTGTGCTTGTGGCACTTTGCCAATTCTAGAGCAAAAACAAAGGGGGAAAAAATAACGCTGTGGGGGTAACTAAAATGCGTGTGAGTTGCAGTGCTTTATAGCATTATTTTTTGTTTGTATTTAACAAATAGAGCATTTGGGGAGCTATTTTAGTGTGGATCTATGAGAGGAGGGCGTGAAGATGCCCTTTTTTGTTCTGGACCCTCCATTTTCAGCTGCTAGTCAGGCTTTCTCTTGTATTTCTCAGCTAGCCCAGATGAGAGTTACACATTTGTCCTTTCAGCAGGAGGTGGAAGGAAAGCAAAGCTCTTGGTACAGTCCCTGGCCCTTCATAGAGGGTTTGCTGGCTGACAGGTTCTAGTAGCTGCTGTGGGGCTTAGTTCTTTCTCTGTCTTTCTCAGGGTTTGTGTCTGTTACTGAAAATATGTGGATGTGGTCAAGTAAGTTCAGAGTTTTTTTACCAACACTGGGTTGTAATAGCTTCAAAAGCACAGTAAAGTTTTCATGAGTAACAACTCCTAGTTGGATAGCTTTTGTTGCTGGCTAACAAGATGTTTTATTTTAACTGTAGAGTGTCCTACCTGCTGCACAGGATGAAAAACCAAGCCCATCTACAGCTAACCTCTCAAGGCAGCAGCAGCAGAGAAACAAAACCTATATTTCGTGGCCCTCATCAAGTAAGACTGGAAGCAAGCTTGGCATTCCTAAGCTGTAATTTATGGTTTCACCAAGAGGTGTAAACATTCCTTTTCTCCTTCTTGCTCTACAGGTGGCAGTGATGTGGGAGGAGCTATGCCTTCCCGAAGTATGTCTGATCCTGACCAGGAATTTGACAAAGAGGTACATTAACTTTTTACTATATTGAGACTAGATAATATATTGTTGCTGTAGACTGTTTTCCTTTTCCAGTAAATTAAATTTCTGAGGAAATACTTCATAAAGACCACATCTTCATGGAGATGTTTTCCTTCCACAAACATTTTCTCCAGCCTGTAATATATGATTGCAAGTTAGATATGTCAGAACAAAAGCAAGGCTGCGAAAAGATCTTTTTGTGGTGCTATTTTAAGAAGTATGTCGTGGATTAAACTTGGTAGACAAGGGAAATTTGACTAATTGATGAAATGTCCTCCAAACTCCTAAAAATGTTCTCTGGGCTATTAGCATGGAATAGGAAAGTAATATGGCTAATTAAGTGATTCTCTGTGCTGTCTTAAGGAAGACTTTTTGTCATGTATCTTGGGAAGGAATCATGTTTTAAAATACATAAAACTTCTTTTAGGAAGAGTAAAAGTACATGCCAGTAGTCACCAAACTGAAAATATCCTGGCCATACAAAACTGGTGCCCCTGAATCTAAGGAGAGAAGATGTATGGTTTTTGTTTCCTTGATTTATCCTGAGTGTAGCTTCTTCCAAACTTGTTCAAGCACCGCCTGTGAAAGGAAAGTGTTAGGAATTGTTCCTGGGAGATAAACTACTAGATCAAGATCTTTGCATCTTTTTAGTGCCTTTTGGTACCCAGCTACAGGCCCATGTAATGCTCTGGATTTTGAAGGGTGTCTTCCTGAAAACAGCCGTTTGCAGGATGCCTTTAGTACACCCCAAGTCAAAGCATTTGTCCAGAGTTCGGATCACAGCCGTGCTCTGACTTCCTTTGTCACCTTGAGTAAGCCATGTGAAAATAGGGACCTCTAAACACAGGTATTTTTGAAACTGTCTTGATTTTCAAAGGGTGCTGATGATGAGCATCCTTCCCCAACTTGTTTACATTCCATGCTCAAATGATAATTGCTGTTTGTAGGCACAAGGGGGTTTTTTTGGTAGATCTTAGAATTTCTGCTAAGTTCTTAAAAACTATAATGGTTTGAAACTTGAAAAAGGAGTCTCTAACCATACCTTTTGACTTTATATTGTTTTTCCAGTGGCTTTTTGTTTTAACGCAGCATGAACTGGATCACGTTTGGGTAATATTGTTCTAGATGATCTTACTGTTGTTTGAGCCATGCAAAACTTGTGAACAGCATTTTTGAAGGATGTTGATGATGACTTGCATCAGAAATAGTGTGGCCAGCAGGACTAGGGAAGTGATTGTGCCTCTTTACTCGGCCCTGCTGAGGCCACATCTTGAATACTCATAGAATGTTCTGAGTTGGAGGGGACTTACAAGGATCATCAAGTCCAATTCCCATTTATGCAGAGGACAACCCCTAAAGTTCACACTGTGTGTCTGAGAGCATTGTCCAGATGTTTCTTGAATTCTGTCAGGCTTGGTGCTCTAACTGCTTTCCCTGGGGAGGCTGTTCCAGTGCTCCACCACCCTCTGGGTGAAGAACCTTTTCCTAACATCTAACCTAAACCTCCCCTGGCACAGCTTCATGCTGTTCCCTTGGGTCCTGTTGCTGATCACAAGAGAGAAGCGATCAGGGCCTGCCCCTCTGCTTTCCCTTGTGAGGAAGTTACAGTGAGGTCTCCCTTCATCCTCTCTTCTCCAGGCTGTACAAACCAAGTGACTTCAGCCATTACTCATAGAGCTTCCCCTCTAGACCCTTCACCATCTTTGTGGCTTTCCTCTGGATACTCTCCAACAACTTAATATCCTTCTTATATTGTGGTGCCCAAAACTGCACAATGTACTCGATGTGAGGCCACACCAGCACAGAGCAGAGTGGGACTGTTGCTTCCCTTGACAGCTAGCAATGCAGTGCTTGATGCACCCCAGGACACAGTTGGCCCTTTCAGCTTCCAGAGCACACTGTTAGCTGTCAACCACAACTCCAGACCCCCTTCTGCAGGGCTGCTCAGTTTTGGACTCTTGGACTCTTCACTACAGGAAAGACGTTGAGGTGCTGGACTGTGTCCAAAGAAGGTCAGCAAAGCTAGTGAAGAGTCTAGATGACAAGTCTTATGAGAAATGGCTGAGGGAACCAGGGTTATTTAGTGTGGAGAAGAGGAGGCTGAGAGAACAATGTTCTCTACAGCTACCTGGAAGGAGGTTGTAGCAAGATGAGGATTGGTCTCTTCTCCCAGGTAACTGATGAGGAAATGGCCTCAAGTTGTGTCAGGGGAAGTTCAGGTTGTATATTAGGAAAGAAGTCTTGCCTGAAAGAGCGGGTAAGCATTGGAAGAGGCTGTTCAGGGAAGTGGTGGAGTAACCATCCCTGGATGCCCTCAAAAGACATGCAGATATGGCCCTTTGTGACATGGTTTAGTGTGCCTGGTGGTGTTGGACTTGATCCTTAGAGGTCTTTTCCAACCTCAACAATTCTATGATTCTATTTTACCTTTCAATCTATATGCTAAATACATATTCCCTTTCTTGAAAATAACTTACTGCAATGGTGCTAATTTTTCCTGTGCAGTATTTCATGAGCTGTGAGTGCAGTGCTCACAGTTGTAACTCACCCAAATAGTGGGAAACTTGCCAGTCATCCTGTTGAAGTGAGACAGGTCTGTGAAGGCAAATATCCAACAGCCAGTCTAATGCTGGGGAGATAACTGTGGATAGGCTGTCTTTATTAGATATTAATGTCTCTAGCAAGTATATTCTGTTTCCAGATCTCCAGCCTGGTGCTTGGCAATCTTCATGCTTTTGTCAGGCACTTCATGTGCTTGTCTCTATTGCTGTTTGGAAGCAGTTCATATGTTTGTTTCCTTCCTTCTTGCCAAACTGAAGATGATTTGACCATAATTGTTTATATGAGCAGATATATCTATTCCTGGGCTATAAAATGGCTAGTAAATCCAGAATAATATAGATGCATTCCTTTGGGAAAGCTTTGCAGTGGTTAAAGGAGTGAAGCCTGAGATGTAGCAGTTTCCATGTACTTCACCCTAATTCCTGTTAATCAGGAAGTCACCTTTAGGACTGCACTATGGCCTCTTGACAATAATGGAAGTATTTGCATGAATGTGGCTATGAAATGAATCTAATACCCACTGCTTTGTAGGTGTTGCTTACCCTGGTTTTTTTAGTGCCTTTGAAACCTTTTGAGAGTAAAGAATTTATTTTAAAGTAAGCATAATTTTCTTTGTCTTGTTTCTCATCAACAGCCTGATTCAGACTCCACCAAACACTCTACTCCATCCAACAGCTCAAATCCAAGTGGTCCCCCAAGTCCCAACTCTCCTCATAGGAATCAGCTTACGCTAGATGGACTGGACCAGTCAACCTGTGACGCATAACACTACCACTCTCACCCTTCTGGCTTCAATCTTACACTACTTCATGGAGTATTCAAGAGCAGGGCAAAGCTGTCTCAGATGCTAGTGCCAAGACTGACACTGAATCTCTAGTGTTGTACAAGAATAATTATATATCCAGATTGTAGATACAAAAAATTGAAATGAAGAATATTCTTTACTAAATAGCGATCAAGCTTTTTATGCAGAATTGTTCACTGCTTGGTTATGGTTGGTTCCTTTCTGCACAGCTGTGATACAGTTTTATTGCATAGGAGCATCTAAGGCCACCGTAAATAGTCTTATTCTTATGCTGAAAAAGAAATAGAGAGAGATACTGATAATGTTGCTACAATATCAGGAATATTATTTTTCTATAGAATGATGTAATGTCTCATTAGCAGGAAATCCTTTTAGACACAATCTGGACCTCTAAATAGGAAATACGAGCAGGTCTAGTTACATCCTCAGATGAATACACTTTTCCCTTTTTCCCATTACTGTTTTTTCCTAAATCTTAAGGAGAATGCTAGGAAGTTGTAGGTCGTTTCCAACATCAGTAGAATCACCAGGAAGTCTAATAAAAGTTGGTTATAGTTTTGTGGCCTTTTAATTCATTTAGCCATTACATATACAGCTGCATAACTATCTTTCTATCTTTCTACCAACTTTTTAGTCTTGTACATAGGACTACTGCCAGTTATCTTTTACCTGTACCCTGCTTTTTAGTCCTCATCAATCAGTCATTAGTCAGGGCTTTTAAAATACTGGCAATTACTGCTGTGAAAAAAAATTTACTCCTAATTACTGTCTGTCTTTGAGAAGTTGTTCCTCCTGGGCTTTTTGGTGTAGGGACACTACATTGTTCAGCTAGCAAGCCTTCTCGAGGGCTCTCACTGCCCTTGAAGCATGCTTGATCTAAGGGACTACATCACACTAAAACATCAGCCTGTTTTATCAGTTACCCAAGTGGAACGTGAAGGATGAGTGACTGGGGCTGCTGCTTTTCTCATTAATTGTATCCTCACCTGCATGAAGACCCCATGATTATTAATCAAGTATTGATCATGTAGAAAAATGCACAACACTCCTGTATATTTTGCTATGGCCCACATGCAGTGGTGATGTTTTGCGTGTATATTTAATCTCATGCTTCCATGTATTATACATTTAGTAATCAGAGATTTGTGACCATGTTTCATTAAAAGCTTGTAATTAATTCAGTGGTTGGCATATCCAGTTTGTCATTGTCACACTAGTGTGCCTTCTGTGCCAATTTTATGACAGTTGGATGTCACTTATTTAAAATTTGGTTTAAATGGGCTAATGATACAGCAATGGCTAATGTTCTTTTCTGAAACACTGTATAGGACGTGCACTTATCTTAGGTTAAACTGAGTGTTCTAGTCAACATTTAATCCTGTTACGTTAAGTGTTCGACAGTACTTGCTCTTTTTCTCAGATTCTTGATAAAGGGGCTCAGTTAGAGCTGGACACTACTGCTTTGGGGGTTTTCTGGTTTTTACTTTTTTAATGTAAGTCTAAGTCTTTGTAATTATTGAATTGTGAGAACATTTTTGAACAATTTACCTGTCAATAAAGCAGAAGAGGGAGGTTTTAAAGTTCATAGTCGTCTGTCTTGACATGTGAAAACATTCTGTCGCTGACACTTGCTTTAGTTACATGGTAAATTCACTTTGTTCACATGGACATTTTACATAAACTGAAAGCTACTTTAAAGGTCTGCACCTGAAAGCTACATGAAAGGTCTGTGTTTCTGCACGTAAATGCATGTTTAGGAGCGATGGAAATCCTTTTGGTGGAATACAGCATTGAAACTTTGTGCGTTAGAGTTGTCATTTCATTTTGTCATTAGCCCTATTAATTCATTTTTAAGTTGTTTATATGCCTATTTCCTTACAGCTGAAGCATAGTAAAGAGGCTGCAGGATCTATTCAGGCATCTTAAGTTTGGTAAAACAATAAAGACTTTTGACTTGTCAAAACACTAGTCCCAAAGAAACACTTAGGAACATTTCAAGTGATTTTCAGACTGTGCCTGGGTGCATGAATGGTGCAGCCCTTAATATAGGGGTTCATTTAAAAAAACCCTCATGTATTTGAGCACCACAGAGCTCCCTGTAGCTAGAACAGAGCCAAGAGCTTCTCTAGCATGTCCTTGGTAAGCATCCCTCATCCCTTACAAAGTCCCCGAGTGCTCCTGCTTCGTGGTCTGCCTCACCCATCTTACTGCAGATTATCTTAATGGGGAAGGCCCAGGTGGGTATTTTGGACCCTGCTGTCCCTTGCTTCACCAAACTCTACCTGGGCAAGGCCAGCAGGCTGGGACTGCTCAGCTTGGGAAGGTGCACTCTGCTCTAGGGATGGGGATGCTGTTGATAAGTTGGAAGGGTGGAATGTCATANAGGGGTTGGAACACCTCTGCTACGAGGACAGGCTGAGGGAGCTGGGATTGTTCAGCCTGGAGAAGAGAAGGCTTCGGGGGGACCTACTAATGACTTTCCAGTACCTAAAGGGAACTTACAAGAAGGCTGGAGAGGACCTATTTACAAAGGCCTGGAGTGAAAGGACAAGGGGCAATGGTTTTAAATTGGGAGAAGAGCAGATTTAGATTTGGTATTAGGAAAAAGTTCATTACCACAAGGGTGGTGGAACACTGGAACAGGTTGCCCAGGAAGGTGGTTGAGTTCTCTTCCCTGGAGGCATTCAAGGAAAGGGTTGACAGGGCTCTGGGCAAGCTGATCTAGATGGGGATGTCTGTGCCCACTGCAGGGGGGTTGGGATAGATGACCTCCAGAGGTCCCTTCCAACCCAGATGTTTCTGTGATTCTAGCTGACAGGAGGTTTGAGGGCTGTGTGCCGGAAGCCTTTTCACAAGTATTTTGTGCTAATCAGCCTTTGACTTTTAAAAAAGGTTTCTACTGCTCTTGAGCTGATTTTTCTCTGCACAGTGAGGACTTGGGATGACAACAACATCTTTAATTATGGGGGTATTAAATCATAGCACTCAGTGGTGCCAGGGCTTGGTTATAATTTAAACAGGAGAAATTTTCTAGAAATATAAATTAATTGCTCAGTATGAATATATTATTCTTCCACCCTCCCAAGTCTAGCCAAGCAGAATTCTTCCCCAAGTCTCCCACCAGAGCCCTTTGCAAATCTTCTTTTCCCTTAAGGATTCTGTTTCTAGTTACCTAGAAATTCCTCTTAAGCCCTTAGGAGAACTTTCAGAAATGCAGAACTTCAAGACTGGATGTGAAATGTTCCTCTGACAGTTCACTTTCTTCTCCCTGGAGGCTCCCAGTCTAGCATCACAAGTGAGGAGGTATGCAAAGAACAAGGATAATTTGATCTCTGCCTGTTCTTCTGCCCCTTCCATTTTCACAGAGGTGTTGTGTCAGGTCCCAAAGCCATGGACCAATACACATTGGTCACTTCTAGCACAGATCTTTACCCCAGAAGGCTGCATATTTTGAAATAGATCCTGATGCCACTTGCAAATAAAGAAACCAAATTCATCTGCTAGCACCTCTGTCTACAGCACAGATGTGCTCGGAGTGAACAGCTTCCTAAATGGGTGCAATCTGCTGAGGGAGTGTGTAAACACTTGCTTTATGTTTGCAGGATCAGTCTTTAACACAGCTAAGTCACAGGGAGAGGACTTAAAGGCTCAGGCATCCTTGTTGTTCTGCACAATGCCACATTGGGCATCCCTGCGAGACAGCAGATGCATAAAAATCTTAAGAGCTGGCACTGGTAGTCTAAAGCACTAAAAAGCAAGGAAGCATTTGAGGGAAGAGATTACTGTGGAAACTGAATGGCACCTTTAGGTGCAGTTAAGCAAAGTAAGAGGCAAAGAAAGGTGTCCCAGCATGACCACACACCTTGTCTTGCTGCTGAGTTCAGCCTATTTAAAAAGGAAAAGAGAAAAAAAGAGGGGTGGTATTTTTGCATGCTGGTTACTGAAGTATCTTATGCTCGGGTTTGAACTCTGCCTGCTCTGTATGAAGCAGCTCTGGCAGGCAGAAGTGAGGAGGACATACTAAAAAAGCAGTGTTCACCTGCCCAGCCACTGGCTGCCTCTGCAGCAAGTTTGCCAACTACACCAAGATGTGAGGCGTGTCTGATACACTGGGGGGAAGGGATGCCATCCAGAAGGACCTTAACAGGCTGGAGAGGTGGTGCCCATGCCAACCTCATGAAGTTCAACAAGACCAAGTGCTAGGTCCTGCATCTGAGTCAGGGCAATCCCAAGCACCGATATAGGCTGGGCAGTGACTGGCTTGAGAGCAGCCCTGAGGAAAAGGACTTGGGAGTGCTGGTGGATGAGAAGCTCAACATGAGTCTCCAGTGTGTACTTGCAGCTNTGATCTTTAAGGTCCCTTCCAACCCTGACAATTCTATGATTCCCTGTTTTCCGTGCTCCCTTGCAAAGCCTTCCTAAACGTGTTTCTGGGAACATGGGGTGATACTGAGTCTGGACATGAGCTACGCACCTATTGTGGGATGCTAGGGAAAGCCAAATGTTGGCAGAGCATGTCCCACTGGTGAATGATGCTCAGACTAGCGTCGGCAGGGTTACATGAGGACAGAAGCAGAAGACAGCAGGACGTGCTCAACAAGCGAGAGCTGCAGTGCTGTGCTCCAACCAGAGGAGGAACATGAACTCAGGAATCAAACTGTTCCACGTCCTTGCAGCAAAAACTTTCCTCGCTCCCCAGTAAGCTGCAGCATTTTTTGTCACCTGACTACACAGGTTTATGCAGCTTTATTGGTCGTTTTCTCATAGATAAAACCCTTGGAGTGTTTGCAGTACTGAATGCTTTCTACTCTCTTACGCAGTCCTAGCTTTGTGGTCGCATGAGGAAGGAGCATTGTGGTGCCCTGCCTGCAGGTGGAGGAGATGGCCACTGCCCTGCTTCCACCCCACAATGCCTTGGCCAGCTCCTGCACTCCAGTGGTGCCAGCCCCTGCTAGGTACTCTTCCTTTTGCTGCTACTACCTCTAGCTAAAAAAAAAAATTAAATTAAATAAAAGCATTGGGCCACGTCTGTTTATAGGCTCAGGGGTATTTTGAGTACTGCTGAACTGTCTGAATCTGGATTTGCACTACTTCTTTGAGTGACTGTATCATGTGGAGGGAATGCACAACGGCACGAGTTGGTGTCCGTTAATAATATGCAGGGTGCTTTTTCTTTTAAGACCCAGGAAGCAATGACTCCTGAGATCTTGCCATTAACACTAATGCATTTTGCATTAGTCTTCTTGCAGCAGGGGACCCTCAACTCTCTGGGCCAGGAGCAAAACAAAGCCATCAGATGCCCAGCCATGCCAAGTACAGCCTCAATGACAGAAACCACCTGTCTAATGTGCTGCTTACCAAAGATGTCTGTGAATTTAATCTCTTGTTTAGGCAGGATCCCCCGAGAGACTCATGTACCAAACCCCTTTGTGTTACCCTGCCTGCACCATGGGCTGTCTGCATGTGCCGGTGCAGGATAGTGATCACAGATACAGCTGGTTTCCAGCAGCTGTTGGCATCACAAACTGTGTCTGGTGTTTCAGTTTTTTCTGCAGAGCTCCCCCCTCCCTGCAACATTTTCTGTACGAGTGAGTGAACGTGGCTCCTGAAGGAAAAGTACAGAATGTGCTCTGCGAGCTCACTGACAAAAATTGATCTCTACTTTAATTAAAGCCTCTATTGTAAGTGACCTCGAGCTGCTAATACATTTTAAAACTGAAGCCTTGCCAGCAGCAAATCCGTATGCCCCAATACAGAGGAGTGACCGGGCAGTGAGCTATGCTGTGGGGCAGCCTGACTCCCTCTGTGCCAGCTGTGCCAAGAGCTACACGTCCCTGGAGACCATCCCACCACATGGGCACATGCCTGCCCATGGCTCTTACTGAAATCCCTGCATACCCAGGCAGGACAGAAAGCTGATGTCCTCAGCTGCTTGCAGGAGAAAGATACCATCCTGCCACCATCTTGTACAACGGTCTCTTTTGTCAATGTGCTGTCTTTTCCCTCTCCTAGCATGTGACTACAGGATGCCCTTGCCTCTTGCCTTCAGCTCATATCACAGGGATGCAGCCACCAAGACTCCTTGTGATCCCAGAGCAAGGGGCCCAAAAATAGCACAGAAAGGGAAGTGATTTGCTCCAGGATGAGTGGCAAGGTGCTCCTTGGGGGATGGCCTTGAGCCCTCACCTTGTGTGAAGCAGCACTGGGTGATGAGCTGCCTGGTGCAACAGCCTCCAGCATGCAGCACTGCATTGGCCTTGGCAGCGGAAAATAAATCATGTATATAGGTGTATTTAAAGGCTTGTTAGCTAGAGGAGATTCAGTCACCTGCAATGAACTGATCTGAAAGGCAAAAAAAACAAGCATAAAAAGGCTCTCACAGGCAGCTGGTAAAATGTCCATGTGGAGATGAAGCCTTCCCCTCCACAGCAAGACCCAGCTGTGGTGCAGGGCTGGTGGATGCTGCAGCTGCTCTCACAGGCACCATGGTAACATCACGGCACCAGCGCCTCACCAGCAAGCCAAGCATGGGCTGACCATGCTGCACTGTGTCCCCATCAGCCCCCCCCAGCTTGGGGGTGAAGGAGGAAGGGTTGGTATCCCTTGAGTTCACATCATGGAGGTCACTGTTTGCTGTGGGGTGAGTTTTGGGGGCCTGGCCCTGGGTTACTGCTCTCCACAGAGATGCACTCATGGCAGGAGCACAGGGTGGTAGGCTTTGGGCATTCCCAAACTGCCAATGTCAACCACTGCCTGCAGCAGTCAATGGCTTCCTATGCTTTTTGACCCAACTGGTGACTGTTCCATTCAGGGCTGAGTGCCTGACAGCCACAGAAGCTCCTGCTGAGGCAAATTGCTCTTCACACCAGTACTGCTGGAGGGGCAGTCTCAGGAAAGACGTGCAAGGTGAAATCCCAGTGGTGCACCCCAAAGCACAGAGCTCCTCCCAGCCCCAGATCTGCCCTGCTTGCAAAGCAACGACAGCAACCAGGGGCATGGAGATCATCTTGTTCCCTGCCTGGCTCCAGTTTTGTGTCCTGCCTGCTTGCATTTCCCATTACCAGAGGTCTCACTGTGGGCAGAGGAGTGGCAGGGCTGGGCTCACCACCATGTTCTGTCTGTCACCCTTTGTCAGGACTCTGATGCACCTAATGATGAATTCCCAAGCCTTTGAGAAGGGTTTATGTCTTCCAGAGACTAGAACAAAATATAATAAACTTAAAATAGCTGCTTCCTTATGGACTATGCCAACAAGCCCTACTGAAAATCTCATAGAGTGTGAATTTGCATTAATTTGAATATATCTCCATAATTTCAGCCTCATCCATCAGACCTACTCCCACAATGAAGCGGTGCCTGACATTGTGTACAGCTGAAGGTACTTGACACATGCCAGGTCACAAATGCCACCACTAACGAGGCCTCTCAGTGTGGTTGCCCCAATTCTCTTCAGAGATGGGCCAGACCAACTGTCCCAAGCCATTGGAGTCCTGCCTGCACATCCCCCTCTGGGCCATACCAGCACCAGCACCAAACCCCTTATACCATGAGATGTGCGCTCTCACCACAGGGAATAACGTGATGATAAATCCCCAGGCAGGTCCAAGAAGGTCTTGTAACTGCCAGCACGGACACAGAGGGAAGGATCAAGCTCAGGCAGCTCAGTGGAGGAGATCGGAAGGGAAATGTTTGCTCAGGACTGCACCTTGTGCCAGCAACAAGGGATAGGAGTGAGGCTCCCAAGAGGAAGAATGGGAGACCCTGAGCTCAGATGCCTCCAGCACTGAGAGCACTGCTGGAAATCAAAATATTCACCATTTAAACCCAACTAATGGGTCCAAGTTCTAAAGGTTCAGGGCTCTGTTTTGAAAAGTGTTTGAGCACTGAATTTCCTTCATGCATCCAGGGATGCACCCATCAACCTGTTATGTCTCCTAGGCAAATGCAGCATGGTGTTGGCTAAAGCACAGGGTGCTGAGTTAGACCCCAGCTTCTCTAGCTATCACCTGAGGCCCAAATCTCAATGTTAAACTGTCTAAAAATGACTCCTATCTAACAAAATACAGTTTAAAACCCAGAAGTAACACCAGGGAGCCCTAGGTGCAACATTTGCTGTGTTTTCCTTCACTGTACAGATGCTTTTATTCAGGCAGGCTCTGCTTGTGGCTTAGATCCCACTAGGAGTGATGTGAGGGCTGGAGAGGCCCAGCACGAGGCCATGCCATCAGGTCTCCACCTTGCCTGCATCATACAGAGGGTTGAGGTAAAAGATCTGATGATCTTTGGAAGCTATCCCCTGTGGTGTCCTCCCTCCAGGTTCAGCACTTGGCTCCTGCAGCAGAGAAGGGGGGAAAAGCAACCGATGAGGAAGGGAAGGAAAACCCTTGGCAAAACCCACACAGCACCAAGTTGCTGTGGTAGCAAGGGAGCTGGTGAGCCATGGGAGAAAAGAACCATCCCAAAAAACCCTCCTGGTCTGGGGAAAGGAGGATCCCTCTCAGGAGCACCCTCTCTAATACTGAAACAGTCCCGGCTGAGGTCCCATCACCTACTGCCCATATCATCACCCATATCATCACCCATATCCTTGAGCATCCCCATGTCCCCAGGCAGTGGAGACTCACCATGTCAAACATTGGGTTGTCGAAGCCTTTGTCATCAGTGAGCTCAGGGGACTCCAGCAAAACTGCTCTGTCCCAGGGCCGGGAAAGATGCAGAGTTGGCATCCTGGGGAGAGATGTGGGTATCATCCACCTGCATTCCACACATCCCAGCAGCTCCCCCAGCTAAAATGCTGCATCTTCAAGAATTGGGTGGGAAAATATGAGGGCAAAGTTTCAGGATGTCTTTGAAATGGGATGTTTGTGCTCTTTACCAGGGAAAAGCTGCCTTATCCATCAGAAACCATTAATCCTGGAGGGCTGGTATGTGCATCCTGGAAAGAAGAGTTTGTCAGAAGCAGACAGCTGGGGCACAGGCTTTGCTTCAGAGCCATCACTCTCCCCACATGGCCTAAAACAACTTGCCACAGAACTGGCACCTGTTCCCACTGCAGCCTCCACATGCACTAATAACTTTTACCGTATCATTTTACCATCTTAATCATCATCACTGCTTTTATTGTTTTCTTCATTACTCTTATCCTAAGGGTCCCAGTCACTGAGCATCATCTCCTGCACCAGGCACCTGGTGTGGGTGGGCTCAGCAGTGGCTCCACACAGGTCCTGCCTGAGAACCCACCAACATTTAAGCACTGTGACCACAACATGTGCAATCAGAGGAATTGTGCTATCTGCAGGAAAGCTGTACCAGGCCCTTTTTGGTGGAAATAAGCTAAATTCACTGGTTCGCTGATGGTCAGGACAGCTCTGATGGATGGAGGCAGACTCTGTTTGCAGGTTCCCAGAGCCTCCTGCCTAATTAGCAGCATCCCTGCCAGTGTCAGGAGCCTCCACAATGCTCAGAAACACTGCTCAAAAGGGCTCTGCCCCAGAGCCACCCAGGGACAAGCAGCACAGGCAGGTCAGCTGGGGACGTGGCCTGGGCTCAGGTTCAACTCTGTCTCCTGTA
Organism: Bucco capensis; assembly: GCA_013396975.1. Lineage (NCBI taxonomy): Eukaryota > Metazoa > Chordata > Aves > Piciformes > Bucconidae > Bucco > Bucco capensis. The sequence continues at coordinate 349,458 of VWZO01004378.1, read as the reverse complement.
GCTATACAAACTTCCCTCCTGCTGCTGACAGAGCTGGTTTCAAAGGCCTATCCAGCATCCAAAGAAGTGTCAGTGGAAGATAAATCATCAAGTAGCAATTATGGGGCTGGGAGTTTTATTTAGAAATGAAATGAAGGTGCAGGTTTATTGCTAGGAAGTGTCGTGTCAGCACGTGTGAGTGGCAGGGCAAGTATCCTTGGCCATAACTCGTGCTGTACAGTGAGAATACCCAGGTGGAGGAACCAGGAGGGAAGAAAACTTGACTTTTGAGCCTGCAACACAGCCAGCATGCCCTAACGGGCACCAATGCACCTTACACACATAAATTAAAGCAAGCCCCACCTCCTGGTTATAAACAGTGTAGGCTCCATCCTGTTTGCCCATGATCAAGTAGCAGAGGTGAGTGCCATTAGCACCTCCTGTGGGCACTGCTGGGATGCTCTATTGACTGCTGGAGCCTGTCTCCAATCTGTGAGGGGAAAAAGTGATGGAGAAGCCAATTTCTGACCATCTCCCAGCTGTGGTGATGTCAGGTGCCATGCACTCCATTGTCCCTGCCCTGGGACCTGCACACCACTCTCTACACAACATGAGCAACAAATGCACCAGAAGCTGCTTTTGCTACTGGGTACTTTCATGGCTACAAAGCTGCTGGATGAGCACTTTGAATTATTTTGATGCATTTCTATTTAGCATCTGGCAGTTTCAGTCCTCCATCCCTCAGCAGGACTACAAACTAAGAGTTACAAGGAACAAGAAATGTCCCCAGGCAGCACCACCAGCCTGTGTAGAGCTCCAGCTGAGCCACAGCAGTCCTGCTCCTGCCAAGCCACATCATACCACACAACACCAAGAAGCAAGTCCTCCCAACCAAGTACCAGTCCAAGAGTGCAGAAGTGTTTTCAGCCACCTCACCTTCAATAAACCATGAGGAACAACAAGGGCAATGATTTTAAACTACAAGAGGGTAGATTAAGATTAGATATAAGGAAGAAATTCTGGTGAGACACTGTAATAGGTTGCCCAGAGAAGCTGTAGATGCTTCATCCCTGGAAGTGTTCAAGGCCACATTGGATGGGGCTTTGAGCAACATGATCTAATTGAAGATGTCCCTGCCCGTGACAGGGCTGGGGAGGTGAACTAAATGATCTTCAAAGGTCCCTTCCAACCCAAAGCATTTTGTGATTCTATGAACCAGTGCTTCTGGGTATAGCAGACCCCCTGGCCATGCACACAGCTGTGGGATCTCTGTGAGCTCTGGGCAGCACTGTGTGACCCTGTGACACCACACTGTCTGAAAGGACAGCCTGGGGTGGCAGCTACCCCCAAGCAGGAGAAGTGTGGGAATATGCTGCCATCAGAAGCCCCATCCCTACCTTAGCTTTCCCTTTCTGTAGAGAAAGAGAATCCCTCCAAGGAACAGGAGACTGAAGAGTAACCCCAAGACTGTCCCCGCTGTGATTCTGCTCCATGTGTGGCTCCCCACTTGTTTGCTGAAAGTGCTGCCAGCCTCCATTTTGCCATTTGAAATGCCAAATGCTTCACCTGGGAAAGGGCAGGAAAAAATAGGGATAAGGATTAGCCAGGGCAACACATGCTTACACCAACTCACACATAGGGCAAAGGAAGCCTGCAGCTGGGTCTGGCACTGCTTGCCAGGTTGGTCATCTGGCCCCAAGGATGTGGGGTGGGATACACACCTAGGTGAACTTAACCTCTACCCACACGCCAGCATCTAGCAGCTTACGTGGCTGCCTCCACATGCAGCATTCTGGCTGCAAAGCAGCTCTACAAGAGAGGGACCTGGGAGTCCTGGTGAGCACCAAGATGACCGTGGCAAGACATTGCATAAAAGGGCCATGGTATCCTGGGCTGCATGAGGAGGATGGTTGCCAGCAGGTCCAGGGAGGTAACCCTTCCTCCCTGCTCTGTCCTGGCAAGACACAGCTGAAGTGCTGAGCCAGGCTTTTCTCAGCAGTGCCCAGTGACAGGACAAGAGAAAATGGGCACAAATTGAAATACAATAAATTCCACTTGAATGTAAGAAAAAACTGATCTATGGAAAAAATGGTCAATCTCGAGGACAGGTTGCCTGGAGATGTTGTGGAATCTCCATCCTTGGAAGCATTCAAAATCCAACTGGACATATGGGCTGCCAACAGGGAAGAAGGAGCTCCAGATAGCAGTGGGTTTAAGTGCACCCACAGGTGACACACTGAGAGGGACAGTGGCATTACCATGCTGAGTTATGTCCTCCATAATGTCTGCTGCCAGCTGCTCTGCAATGGTGCCAGTCTGCTCTCCTGCTCCATCATCGATCAGCACAATTTGGATGAGAGGAGTGGAGCTTCGAGGTATGACTCCCAGGAAGGTCTGTGCTTTGTGAACCTTGGATATGGCCATCTGCACACCAGTGTACTTGGGCTTTTCAAAACACAAAGAGTCACATAAAGCCCATGAGAGTGGTAGGTAGAAATTAGTCACCTCTCTAGACAGCTGCAATGGATGCACCAGCAAGGCCCACCTATAAATCTTCATGTGAGCCCCATCACAGAGCTGTCATCCCTGTTACCACAGTACTGTTGTGTTTCCCAAATTAAGAAGTTCATATCACCTCTCCCTTCCAAGCTGTGACCAGCACCTAGCATGCAGCACCTCCCTGCAGAGGTGAGCATGCTGAGAAATCCATTTCATGTGGCACACCCATTAAACACTGTATGAAGACGTGCAGCTGTAAGGAGGGCAGGCAGCAGGCATTCAGCTCAGGATCAAGAAAGCAATACTCTGATATCGATCCTCCCAACATAACTTGGAGCATGCCTCCATCCCCTGCCAACTCCCAGCCAGGAGGAGGGATGGCATGCTGTCTGTGTCTGACAAAGAGCAGCATGAAGTGATGCCTTGCAGAGCATGCATCTGAGTGCTGCCCATTGCTGGTTACCCACCCAGGTTAACTTGCCTGTCCCAGCTTGCCTACTGGGAAAGGAAAAAGCAGCCCAGCTTTGGAAGCCATCTCCCAGAGGCCATAGGATTCCCTCCTGCAGGTTTGTGTGATGCTACCCACATGGGCTGACCTCCCATGTTATCTAGACCTGACCTCCTGGCTGACTCGCTGTGTTTTCTAGACCAAGCCCACCTACATCCTTCCCCATCAGCATGCCAGCAGCTGTTCCTGCCCCATGTTGAGAGAGGCAGTGTAGCTGTGGTGTGGAGCAAGGCAGGCTGCACCAGCCCACGTGGCAGTTTTGTACATCCAAGAAGCCAAATGTGGAGGGTGAGCCCTGCAGGGTGGTGGGGAATGAGGTTAAACCCCCTGCACTGCTGGGACCACGTGCCCCTGGCCTGGACAACTTCAACAGCATTGACTCATGGCTTGTGGCTTCGTTAACTCCTCCCAATACAGCAAGCTGATATACCTGGCTCAGCAAGACTTGGACCACTCTGTCCTGGTACTTCTGCAGGTCAAAATCAGGAGTGAAATCCAGGTTAATGGTGGCTCCTGCAGCCCAAAACAAGACAGACAAGACATTGTCACTGAGACAATGGGCAGAGAGCTGCTGTGGCAGTGCAGCTCCAACTGCCACAAAAGGCACTGGGGATCTTCAAGTACCTCTGGGCAACTGGTCTAGCTGAGCAGCTCTGCCCCAAGAAACCTCTCTCTCCCTCACTGATGATTTTATCAACTAGTTTTCATGAAAGACTTTTAGTTTCCACCAGTTTCCAGTGAGAAGCTTTCCTTGGAAAGCTTTCTCCTACATATCCCTCTGGGAAGCTCTGAATGTACCTAGTTTTGAGGCTGCAAGGCAGAGATAGAGCAGTGCTACCCTGGCTTTGGAGGGAAGGTGGAGAGGAAGGTGCACCTGTGCTCCCTATACCACTGTACTGCAGTCATTAAGGCAAATATTTCCCTTGGAAAAAATGCAAGTAAACATTTGTTGAAATATGAGAATTACTTGAAGGCTTTAAGGGGCTTTGCTTTTAGAAGCACACTGGAGAAACATATGGTGCCATTTTAATGAATTTGGTAGGAAATACCAAATGCAATACACCTAATATGTAGGTACAATTGTGTATGAAAAATTCCCTTTAGCAGTCTTCCAGGTAGAAACTGCTCATTGCAGAGGGAACAGTGTCAATCTGCATGTTTTTATTTAAATGAAATGAAACAAACTTGCTATTGGAAAGCTGACATTATGGTGAAAAAGGTGCATTTCCTCTGAGTGTTTTTTGCTGCATAAACTCAGCAGAGCCCTATTAGCTTGACGAGCTGTGACATCCTGACAGGATAAACCTGAGGCAGGGACAAAGGGCTGCAACTCAGAACAGGCACCCAAAAGCCAGTCTGATGCTTCAGAGAGATGCCCTGGGAGGGTGACATGTGGGATGTGGATGGGATCTGTGGATGGGACCCGTGGGAGCAGTGATACAGCAAAACTTCAACACAGCATCCCCTACAACCAGCTTTCCTCCCCCAGAGCCAGGGGAAGGGGGCTGGAGCAGTCAGCACAGTGGGGAGGAGGAATAGGGCTATGCTCCCCACTCACCACAGACCCTGCAGCAGTGGCCAAGGGGCTGCAAAGGGTTCTGGCATGCTGGCATTGGGCACTGCCTCCCTGATGCCCTGAGCAGGGCCTCACAGATGCGGTGGCCATCCTAAAGGAGAGCAAGACAGCATCAGTCCCTCGCCCTGCAAACTGCAAATTGCAATGGCACCCTGCTGAACTGCAGTGGGAGGACTCACCAGGGTGTTCCCACAGGCACAGCCAGACTTGTCAGGACAGCGAGTGCCTGTCACCTGGAGAGTGCCATTGCCATGAAACTGCAGCGGGGCAGAGGGACTCTGCAGGTACCCAGTCCAGGCCTCAGGGCTGCTGAGCTCCTGTGCAGAGAAGAGCAGGGAAGCAGGTGAGTATCCCCAGCCAGGTCCCAGTGCTGTGCCAGGCACCCAGCTGTGCTACCTGGTTGTCCAGAGCCATGTCTGACAGCCAGCTTGGGGCAACCTCATCACAGGCAGGAAAATCCCACCAATATACCCATTTGGGCTTTTCCATGGGGTCAACAGAAAAACCATCTCTAGTTTAAAACAACAAAAACAAAGTAAATCATGAGATGGCTGGGCTTTTTGTCCTTCTCACTTTCCCTATTTCTGCTGGCCCAGAGAACTCAAGTTATCAGCTTTTAATTACTGGGAGGAAGGGACTGATCTGAGGTGTATTTCTTCAATCTGGGAAGCAGTTCAGTGGGCTCTGCAATAGCAACAGCTGAGCTAGACCAACCAGCCTTGTCTTGCCAAGTTGCCAGTACTTCCCTTACCCACTGTCTTCTGCAGAAGACTTCTGCATTCCCTGGCACAACGGGAGAATTTCTCAGGCCCTGGGGTAAAAATACCCCACACAGAGCAAGAAGTGGGATGACTACAAAGGGACAAAGTAGCTTAAAAGGTCAGGTTTTAGGAAATGTGCTGTAATCACAGAAATAAAAACACCTTCTCTTTCCATCTCGTTGCTCAGCAGCAGTCTTCGTCCTAGTACAGCCCACTAGTGTCTCTGAGGGGGGTGATTCTGGGGTCATGATGTGCCACGAAGTAGTCCCCAGGTATCATTGGGACTGACATCACTCTGAGCATCCAAGACTGTCCACCTCTCCATCCCTGGGGCTTCATGTGCCCGAGTTGATCTCCCTTGGGGTGCTGCCTTGTCCAGACTTGCCTTCACCCACATGCCTAATGCCTGGCCCCGAAATGGCAGATCTCAAACAGCAGTGGTGGAAATAGTAAATAACTTATGTCTACTGCATCTCCCAGTCCTGAAGGAGCTTGTGTTTACTGCTGCAGTGCCTGTGATCTTTCACTCCTTTGACCAGCAAGGGATGGGTCTCATTGTGTGCCTGATTCCCAGGCAGAAGCACAGCAAGCTGCCAGCATTTCTATAATTATCCTTCCAATCAGTTAAAGAGCAGTACCAAAGCACAGCTGGGCAACAACTGCCAGGCCTGGAGCCATGTGAAGTTTAGGGGTGGGAGGGAGGTGTCCCCAGACATACCTCAGCAGTATGGTTGTGGATACATGTGTGGGAATGGGGCAGCCCCTGGCTGCCAGAGAAGATGCCATTTGCTGCTGGTTTGACCCATGCATATTGGCCACTTGTTTTTCAATGTGAATAGCGAGACAGCTTGTGATGCCTCCACAAGGAGGGAGGTGATAACAAACTGGGAGAGGGTAAAAACTGAGATCATCCACAGCAGCAGCATACCCATGAAACCCCACCCCCCAGTGCAGTGCTGCTCCTCCATCCTGAGCTAGTCCTTTCTCTCCTAACCTACTTTAAGGCCATGGTAAGGAAGTATCAAGGCAGTTTCTCATCATCCCCACTTTACCTGGCCCATGAGAGAGATGCTACGGAGATGAATCTCTTGCTGTGATGAGTCGATGTTTACCCGGAAGGAGGTTCCAGGCTGGAAGATAACATCATCATACTGGCATGGGACACGTTCCTCATCCACAGAAAAGATACGCCCGCTTGCCTCAAGCTCCTCCCTGGGTGACACAGCCTGCCACAGCGTGGGGTCAAACCATGTGTGGTGCTCAGCATCAGCAAAACTTACTGTTGTACCTGGGAAAGCAACAGAAAAGGGTGAGCATGACCTGGACCAAAATCCACAGCCCCAACAGATGCATTTAGCCTGGTAAAACCAGGCACTGCTTGGTCTAAAGCAGAAGAGCAAACCCTGTGGTCAGGAAGCATAGGGCTGACCCTTGTGTCACCCTCCTAGGCAGCTGCCACAAGCACCTCCTGGAGCTTGGCAAAGATTTCCAGCACTCTGGGCTCAGGCTGCACCACACTTCTGGTGGCAGGCTTCCTGCCCCAGATCCCACAGGAAATTCCCCCCCTCCCCACTTCTTTAAATCCTCTCCTTATGGTTAGGGAGAAAAAGAGCTGCCCAAATGCAGGAGATAAAAAAGACTATGATAATATCATATCCCATTTCCAAGCAGCCTGGAAAACCTGCTGAAACATGACCAGCTGTTTTCTACAGTGGGTAATTCCTAAACCATGCCCCCTTTAGCCATTAATTACTTAACCATTAACCTTTTCCCTGCTGGTTATAGTATATCTTGCAGTGCCCTACTTCCTTCTCACCCTTCCCCAATCTAAAGCTAATCTTTACTAATTCAACTGGCATGCAGGTGTTTATTGACTGGATTATTTGCATTTATTTTAAAGTCATGCTTTAAAAAATCCATTTGTGAAAGTTGCCTCAGAAACATCTGTTGATTTCATGGCAGTAGCACATGGTTAGCAGGAAAAGCCCAGTGCAAACCTCAGACACGTGCCAGAGCATCCCTGACAGGGGGCAAACAGCCCCAAAGCAGAAAAAAGATGAGATGAAGGATTTCAAAGTGTCTTCAGGCAGTCTTATGCTACAGTCCTTCCTCTGAGCAGACCTGTTTGAGCTTTTTCTCTCTTTTTTTTCTTTTTCTTTTTTTTTTTTGGAGGGGAGTGTTTGGTTTTTTGCTTGGTTGGTTGGTTTTGCCACTCAGAGCACAGGCACGGATGCTCTGCTTGGACTCTTGCTTTCCTGCAGCAAACTAAGAAGTTACTTGCCACTGAAAGCATTAGTTAGCTCTTGAACACCCAAAATACATCTCTGTAGCAAACAGCTCCTAGACAAAACCAAGCAGCAATGAACCAAACCTGCTGTCTCAGTCACAGCAAATCTGGGCTGGAGGCTAAGAGGGAAGGATGCACTCATGCTGAAATCCCTGTGCATTTTGAGCAAAAAGCCAGCTTCCTCACTAGTGTATAACTCCTAACCAGTTTTCTTAAGAAATACCATGGGCTTTGATGTAGCTACATACTTAACAGGCAGAGTAAAACACAAACAGTATTTGCCTCTCCACTACAACTTCAAAGACTTCCCTACTATAATTACTTTTTTAGAAGATGGGTGATCTAGCAGGAAGAAAAGATCTGATGTGAGGCAAGTCATCAAAGAAAAGATAGGTATTAGAAGAGGAGTGATTTACTTTACTCTGAGGTGGGACAGCAAAGAGCTTTGTAGAAGCTTTTGGATGTAATTTGCATGAATAATCACAAACTGATGGTGTGACTAGTCTGGGCACAAAATACCTGAGTCACAGCCTGGATCCCAGCTGCCATCAAAAGCTGTGAATCCTGCACCAGATGCCAGCATGAATTCTCCATTCAGGGGTAGGTACTAGATGAAGAGATTCAGAGTATTACTGTGCAGTCCCACTGCCAGCCACCCAGCTTTGTAATCAAATAACAGTGTTAATTATTAGGCTGCCTATTACATTTACTGTCTCTTAGGCACTTTATAGTCATTAGAAGCTACCCTTGCTGTGCTCGACGTTAAGGAGGAAGTATCAGCTCCCATTTTCACAGATAGGCATGCTGAGATAGGGAGAGGTAGTTTGACATTATCTTTCAGTAACATGGAAAAGCATGAAGCATTCAGGGAAGCAAGAACCAGGAAAAAGCAACATAAGCTTCTTAGCTCCTTCCTCTTCTTGCACACACTCCCATTGGCTGGAAATAGCTTTATATATGGGTATGCCATGAAAAACCAAACCTAGCTCTGCAAATGCCCAGATGCCTTTTCACTTAATGGGTTCCCACCTCTGGGGACTGTGCTTGCCCAACAAAAAATAACTCAGGGGCCCAAATGCTGCTTGGGGAGTTGTCAGCTAGTGGATTTTTTCTCCGTGTGAGCTAAAGAAAGCACACAGAGGCATTTGGCACATCTTGCCATAGCTAAACCCTCTTCATTTTGGATGGCACCAACAGATAATAAGGGTCACCACACTTGCCTGGCTTCAGCCCGGACAGGCTTCTACTTGGGGACATAAAGACAGACCTCACCAGGTAGAGCTCTGCTATGGGAGCTCTTTTGGCAAGGAGCAGTGGCCAGCCAGGTAACCAGCCAGCACTGCAGACAGGCCTTGGCAAGCAACTGAGTCCAGCAACTTGTTCACAGTACACAGGATATTCAGCCCAGCCTATTGTATGTTACATTTAGAAATTGCCAGAGAGGCAGTCAGGTTCTCCCCCAGAATTTTCACTTGTCAAGGAGTAAGTGATATTGAAGGCTCCCTTCTCCTTTAACTCATTCTATCCAGGGTTTTAGCATCACTTCCCAGAAAGCAACTGGAATCCCTCCAGGACTGTATTATGCTGATGCACTGGGTCCTGTGCTCAGGCAGTAACACATTAGATAGGATTTTAAGGTTCATCTACTTAACTGTGTTTTAAGTAAGACTGTAGGTTAGAGAAAGCAAGACTTACAAACAACTGGTGTGGATAGCTGCAATAGCATTCTGTTCTTGGGGTGGCCTTGCTTGAGCATAGTCTGTACCACAGAGGAAACACCTCAGAGAGGAGGGTGGGGATGACATGGTAAAAAGCTCCTCACAGCCAAGCTGTAGGCAGCTCTTTAGAAGTTTAGTGCTTTGGTGGTAAGGTTTTTCAAAGGCCATAGCCCAGGTCCCAGTTTTGGTTCAGGAACTGTGAAATGCCAGGGTGGAGAGCAGAGGGTGGCTGCCACTGAGAAAACCCTGCAGTGCTCCTGCACACCATCTGCTTCTGACCCAGGAATGTCATATATTGGGCTGGACAAGAGGGTGAACAGCTGGACAAGGTGAATAGCTGAGGCTATGGAGAAAGAAGCATTTGCCTAGGGACACTGCTCCATGAGACCACAGCATGGGTCATACCTAATTGGAAACAACATCATCATATTCTCTGAATTTCTATTACTTTTGAGTAAAACCATTTTTTTTCCAGAACCAAAGCACTTGAAGAGGCTGAAAATCTACCAGGATACAAATGGCTATGTGCCCATAGCTGCAGATATAAAAGCCATGTCTACTGATATTTTATGGCCCAGGACTTGGCCCCTTTGATCTGGGTATGGTCTATGCTACCAGCTTCTTTCACAAGGTGCTTCACTTCAAAAATGCCCTGACTTATTTTCCTGTTTGTCCTTTCTTTTTTCCTAACAGAAGTTAAGCATCTCAGCTTGCTGCAGAGGACAAATGGAGACTCCAGTTGGGCAGTGGTTTTCTGCATTTGGGAGTCTAGTATAGAAATTGCATATAGGCTGGGCCAGTTTCCAAGTACATTTTGAACTGAGCAATGACATGTACCAAAGGACCAGAGCCAAAAAGCTGGCAGTTTCATTTGCTTTCCCATGCTCCTGCCAACCTGTACTCCAGGGCTTAGAGTCCCATTAGTCATTTCCCATCCCTGATACTGGTAAATGACTTATCTCTTCAGTCATCATTATCAAGTGTAATGACAACTGAAACACAGTAATCATTTTTCTCATCAAAGTCAGAAAAAAAAACCCAACAAACAAAAAAACCAGAAGAGGAAAGACCTCATGTGGCTCTTGGTGCAGGGTTACCCTGTTTGCAAACCAGGCCTTGCACCACAGAGAAGAAATACCACTGTCCCAATGAATAAGTGAAAATTAAACATCTCCAAAATACAGAAGAAAAAAAAAAAGCAAAGGCTTGAGAGGTGGCTTTGAACAGGCATCTGGCATGTCCAAGCTCTGCTTGAGTCATGAGCATCAGGCTGAGATGACTGAGAGCAGCAGAGTAACTGGCCTGTCACTGGTATCAGTGCAGGAAACAGTGCAGCAATCTGCTCTGTAGCCAGATGAGCAATGGTCATGATTGCATCTGGCTCTTTCTCCAGATTGCAGCATCAATAAATTTGAATTCCTTGCTCGATGGGCAATGGTACCACCATCCCCATTGCACAACACTGAGACTGCCCCAGAGCTCTCAGCAAAACAGAACTGCACCCATGGGTGCACCAGCAAGCAGGTCAGTATCCATTGGGGCTGTGCATGGCTCCTGGGTACCTCCCCTTGCCTGGCATCCAGCCTGGGTGCAGTTTTGGGTCTGGTGTAGTAGGATGCAAGGGGGTTATTTCTCCAACACAAAGTGCTGTAAACCACCACAGGTGTTAATGCACAATAAAACAATCTCTGTGTCATCTCTCCCAGTCCTGCTTTGCTGGGGCAGTGGCAGCAGGCAGTCCCTGTCCATTACTGCCCATGGATGGCAATAGTGGGGGTTTTCCCAGCACCCAGAGGTCTGAGCACAGCTGGGTGTGCAGGTGCTTGGGTGGGATCCAGCTGCTGGATGAAGGCCCCAGAAAGGCACAGGGCCAGATTCATCTGCAGGTGAATCCCTTTGAGAGCTCTGGAGCATGGCCAAGGGCTGGCTCACCACAGGGTTTCCTGAGTTTGTTAGCAGAGTTTCATTCACTTGCTTTCCTGCCCAGGTGAAGTTCCCACTTGTGTCCTCAGGCCACAACCCATCCCATCAGCCACAGATGCCACCACACTCCCCAGACTGCAGCCAGATCCTGCACTTGCCATGGCCACCAGCCCCAGATCCCCTGTGAGAGGGGCTGGGCAAGGCAGGGTGACCTGCAGCCACTCTGAGACCTCTGCGTGAGCTGAGGAGGGAGATCTGCTGTTGGGCATGGACCTTGGTGCCCAAAGAACTCCCTACCCAGGTACACACACCCATGAGGAGTGGGGCTTTAGCAGAAAATAGGCAAGAAATACAGTTTTTACCTCAATGAAATCCATGCTCAGGCAGGCTGGTGCAGTGCAGAGCAGGGTGCACAAGCTAGTGCTGCTCTCTATGGAACCCACTGGTGGGAGGCAGAAGATGTCCACCAGCCCTCTTCTGCTCCCAGCAATAACTCACTTCTGTTTTGCCTCCCAGAGCAGGGCAAGGACACAGGCAAAGGAGCAGAGTGTTGGTGGGACATCATCATTTCAATGTCATTCTCTGTAAGTTAAAAAGGCACTTGGCTGCTCTCCCCAGGCTGCATCCCTGCCTCTCCATCCCACAAGGACAAGGTAGGATTCAGCTCCCCTGCCATGTCTGCTAGTCACATTTTACATTTTATCATTGTATTTGGGACACAAACTCCCTGTATCACCTGCCCAAGCTGGCCTTGCCACCATGTCCCCAGCACAGGGATGGCCCAGCACATCAGGTTCCCAAAACATCTCATTCCTGCCCATGCCCACAAAGGATCCTCAGCTCCTGTCCATCCCGTGCAGGTGCTGGCTGGCATGCCCTTTGCCAAAGTACCCTGCAGACCCCAGTAAAAGCCACAGGGAGATAAGAAACAACTTGCCCCAAAAGGCCATTAATTTGACTGCAGCCCCACAGTGCATGATGTAGAAATAAGGTGCCCTAAGGAGATACAGGGACATTGGAAGACCCTTGGAGAGTTCATTAAGGTAAACCAGCCCCAAAAACTTGAGTTATGGATGCATAAGTCATACAGAGGGTCAAAGTCATTTCAGGCTAGTTCAGCTCGTTTTCCTGAACATCCCTCCACAGACAAGGTCAGAGAGAGCTGCAAAAAGCAGCTTGAGGTGTGGACAGGGGGGCCAGGCCCCGTGGCAATGGATGGCAGTCAGCACATGGAGCAGCCAGACCTGCCCCCAGCATCCGCTTCAGCCCAAGATGCCAGCAAGCTGCTCTGCTCATCACAGCCTTTAATAATTCTTCCTGCTGGAAACTAGCCTGCAAGGAACAAACAAACTTGGGAAGGTAGCTGTAAAAGGCTGGTTTACTACACTCCTTTCCTAGGACAAATCTTCAGCAGCAACACTGCTGGAGAAAAGCCTGCAGGATGCAGGATTGTAATTATGTGCTGGCACACACACACGCACAAACACTCCTGTGAATTTTTTTACCTTCATCTTAGGAGAAGGAAAAATAATGCCTTTTCTGGGTATCTCATTACCCTGCTGTTTGGGAAGCAGAGGGGAGGGAGAGTCAGTGCCTGGGACAAGCACAAACTGTGTCAATTCATTAGAGCTGGTGCCCCTGGAGAGCAATTGGCATTTTGAGATCAATCTCTGCCAGGAACCGAGCAGGAGCATCCTGCAGCAAAACCTAGTACATTCTGCTCTTGTAATTAGGCAGCTAAAAATAAAAGGCTGAGTGAGGCATCCCTGGATAGACCCCAGTGCTCTACACACTCCTGACCCTCACCAGATAGGCAGGTCCAGCCAGTTGCCACCACCATGGCAGGGCTCAGTGATGGGACAGAGCTGGAAAGGTGCTGTTAGTGCTGCTGAATAACCTGGCCAGTGCCCCTGACCCTGGCACCATGGGTGTTAAGCGAGGCTGCTTTGCCCACGTGGCTAAATCTGACTCCTGCCACCCCTAAAATAACCAGTGGCATCATCCATCCCTGGCCTGTGCTGCAGTGCTGGCCAGCTTAGGCACAAACTGCACCAGGGCTTCTGTTCTTGGGCCAAACACCAGGCTCACAGCCACAACTGTGCCCTGGACTGGCTCCCTTTGGAAGCACAGCCACAGTCAGGAGATCCAAACCCCTCTTCTCCTCTAGCATTGAGACAAGTAAGGCCAAAGCCCTCCTTGCCCTGTGGCACCCACGTCAGGTACCACCACCCTAAACATCTCCATCATTTCTTGTGGATTTAGTCCCAGGCATCTCTGAAAACCAGCTAAAAACTGGTCTGCAACTTTAAGCAGCTAAATACCATAGAAAATCCAGCCTAATCACAGAGGTTGTTCTTCAAAGTCATTTACACTTAAGCTGGATTTGGATTTAGTGGATTTAGTGTGTGGCTTAATTTGGCTGAAACTTCAGACCAAATAATCACCAAGCTGGGCAATAGATGGGTTTCATCTGAGCAAGGAGATGGGCTTTGTGCCCCAACAGTCCCAGCCTCCTCCTGAGAAAGCAGCTCCTGTCACTCAGCAAGTGCCCACATGGGATGGATGGGAAAAGGAGCTAGAGGGCTCATGGTACAGTAGTGTACCCTTTAATATCAGTGTCTAGGAGGGTTTGATGGTGGCACATGAGGAGTCACCAGCACCCCAGGTCTTGCTCTACTCACCTGGGGAGTTGGGATGGGAGGTCTCATGCTGCCACTTTGCTGGCAGGGCACCAGTAACAAGAATCCCATCCATACCTGCTGTTGAGGGCACAGTCTTCACGAAAATCAATGAGAGCCCAGCCTCTTGCCCAGTCGTGAATTTCCTTCTGCTCTACCATAGCAAGCAATGCTCTCTTTTTTCGGCCAAAGGCTATATAGCATCTCCATGGTGACTCTAAAGCTTAATGTATTCCTGCTGATTTAAGTGATTAATGCTCCGTCGCAGCACAGCTGGCAGCCGAACAGGTGCAGCTCAGTCTCGCTGCAAAAAGCCTCACAACCAATTCATTTTCTAACCCACTCAGTTGCCAAATTTCACACCATCCCCACAAGTGGCAGACTGGCTCAGGTGCTGCATTTCATTCCTTTTTCATCCCTAATCTTGGCAGTCCTCTTGTCACCTGGTGACAACAGAGCACAGCAGCACACGGGAGGGAGGTGTCAAAGCTGAAATTAGAAAGAAATATTAACCACTATGCTAGGAAACTTGCTGGGACAGTTCATCACCGGGCTGGTGATGCTCAGAAGGAAGATCTGAGCTGCAGTATGGGTTATAGCCTGGAACAAACCTGGTTGCTCATAGGCAGTGCAATTGGGTGCAACAGTGGGTTGAGCCCCTGGCTGAAAGCGAACAGTGCCATGCTTACACAGCCAGTGTTACTACCATGGCTTATCCCCTCATAGGCCCCCCCAGCCCTCCTCTCCTCCTAAGCAGCAGTGGGACTACAATATTCAGTGTAACACTGGAGCACACACAGCTGCTTGCCAGCAAAAGGGTCCCAGAGAAACCCCAGGCTTCTCAGGGCTCCCGCAAGGATCAATGGATCCTTTAACTGGAGTGAGTTGGAAGCTACTTCAGCACCCTGACCCCATCACTCAGTCACAATGGGACATATCCACCTGAGCAGCCAGAGGACAGTCAGCACAGCTGAGGATGTCATCAGTCATGCAAAGGTTGTGTTGCAGCTCCCTCTCCTCCAGCCAGCCACAGGGCTGATCAGCTGGCCTCTTGAGCTTGGTTGTGAAAGGCTCAGACTGTAATGAATAATACTGCTTTGTAATTATGCACTTTGCAGGCCTCTGATGAAAGTACTTTAGAAATATTATACATTCATCTGTAAGTAAAGTAAAATCTACTGGAGTGATATTTTGCTCTTTTCTTCTCTGGGTAAATTCCACATCATTTATTACATTATATTTGTACGTATTTTCCCAGTACATTCTTTCCTTCAAAAATTCATATTTAAAATGCCATATAAATAAAGTAACTCCTCCAAATATTTGTGGAGGGATTAAATGTGGTGCAAGGCATTATTAAAGCATCAAAACTATCAGTGGCGTAGACAGCCTGAACAAATTACACCACATAAATTTCAAGGGCTTGTTCAGATTTAATGGCTGATAAAAGAGCAAAGGTGCCCTAAAACCAAGAGAGAAAACTCAGTCACAAGCTCATCTCATCCAGGGGAGAAAGTATTGCAAATGGGATCTAGACCAATTCATGCCCTCTCCACACTGTGATGGGGATTGCTGGTGACACATACTGATGTGTTGGGGCAGTCTGACAGTTTGCTTTTCCCCTTAATTCCTTCCTCCCTGTTAAATTAGACTCTCCAAACTGGTATTAAAGAGCTTGTGCTTTCATGGCTGCCTGTTAGCCTGCTCTGGGCAGGGGTCATCTTTCTGAGGGACACAGGGTTGCTCAGAAACCCCTCTGAGGCAAGATTCCCCCAACCCAATCTCACATTTCAGTAAGGTGCTGTACCCATCCTGCCATGGTCAGGCTAATAGTACAGCTGAAAAATATAAAACCCAATGGCACTTGAAAGGAAATAGCTCTAGCAACATTTGGGGATTGCCCAGAACAGTTTGTTTTCATTTCAGGATCTTTTGACATCAGCTTTATTTAGCATCTGCCCAGGGCTTGAGCCTGTTGCATGTCAGCAGTGTTGCAGGCTTGTGCTCCTCAACAAACTACTACCAAGGTCTCAATCCCATGGAGGGTTTTTTCCCTTCATTTGGGAAGGAAAAAATTAATTTCTTCCAAATGAAAGGGTTTTTTTGGGGTGCTTTACTCCANCTTCGTTCGTGAAGCCTAGCCACAACAACAACTCCATCTACACTAATTTTAAAAAATAATCCCAGGAATGTGTTTTTTGGCTCTATGGTAATGAGAGACATAGGCTGCTGTGACTCTTGTCCCCTACCTGAGCTGAGGCATCCTTGGTGTGGCTGGGCCCTGGAGCAGAATATCAAAGTCCCTAGAGAGGAGTCAAGGAGGACATGCCAGCCAGCTGACAGTGTTCCAGTGTCAGTCATGCTCTCACCCACCCTCCCAGTGTCACCAGATGCTGCCTTACCATATCTGTCAGTGCATGGGAAGACCTGACGAAGACTGAGATGACCTGTAAGAAAAGGAAAAATAAAAGCAGGCTTTCCCCTATCAAGTAAAAGACTTTCCCAGCACCTGATGGCATTTTTCAAAAAATAAAATAAAATAAAAACAAAATGTCCAATACCTTGTTCTTCTCGAAATGCACCACGTCCCTGGCACAGGGCACTCTGCCTTTATCCCAGTTGGAGGTGGTTTCAAAATTGGTGTTAGGGATCCATTGCTTGTACACAGCAGTGGCAGTGGCTAGAAAGAGCAGGGAAAACAAGGTAACTCAGTCCATGAGAGGCACTAGGACTCCTCTCTGGAATTTGCTACAGGACAGGTTAGCCTTTTCAGGCCAGATTTGGGGATTTTTCCACTCAGGACCAGCCCCTGCATGTTCCCAGTTAAGCAGTCAAAGCTCTCCTCGGCACAGGGGATTTTTTTGGCTGGGTGATGGCTTTTACCCACCCAGGTAGGAAGAAGAGTAAGGGACAAATACTTTGCAGGCAATGGGCAAGAATAACATAAACCTGGTACCTAAATATTTATTGCAGTACATTTTATTTCTACTCAGATGTGCAGAGGTCCTCCAATCTTTGTGTTTCCAGTTGGAACACAGTAGGTATACAGAGCCAGCAAGACCACCATGACAGGGCAAGAGGAGAAAGAGCATTTGCTGTGGCATGTGTAGCACAAAATATGGGCTGGCTTCATGTGTTTGGGATTAGAGGGGGAGGATTCAACAGCATCCTGCAGCCTGAAGCACTGGCAGGTTGGGAAATAGAGATATTCCCCATAGGGCTTGCTGGGACAGGGATGGTCCTGAGCACAGGTCCCTACAGGGATGACCCCACTGGCTGGGACCAGGCTGTGGCAGAGGTGGATTTCACTCTGACCTGTTCTGTTTGCATGAGCATGGTGGAGTCTCACACCTCCTGGCCTAACATCAGCCAGGCTTGGCTGGACATGCACATTCAGCTGAAGATAAATTTTCAGCAGTATGAATGAAATGGATTCAGGCAAGTGAGTTATGAGCAGAAAAGAAAAAAAAAGACAAAACCTTCACTTTTATTATGGATCATCTTTTCTTTAGGGGAAAACCCTACAAAACTACAAAATACATGAAGTAGCTACTGCTGGAGGGGACCAGGTAGTGGACTGGGTGCTGGAAGTCAGATGGAGAGTGAGAAAGGAGTAGGGAAATAGGGGAGTTCTGAATGACTCCAGCTGATGGAGGGAGGTGCACTGCAGAAAGCCTAGGCCCTGCTAGTCCAAATGATGGGATGTGGTCAGTTGTGCTAAATAGGCTCTGCAGAGGCTTGATAAGCACACAACAATCTCCTTGGAGCATGTTTTTCACTGTTTGACCCTGCCAGGAGCTCTGCTGAGACCATTTGCTGTAAGTAGCCACATCCGGGCAAAGAGGAAATGATGTGTTTTTAGCAAGAATGAAAGGCCTAATACAGGAACAGGGGCTGGAGCCTGGGTGCAATGTGCAGAGGGGCTCCCTCAGCCCATGCTGAGCTGCTGCCATGGCTATCAGCTGCCTGAACTAAGTTCTCAGGCAGAACAAACACCTCCCTACCTTATGTCCGCCTTGAAACCTGCTGAGAGAGTAAAAGGCTAAAAGACTGTAACACTGATATGAAGGGGACCCAAGCAACCCCTTGCTATGTTATGGGCACAAACACCTTGTCTATCCCTGCTGCAGTTGACTTGCATCCCTCCCATCCCAGGAATCCAGGGACTGGAGAGGTTAAAGATCCAGCAGAAAGGCTCAGCCAGCCCCATTGCACACACACTTCACTTTCCCACAGCTGCAAGGTGTTGTGTCACACAAACTCATGCCACACCACACTGCAGAGGTGGCTTTGTGTGCCATCCTCTCTGCAACAGCAGCTCCTCTAGCCACAGGCTCTGGGGCCTCAGAGGTTAATCTCCTGTTACAAAGCCTTTCCCCCCATGCAGCTGTGCTGATGCATTCCTGCACCCTCCACAGCCCTGGAAATATCAGTGTGCTATTTAATCAGCCTCATCTCCAGAGAAAAGCAGTCCTTGAACATCAAAGCAACATACATATTCAACAGAGTGTGTCCTGCAGTGCAGAGCTGCTGCCCTCAAACAAGAGCAGGAAAACCCAAGCTGTGGAGGTGCAGCAGGCACAACACAGTAATCCCAGCCTCGTTCCCCTGCCTTCTCTCTGTCCAGTTAGAAATGCCTTTTCTTTTCTGCATTACACAAGTCTGAAGTGACAGAGCCTGCAGCTCTGCTCTGAAACATGATTGCCAGAAGCACACCTGAAATGGGGAACTCATCCAGTGGTAACCCTTGCTCACCATGGTGGTTGGCCCTGGGCATACTCACCAAGTAGCTGCAGGACACCAAGGAAGAAGAACAGATACTTCATTTTGCAGCAGGCTGCCAGCCTTCACCTCCACAGCCCCTGCCCAGCTGGACCTTGGACCTGCCCCAGGGACACGTGATGGGCCCAGCCCAGAGGAGGCTGTAGGAAGAAAGGAGCAAAACAGTATGGGAAGCAGGTTTTTCCCAGCATGAATCAGAGCCTTGTTCAGTTCCAGACACCAGTTTGGTCTCAGCTCCTTTCTCAAGCTCCCCACTTTCTGGGCATCCATGAGGAGCCTGGAAGAGCCACTAGAGAAGGAGGTAGGGAGGCAAGAGAAGTAATTACCCCCCAGATCTGCTTACTGCTTACCATCCACACCTCTTGCACCCACCCAGGTCCCATTAAAGGGTGGGAAGCACATGTGCACCACCTGCACATCCCCCCCAGCTCTCCCCTGCAGAGCGCTGGCTACCTTGTCATCATTAATAACGGGCTCAATGCATTCTCAATTAGCTCACTTGGAAGACAGCAGCTCCCAGAGACAACTTATAATTGTACTTTGGCCACCAGCTGATGCTCATTGCCTGGCATGCAGTGCTGGCACAGCCCCATGCTGCTCTTGTGAAGGCTGCCAGTGGTCAAACAGGCAGTTGGTGGTGGTACCAATGCACGTGGCTGCAGGGAAAGGGGGAAGGACTCATCTGGCAGGGACCCTTCAGCTGATACTGGTGCAAGCAAGGTGAGGGCAGAAGATTTGTGAATGCAGGAGTGTACAAGGATCCCAGGAGGAGACTGGAGAAGTGCTTGGAAGGGACATCAGTGGAGGGGTAACAAACCACAAGAAGCTCTGATCTGACACCAGCAAGTATTTAAGAGTGCAGGAGGGGGAACAGGCCATTCCCATCCCACTCTTTGTGCCCCAGCTGCTTTCCAGGGGAGAATGGGGACCAGCGATCCATTGCTCCTGAGTAACTGCCTCTCTGTCTCCTAAAACCTTAACCCACTTGGTGCCTTTCCCACCTCTGCTGCAAGCACAGGAGTGAGAAAAGCAAGCAGGGCTCCTACCCCCAGGATGCCCTGGCTCAGCCCTGGGAGATGCACCATTCCCTGCAAGGGAACATGGAAGTGCCTCTGCCTGGAGCTCTAGTCACACCAGTGCCACATGTGTGGCCCACAGACTAGCAAGAGAATAAGCTCCTGAGCAGCAGCTTTCAGCCTGGGTATCTGCCAAATCAGTCAGCACTTTCTTCACAGGGAGCTGGGTGCTGAGAGATGTCCTTGAGGTGAAAGGCTCCTGTGCTCTCATTACCATTCACAAATCTCTCCTGAGGAACTCTCTCTTGGGGTGGATGCTGGCTGCAGTGAGATGTCCTGTATTTTAATAGAGGGAGGGGAAAGAAGTATAAATCACAGATACTCAGCAATCCAGCTTGGAGAAAGGACTGCAGTGTGCAGAGGGCAGGGTGCATACTTGTCTGCAGCCTCAGCATCCCACAGCCTGGCCAGGGTGGACAGAAGAGGAAAAACCACTCACCACTCACTGGACTCTGTGTGGAGAGTAATGCCATGACCCCTTGAAACCCATACATTTCAGGGAGGGTGCTCCTATCAGGGGTTAGGGCTGGGCCAGCCACTAATCCAGCAACAGATGCTCTCTATTACCTTCTTTTCCCCCTCACTCCAGCAAGGAAAAAGGGAATTAACAAAGAGAAAGAGACTTGTGGATTGGAAATGAAAACTTAAACTACTTTAATGAAAATAATAACAAAATGAAATATATACAAACCCAACACCAAACCCCCCTTGGTGGCAGCTACATTACCATCACCACTGATACTGTGGCAGAAGGACTCAGCAGCAGACAGGACTCAGACTTGGGGACGGATCCTGGAACTGGATTCAGGAACACTTGGATTGAGATTAAAGGAAGAACAGAGTCCTGCAGCAGCAAAGCTGAGCTTCTGATCCTCACAAGGAGAGTTACTAATCCACCACCCCAGATGGCTCAGGTGCTCAACCTTCAGAGAGGGTAGAGGCCCAAACTTCTCCTTTATTGTATTTGCTGTTATTAGGTGCTAAATAGCTTAATTACTCACCTGCTTGCTTGTGTCTTAGGCTTCATGTAAGAGACCCCAAGGACCAAGCTTGGTGTGGAAGTTTTGGGAAATGACCTTCAGTTTTATACTGCCCTGTCCTACCTTAATGCTAGAGTAGGGGAAGCAGGCACATCAAAAGGCAGGATTTCACAGGCCTTTTACTTCACATCCCAATCTGGTACACAACTTTTAGCAGTGACTTAGAGGAGCTTCAGCTGTAAAGTAAAATCACTGAACAGAATTAGTTGTAACTCCAACAAGGGCATTCCATCCCTTATTCCATACTGTTTACTTTTTTTATGCTGCAGCCACTGTTTTTTGGCACTGCTCATTTCAGCTGCTCAGCAGCTCTGGTCCTACTGAAGCTGATACTTGTTTGATTTTAAATGAGCCAAGATTCATCTTACAAACAGGCAGAGATCCAAAATGCCCAACTGGCCCTGCATTCACCAAAGAGCCTGTGAAATCCTGCCTGCTGATGTGCCTGCTTCTCCTGCTCTAGCATTAGGGTAGGACGGGGCAGGACAATTACAGAAATCCCACTAAAACCTGTGTTATTGGGGACAGCTGCTCACTGAAGTGTTACTGCTGGGACTAGGGGACCATAATAACCTGGACCTTGCTGCAGCCCACCCATCCAACCTATCCAGGTCCCTCTGCAAGTGTACAGCCTCACCAGTGCCCAGTCTAGGGGGACAATCACTTCCCTCATCCTCCTGGACACACAAATTCTATTACAAGCCAGGATGCTGTTGTTCTTCCTGGCCATATGGCCACACTGCTGACTCATATTCAGTCAGCTGTCAACCAGAACCCCCAGGTCCTTTTCTGCTGGGCACCTTTCCAGCCACTCTGCCCTCAGCCTGTAGTGTTGCATGAGGTTGTTGTGACTCTAGTGCAGGACCTGACACTTGGCTTTGTTGGACCTCATCCCATCGATTCAGCCTGTCCAGATCCCTCTGCAGAGCCTTCCTAGCCTCAAGCAGATCAACACTCCCACCCACCATGGTGTCATATGCTGACACAGATGCCATTTCTACCAGCCAGGGCTGATCCAAACAATCTCCTTTGTGGGAGCTTCTGTATTGGCACAAAGCAGCTATTGAGTGTCCATAGCAATGTCTGCAAACAACTATTGCCTCTAATCAGCACACAGATGTTATCAAAACACACATTTCCACCAGCTGCAACTGATACTGTCAACTGTGGCCAAACACTACTTAACCTAATTTGTAGCCAACAGGGTGGAAGTCAGGCCCCAGTGTCTTTTCTGTGTTTACCAGCTTAGCCAGTGGGAATTCAGCTCCCAGCTTGGTCCAAGCCTAAACACAAGAGCATGCACTGGGGTCCAACATTTATTACTGCCTGAGATCATCCAAAAGGCACAAAGCTGGCTGGCCTCATCCTTCCTAGGTGCCATGTTCAACAAGGTGGGCAGGGAAAGACACTCAGGTTATCACCTCTTTTGGCTGAATAAGGACAAGCCAGACACATTACTCAATGGCAACAGCCTCCAGGACTCAAGCTAGACACGCAGCAAGGAACTGCTAAAGTGACTCATGGAAAACCTGCTTTGGGGAAGGATAGGGAAAATCACCTTTTTCATCACTTGTTTTGGCCACTCAGTATTTCCCCCTCCCTCAAACAGTTCCAGGCTGGCCACACCAAAGCAGGCTATCTGAGAGCTGGAGATAGGTCCATCTGCAGGACCACAAAGCGCTTCTCTCCTTACCAGACAGTAAGTAAACCCAAGGCTTGAAACACTGGAAAACTTAAAAAAAAAATTGAAAATCCCCCAGAAATTCTTGCAAGAGACAGCCCCAGGAACAGGTCCAGGCTTCAGCAATGTACATGTCTGCACAGCACCTTCTGTAGACCAGGACAGACCAGCTCCTCACCCCACACTCCCTGGCTGCTCTGTTCTCCTCGAACTGGAACTTTGCCCTCATCACCCTAAATAACACATTGCCTGCCAGGGAAAAGCATGTTACAAAGCTACCAGTCACTTTCTGTGACCTGTAGCAAAGAGACTTTCTATAAGGACTCATTCTTGCCAGGAATGGTATCATTTCAATTACGGCTCATTGCTGGGGGAGGAGGAGCAGGGAGATAAGTAAAGACTGGGTGTTTGCATTCACATATAAAGCAATTTGTTTCCACTGCACCTATCCCACTGTACCGTTATTACACAAGTGTCATGCCTAAGTAGTGTCAAGCAAAAAGATTTGTAAAGAGGAGCAGCTCAGGGAACAGCAAAGGCTGCTCTTCCTTAAGAGGGCTCTGCTTGCAGGTAATTCATTCGGTTAAGAAAACAAGGAATTTCACTGTCTTCACACTCCACAGCGAGATGTGAAGAGCTTTAGGCAGAACAGCACTAAGTGCCAGCCATGGGAAGTGTGATGAGCAGGGCAGGGGATGCCAGAGGACCCAGAGTCACTTACCAGTGTCTGCTCGCAGCAGCAGAAGGGAACACCCACCTCAGCACATCCTGCATGCGGTGAGGATGGCACTTCTTAGCCACCCTTCCCCCTCACTGTGCCAACCTTCCTGCATTTGCCTTTTCTCTGGTGTGCCCATTTTATCAAGAGAAGGCATTTGGCCATCCAGGACTACCTGCTATCAGCTTGAGCTCACATCTGGGTGCCAGCAGCATGGCAGTGGCTTCTGCTGAGACACTGCAGTCTTGCTTCTGGGCACTAGCAGGACATCCCCACATTGCTAAAGCCAGTATTACCCCTGCAGTGATGTGAAAGAGGGGAAATGGGAATTTCAGTAAGAAAGGGGTGGGAGGGAGGAAACGGAAAGACAGACACAGTGTAGTGCTTAGTAGAAGTGACATACTTCACACACCACCCCTGAGGATCAGGGTTTTCATCACTAGGCTGAATCTGAAATATTGCTTCACTCATTTCAAAACAGTGTGCTGCTTTTACAGACAGCCCTGTGTTCCATGATTTCAAACACATGCATGTCTGAGTTGAGAAAAGTCACTAATGACACTGGAGAAGAAAAACAAAAATAAATTACATTTTCAGACATTCAAGCCACTCAGTCTCTCCTTTCCCACACCTCTTTGGGAAAGCAGTGTACCACAAATGCACAAAAAGCCATTTCAATTATTTCTACTCTGTTTGCACAAGGACTCTTGACATTGACATTGGGATGAATACCATTACCTAGTTTATTCTAGCAGAGTTATCACATGGAAAAGAGGACTCTGATAAAAGTTATGGCAAGTTTCCCATGAAGAGGAAGGGCAATGCCACAATAAAGGTCTATCAGATGCATAAGCATAAAGCACCAAACAGCTACCATACAGTGGGTTCAGAGAGGAGAAAAGCAGCACCTTAGCCATTTGCAAGTCAACAGCAGTCATTCAAATTCAACACACCAGTTGTTTTTTTTAAAAATATGATTTCCTACTTAGATTTATTTTTCCTTTAATAACACAGTTTAGCATTTCAGAGTTTGGCATTCTACACTCTTACACACTGTCCTTGTTTATTAGCATTTAAACACAAAAAGACATAGCAAGACCTCCAAACACAAATAAATACAAAACACAATATACAATAAACTGAAATACAACATATAATAATGCTATTGGGAAATTAAGACATGTTGCTAATTCCTTTTTTATTATTATTTTAACAACATGGTTATTGCTGAGCAATAAATTATACATTTTAAAGTTGTTTTTCCCCCTAAAAGAAAAGGACGAGAACCACTGGTTACCAGATCACTTGCACTGTATCCTTACAGCTATTGATAATTAAGACAGGCAGAATATACACAATCAAATGAGGTTGGCCTTCTTTGGTCTTTGTTTTTGATCATAAAACTGAACACAAGTGTACCGTTCACTGAAGAGTATGAGATTAAAGAAATGGATACACAAGTTTCAAACACATTAATTTGTACATTATTCTCCATCATTGATGTCTTTTCTATAGATATCTCTTACAGAATTTCTTGGAAACAGATGTCAGCTTTAGTATTCCCAATTATTATGTTGTTTCATGCATCTTAAAGGTTATCCTACTTGTCTAAAAGAAGTGGACCTATGTTTATCCCATTATCTCCAAATAGAGTGTTTTTCACAGCTTTCTAGTTACCACTAAATCATTGGAGTTTTATATCTTGTAGAAAAAATCCTGAACTTCCTCTGTTGTTTTTGTTTTTTTTTTCTATAAAATGGAAAAGAATACATAAACCAAACAACAGCTATAAGAACAACAAAACAGATGGATCACATGATGCATCAGCAACAATGGAAGCTTGTACCTTCCCATTCCACAAGTACAGATTATACAACTCTCTGCCAGTGATGCAGGTCATAGTTGGAAGATGTGTCCTTTCAGATGTGAGCTGTATTCAAATCCCAAGCTCAGAACACTAGGCAAGAAAATGACCTTTACGAATGAGGATGCTGGTTTATCTCAGTAACCCTTAGACAGAGTCAAATTTTATCACTACGCCTCGCACTGCCAGCAATGGAGCGTGTGAACACCGGCATTGCTAAGAAGTTAAAAAGTCCTTGCAGAACTGGCAACCAAATTAAAAGCTTAGTTCCAAAGGACTAAAGACAAAAACACCACATAGAGACAACAAACCCTTCCCGAAATGGGTGGGTTAGTAAGCCACAGAGCTGGGATCCAGATTTGAATTCTACATCAAGTCTGGGATGTTTGGATCCAGGATTTTGGTTCAGGTGCTTCTCTGTGAAATTTTGAATTATTTGAACCCTAAGGAACTAATCCTAACTTGGAGGGAAAAAAATAAACAAACACAGCCTAGAATCTATACTAACATCATGAAATGGAAGACAGAAGCTGCAGTCTTGACCATAAATTAGAAGAGAAATAGGAATAGTCATATCCCTTACGTGTTGTATATCTCTACTCTTCTAAATGTTAGGATGTCCCTGAATCAGCAGTCAAAAGTTTTCCATAACCTTCCTATCTGGTGCTTCTCAGCAAAGGTTTGGATTAGGAGGCAGGAAAGAACAGTTAAGCCCTCCATATTTGGTTTAAAGAAAAAAGAGCAAGTCCCACAGGAGAGAAATGGTCAGTCACGTTACAGGCTAGTTGAACAAAGATGAACCTCTTCACTTCAGAATGGTGTTCTCCATCCTCAGTTAAGGGGAGCATCAAATGAGACTTAATTTGTTGGGTGATTCTGAACAAACAGAGCAGGACACACATCTGCTGCTATTATTCACACTGACACATTGCGCTAGCCTTCTACTCTGCAGGCCACGCAAAGCACCACCAAGTAGTGAGCAACCTCTGGGCTACCATACATGTACAACCCCAAATCATGACAGCTTGTATGTTTAATTCTAGCCCTTACTGTCTTGATGTGGGTCTTCAAGGTATGTCAACTTGTTTTTCAATTCCTTTAAGGGACAAATGGATTAAAAAAGTAAGACCTAGTGATTTGAAAACAACACTAGGGAACTGGAACCTCTCATTCAGTCCTGACTCCAGAAGTCTCCTTTTGTAACTCCAAGAAGTCACTTCCCATCGCATCCTTGATTTCCTTTTTGCAGAAAAGACAACTAGCACTTACAAGAAGAACATGTTTGCAGATGCAAAGTGCCTCCTACGCTGTAAACAGCACTAAAAACTACTCTTAGACTGACCGAATTCCCAAACCGCATCATTTTTATTGCAGTAGCTATAATTTCTAGGTCAACCAGAATATAGAGGTATTGACTGAACAGGACAGGAATTCCAGGAAGAGGTCCAGCTACTTTTTTATTATCTTTTGTACCCAAAATGAAAGAATTTGCAGTTAAGTTGCCCATTGCTATGTCTGTTTAAAATACAAGAACCTCCAAATTAGCGGAGTATGAGGAAGGACACGTGTCCTAGATGGCATTCCAAGGTCTTCAGAAAGGCTAAAACAAACTGTTTGCTATATACAGGTTTTCAAAACTGAAAGTTGTGAATCCAAAGTTTGCCCTTTAGTCAAGATCCTCCCTTAGCAGCAGCAAAGTTATATTTGCACCAACTGATCAAGTATAACTTGGAGGAAAGGGTTTTGTTTCATCACTTCTACATAAAGACTTTGCATATATATGTGCATGCATGTCTGTGTGTATATGTATGTACCTACACACGTATGAGTAATTTACAGAGCAAAAACTAAGAGATTAGGTACACAACCCAAAATTTTTCCCCCTCACCTATTTGTATATTTGCATAGTTAAATCAAGGCATCAATACTGCAGTCACATTTTTCACTCTTCTGTGGTACAGGCAACTTTTTTTGTTACTCCCTACACACTTCTCTGTCTTGGACCAAACAGCACCAGTGTTTAAAGAAATGAAAAAAAAAAACCCAGTAACAGAAACTCTGCATTGTTGGCAAAATGCCTATCCCACATGATGGAATACAGATACAAATAGGTGGCATTTTAAACTTGTAAAACTTTTAAACTCCATCTCAACAAGCCAGAACTCTGGCAAGTTGAGAAACACGAGTGATACAATCACAATCTAATATTTACGGGTTCAACACTGAAATAACAAGTGAGACAATTCTCTATTACCTTTGCATTTGAGAAATTCACCAGGCACAGAAACATGTACTTATCTTCAACTTTCCTTTTCCAAGCAGGAAAACCCACAGGCAAAGGAAATAAACTGTATTTCGCATTTAGAAGAAAGCTAGCGTGTTACAACATTTTTCTTCTGCCAAAATTATGCCACTTATCCTCCTCTTTTCCTATTGCACATTCTCTTTGTGAAGAACAACATATACAGTACAAAGCTGAAATCAACATTGCATATTGTAAGTCAGCAGTTGAAGGTGTACCATGTAGACAGTAACTGAAACAAGACCCCTTTAATTAGACCAGATAAGCAATGCAGACATGGTCATGCATCATAATCACAGGTTGGTCTTTAAACACCCAAATAGTTTCATCCTGTTTAGAATTCAAGACTTCCTAGGTGATAGATGCACTCACCCTGTGCTGAAGAGCATACAAAAAGGGCAACATCCAGATTGTCACACACTGGAATCTCCCTAGAGAAAGCTGAAAACGGAAGATGCTTGTATGTAACTTGGGAGTGTCATCATTAAGAAAGAATACCAGCAATAGACTTCAGTTGTGCACCAAGAATTACTAAGCAGAGGAAAAAAAAGGTTCCGTTGAAGAAACCCCGTTCAAAGCAATGTAGATGCTCTGGGATGCTCTTGCAATATTGACACACCAAAGGAGTTAACCGGGATTCAAGAGTATATCTGGGGGTACACTGTTGCCCCTTGGATCACTTTAAACAGACAATCCCCAGAAAACTTTGGATATCTGGGTCAGGAACATACAGAGGAAAGGATAAAGGGTATTTCAATGATGACAGAAATAGTTAAATAATTTGAAGTGTTAAGTAAAGCACCAGGTATCTTTTCCTTTCAATCTAGAGAATATACAGTGGCCTTGTTTTCATAAAATGCTACATACTCCTTGCTGGAAAGCAGAGAAAACCGATTTCTATGTACACAGTAAGAACTCTACAGAGATGGCCCGCGAGTTCTGCAGAGAAAGGGGTGTTACAGTCAAGGCTTCAGGTATTCCACAGCAGGCGGTGTCTACGCTTGTGTAGCAAGATCCTGGATTTCACAGTACGCAGGGCTGGCAAACTGGAAATTCTCTGGCAGCTTCATGTAGTTTTAAAAAATAAGTGCAGTAGGCCTCCATTTTATTAACTGTGATTAAAAAGCATATATGCAAAAATATTTTTATATTGATAGCACATTACTGCATTATAATAGCTGCCCAAGTGAAGCTGAAGATTCTGGCAGCTGGTGCTTTTGGCACTTGGGAGATGTGGAAAGCAGCATAGAGATCTGTGAAATACAACAGAGACGGATGTTTCTGCTACAGTGATTGGCATTAATATAGTTAGCAGTGTTCGTATTTAAACTTCTCTATGAAGTTTCTGAGTCGATATCCCACTAAGAGGAGATATTCAGATCTCTTAAAGCTACTAGTTTAGGCTGTGTGCAGACTTAGGAAGACTTCCCTATTAGTTTACACTTTTTGTATGTTTCAAAAGTCATCTTTCAATCACAAAGGCTGAAAACACTTTTCTCCTCCTCTTTTAAAGAGCCTGGATTTAGAAGCGCAATTCTGTCACAGGAGTTGGAAACTGTAGTCACAAATCTGCAGAATATGCTGGGCCCTGCTTACACTAGAAATCTCCTCCAAGTCCCAGATTGAAACAGGATATAAATTGTTTTGAGATGGCCAAACGGTTTCATTTAAGTTTACAAGACATGCATTAGCAATGGGAGGAGAGTCCTTTGGACATTTCCACTTGGGAATCCTGTTTTCAGTAAAATTCTGTGATGCACAAACACAAAAGCTCAGCTGCCCACATTCACAATTATTAAAATGACACAAGTTGAGCGAACCTTCGCCCTAAAGCGTAAGTGATGGGTTTGCTTATGCAGCCTGCATAAAACTGCAAGTGCCATGTAATTATATCTAAAGATATATAGATGCAGGTATATCTGTAGATATTTACCTCTTGTGCAGAACGTCCTCCTTCCGTGCTAGAAATTAAATCCTAGCACATGCCTCCATATTTGAGCTTGCACCTGTACAGCTATGTACCATAAAGGGAGTACAGTACCTGAACAATGGAAGGCAAGAAAAGGAAGACAAGTTGCTGCTGACAGTTGCGACAGTCAGCAGCAGGCAGTATTCTAGCAGGTGCCTGGAAAACCCATGAAGACCACTTAGCATGCATTGTATATTCATAAATACTTCTTGCAGGCACTGTGTGTGAAGGCACAGCCAAAAAAGACAATGGCAAAGGCAAGCTGAAATACAAAGGCATGAATTCAACTGCACCTTAGACAAAAATTGTGACTATGCTTCCAAAAGCAGGAAACTGATACAACTTGACATTAAAGGCCGAGATGCAATGCTTTCTTTCAAGCCGACGAAGGCCAAAAACAGTGGTGCAAGTCTGCTCTGCTTAAGCATTTCTTGGATTTTAAAGAGCACCACAGTCAGGCTATGTCTCTAGACTTGCTCGTCACAGGCTATTAACAGAAGCAGATGAACACAGCAGGTTGCAATCAGCATGTTTCAGTGCTAGCAAATGCTTTCCACTACAGTTCAGGTTGTTGTAAGAAAGGAGACGGTGCATTCCCAGTTAGGATGCTCGTCTGCTATAAAAAGCTGTCATGAGCACATACATTCACAGCCCCACAGAGTTCTCAGATGGGTCTGTTTCAAGTGATGCCACCTTACAACCACAGGCATTAGAGGAGAAGTGTCGCCTGCCTTCACAGTGGCCATGGAGACTCTCTAGTCCAAGCTCCATAGGAGCACTGAGCATAATGTTTTGGCACCTGAATAAGATAGATTCCACCATGGCCAAGCCATAGGAAGCTCCAGAAGCCAAATAAATGGGCTTTGGCTTCTATTTTGTACATAACAAGATACCTATGGGCTCTGAAGACAAGGCTAAACATTATGCCTGAAGTCCAATTAAACTACCATTTCAGATATCAGAATTAATCTGAATAAAAAGCTATGGTTTATAAGCAGCACAGCACATCTAAGGCACATGTATGCATGCAAGCCACCATCACTATATTAAGACATTGCTGATTTGTCCTTAAGAAGCAATGGCTGCCAGTACAGAACAAACATATAGGCTTTTTTTCAGCACTAAACCTCCTCCCCAATACTGAAAAGACTATATACTGCTGACAGCATAATGTGCAACATATATAGCTTGGTTGGAAAGCATGGGGCAGAACTTTAAAAAATGTACAGGATTCCGTTTAGAACTCCAAAGTTCAACAAATGCCCTATTTTAGGGTGAAAACAATTATAAATCTGATAATGATGCACAGCATCCATGAGTGATTTTTCCGTAATTTTGAAATAGTGTCATTAACTACGACATATATTGTAGGTTTACATTTCTAAAGAGAAATAACAGAATTGAATAGTTTTTTTTTCCTATCACAAGTGATAACCAGTGTTTGATATCTTCTATTTTTCTTCCAAGAAATATCAGTCTATCAACAGTTTTAAAATAAAATGTTTTCTTGTAACAATAGAACTTTAAATAAAAATATGATTTTGATTCAGATACTTTTGAGAAGACATGGATACTTTTCCAAGATCTTCTGACAAAGTAATTATTAAAACAGAGACCAGATGAGGCCTTAAAAAGACAATATACTATATTTCAGACAAGATTGCACCTCAGTTTTTCAAATAATATCATAATTGCAACAATACTTCATCATTTCTTCTTTTAACATGCTGACAATTTCCAGCTAGCCCATGTGTGAAGTTTTTTTGTTTGTTTTTGTATTCTAGCTTAAAGAAATAAAAGTCAGTAATTCATTCAGCACATACTGTATATGTCTTTTCACCTCCAAATGACTAGATCATTAATAAGTTAAAAAAAAAATCCTCTCTGACCGTAATCATTATCCTCATGAGGGATAAGTGATTCTTCAGAGCTTAAGTGTTGCTAGTTCTATTAAAAAATATACCATGGTATGATTTCTTAATGTGTTGCTACTTTTGCAATTGGACCCTATGCAGTTATGCCTTCAAACTCTTCCATCTATTCCACAAGGTGGTTCTGTGAGCTTTAGGACCTCTGACTGAAGACAAACTGATATAAAACCCCCAAATGGAGTCATCTTCTGTGTAATCCGCCTCCCCCATTGTATGTCAGGGGTCTGGTAGATCCGATGTATCCACTATGACTTTAATAAAAATAGTATCATCTTTAATATACGTTCCATTCTCTAGAACAGTTTGAGCCACAAAGACTGGGCAGCCAGATGCAATGTTCATTTCTCCAGTTGGCTTCTTGAAACTGCTGCTGTTTGGATCTGGCTTGAAAGCATCTCCTAAGTGGCGTCGAGACGGTCCCTGATCCATTAGCATGAGAGTCACTTTCTGTTTAAATGGCCAAGGAAGCAAAGCATCATATTCTCCACGCATGATGACAAAAAACAGCGACAAGTGCGTCCCTTTTCCCATGCCATCTCCATTCAGGTAAACTCTGGCACACATCTTGTAGCCAAAGTACCCAGTATAAAAGGGTTGGCTGTACAAGGACAGAGTCTTCCCCATGACTGCCTCTTGCTTCCGACGTTTATAATCTCGAATTTTCCAAATTAATACTCCGTTGTAACTCGCAGTTTCCAACACTTGGAACCGGAGGTCCATGTCAGCCAGTCGAATATCATGAACACTCAGCATCTGGTCATGTCTGCTCAGCTGTGTCTCTAGCAAGCCTATAGGAAAACAAAAAGGATAGGGGCAAGAAAATTGTTTGTGTTTTTTTTCTAAAGACTGTAAAAATCAATTGCCAGTGCTGCTATTATATAGGAAAACATCTTCCTCCTCAAGAATCAAAGTGCATTTGGTCACTGATGAAGCAATTTCGACAGACAATAGTATGTCAGATGGTATGGGTATGGGTGTTAATCACACATGCAGTAATAGTAAAAGACTCAAATCATCTAACATAAATTTTGTCTGGTCACTAAACAACGTAACTACCGAGGCTTCCGTTTTTTTGAGAGGAGACTTTGAAGCATTATTATGTAGATTATTATTAGCAGTGAAGACGTTGAAATGGGCACATATTTTACATAATCCTTCTGAAATTCAGAAGCATCACTGATCACTCAAAATATTCTTCTCAGACACTACTTGTCTCAAAAGTACAGTGCTGTTACCATGTCTAAAGCTGATCAAAAAAGAATAAAAAAGTCCAGCTTACCTCTGTATTATGTGATAACGTATCTAGTTTGGAGGGAGGGCTGTTATTAATGCCCCCTTTCCCTCATGAAAATGTTATTCTGACTTTCCACAGTGGCAAGATTAGCCAAAACCGAGAAGCAGACTAATTCATAAGGCAGGTTGGCTTTATACAGATCTAAGTTCTTTGTCCCAGTCATTTAAACATGACATAGGATCTACACTATCTTGCTAAAGTCAAGTTTTCACTTTATTCAGCAAGCATGACAGTAACTTCATTCTCAAACAGATCTCACATCTTTCTTTGAATCAAATACACCTCTGTAACAGACAGCAGGACAGGTGGTTTAAGGTGGATAACCATACTGTTGATCCATTCATGGGGGGAGAAGAGTAATAGAACAAGACTTGTCAAAATACAAAGATTATATTTAAAGAAGCTGCTGAAAGCTGCTAGCTGTCAAAGATCAAGGAACTATTTATAATGAGTATCATCAACAAAAGGATTATGCAATTTCCTAGTCAAACATCAGAATAGTCAGCATTATTGATGCTTCCATGTAAAAATCACAATGGGGGCTGCCATTCTGAGGACATCATTTTTCTCTTGACAGCACTGCTGAGTAATTCAGTCCATTGTGCTTACACTTACTTGTATTTCGAGCTCCTTGGCCTGCAGTTTTATCAACACTTTCCAGCTCAGTCACTCTGTTCTGGAGGGATTCTACACTGCTCTTCATGCTGTCAGCCTCCTCCCAGTTCTGTCGGAAGGGACGGATTTCTTTGTCCAGTTCTTTCAGTTTCTCTGCTTGACTGTCTATCACTCGCTTTATAAAGCAGAAAGTTATGAGTTAAAATAACAAAATATACTCATTTCTGCAAATTAAACAAGGATTATATATCAACAATAGAATGCATTTCTGATATAAAGAAGATTCACTTACATCAAATATTTTCATAGCACAAACCTGGAAACTTCTGAGGAATAGCCCAAGTATTTATTAAACCACTTCTAAAAAACTTCAGTGCTGCAGAGGTATTAATATTAGAGTACTATCAGAATTATCAACACAATTATTAAAAGAAAAAAAAAGAAGACTTTTTAGTGTGCTCTTGTCTACTCTCCTCCCCCCCCCAAAAAAAATAAAACCCCTTTCAATGCAAGAACAAGATTCTGAATCATAGAATGTCACTATGTTGATATTATGGGCTAATATTTATGGGGTTTCATGTCAGAGTACTTCAGCAACAAATTATAGGCATAACAACTTACCACGCTGTGCATCAAGTAGCTGCTCATATACATGCATTTATCATTGGGTAACAGCAAAATAATCTACTGCTCCAGAAAAACATCAGTATTCTTACACACATGGAGCAGGAGTGCATACATGTGCAGATACAGTGGCATTAGCAAGGTCCAAGCTCACACAAATCACTTATCAAAGCCTAAGTTACTATGTGCCCATAACCACAGCAGAAGGCCTCAACAGTGTAAGCAACACTACCACTTCTGTCCCTTTAAGCACTTAAAATCTCCACCCTTATTTCCTAAATTGAATAAGACACGTGTCCTGAAGGTCTTTGATGGTTGAGTCTTTTTTAAGAAAACAAAGGGAAAAAAAACAGTTGATTTTTGGAAAGGTATGAAATACTCAAGAAAAAAAAAAACCAACATACAAAAAGGCTGGTACACTCTGAAAGAGGAACACTGGAAGCACCTCAGGATATTACAGATATAAAGGAGAACATATTTCTCAGTCTACCTCAGATGTGATGAAAGAAATACATAGCACTTCATGTCATCACAGCTAATTTGGACTAGCAGGAATTTTAGCCAGAACCCCGTAATCAGTTGTGAAGTTCAAATATATTTGAGACAAGAAACTACTTTTGCTACCACCTACAGTTAAATTCCAAATCTAACTTTACAGATTACCATCATATAGTGCAAATGTGTGTAAAAATGATTTTTTCACTTCTTAAAAATGTAGCAGTTGAGTACAAAATAAGAAAATACAGTTATTTTGCATTAGCCATGTGGATTTAATGTTCCCCACTAATGGGGAAAATTCTTCTGCCTCATGCAACCTTCATTTCCCCTTTTAGGCATTTGTTTTTTCAACATGTGGTTTCAGTTATACTAAAAGTCTGTTAATGATTAATTGACATCTGTCAATATGATAAGTCAGCTAGTAAAATCATGTTCTAGGAGTGTTTTGTTGTGTCTCAGAAGCAGAGTACCATATTTCAAGATTAACTATTTATTTCTATACCAGTGTTTTAAACCAAGCTTAAATATCTCACTTGTTCACGCTTGGAAAAGGCACTGATGAGGAGCATGGATGGAGCCCTCCCTGGATCTTCGTTGGCAAAGCCTAGCCATACATACAAATATCTCACTTGTAAAACTCTAACTTTGTGAAAGCAAGCTGTGTACTGAACCATAATTGCAGGAATACTGTCCTTTTAAACAGATGAAGCAACTTGCCTGGACATACTAATCATCAACTACCAACAGAGTCACAGCCTTTCTCTTGGACTGATGGTAATCAGGAAATAAAATAGGGGCTGTTAGCTAGACACATAAAAGGAAACCCATCATGGAATGGCCTAAATGAATGTTTTAAGAGCAGAGCCAAAAGATTTGGTCATTAGTTCACATTTAACATGCAAAAGTAAACTCAAGGTGTGTCCAAGTCTTGCCTTTTTCCCCTACCTGCACAAAACATGAACTCTCCAAGACAAGAGTCCATGGTTTACATGGTCATAGGTTTGTACAGTGCCTCACACAGATGCTTTGATTTCCAATTTGGACCTCGTGGCACTAACACAGTATCAAACAAAACAACTAAATACATTTTTAGATGAACTGTGAAAGTGTTAAAGATGCAGAAGAATTGTAAGCTATTCTTGTCAGAAAAGTTTTTATTAGGGATCAACTTCTGTCCATCGACCTGTGCACAACATTCTACCTTTGTACATGCACAACTAATTCTGTTTTATAGCTGCTTCTACTACACATTGGCAAACATATAGCATTTTATCTCCTGTACCTCTTCATGAGGGTTCAAGAGATACAGAATAATTAGAAGTAGACTTGTATTCCATTTTTAAAAAGCAGTGGGATCTCCATCTTTTTACCCTACAGGGAGTCAACCACCCTCATGCTGGGAGATACCAATGTACTAAATCTGAATTTAATGCAGCAGTGGAGAATTTCTCTCTAATTACTCCATTAGAAAGCACACAGATGTCTCACACTGTACTCATAAATTTTCAAGTAGATATCAATTTTCTGCATGCACTTTTTATTCCAGCAACTGACCTCTCTAGATCATTAATCCAGAGTTATATGCCTGGCAAAACATTGAGAGATCTTCTTGATGTTAATTCTCATCTAGGTTTTGTTTGGAATTTCTAATAAACCATTTCCAGAATGTTAGCACTATTATTACTAAAATAATTTAGAAATGTCATGAGGAACTGAAGAACTCACAAAGCAAAACTGAACAGCTAGAATACACTAGAAAAGGAACCAAAGGTATTTCATCCCCCTCCTTTGAAGGAATGTATTACCTATCAAATACCCTTATATTCATAAGGGCATTGTTTCTTCTGCCTTTAAGTACCTCGTGTCCCCATTTAGCTTAAGACTTGGCTTACTACTATGCTTCCATATGCTTATAATAAAGATTGGATACCAGATGTCAAAGTTCTTTTCCACAAGGCAGCAGTCAAAAAAGTATCACATACTTGGTAAGAAGACTTTCCCTTGAGATCAGTATATAGAATATTAATCTGAATGAAAACATCTGAAGTTGGAGGTTCCTGCCACTGCCCAGATACCTTTGATGCATTTACATTACTTGTATGAAATGCCTTGCAATGCAGATGATGCCAGCTGTGCTCAGTGAAACAGCTGCTCCCAAGCCAATAAAAGGTTACATGGCAGTGAACACTGAAACTGTACTAGAAATTACTATCATGCACAGGGCTTGGGGGACTAAGCAAATATTGCTTGTCTAGATCAGAATTGCCTGGTTCTACACTGGAAATATCTGTGTCTCTTGTACAGCCATGGCTGCTCAACACAACCCAGAAAAAGAATGGTTCACAACATGAAACTAAATCCTTCAACTCCTAGTAAGCATCAGAAGGCAGCTAATCATATTGTCCAGGATAAAAAAACAAACTGAGGTGTGTTTCCAGAATGCCTTCAACAACCTGACTGAACTATAAAGTTCCAGTAAGTGGAAAGGATCAGGTTGAAATAGCTGTAAAACACAGTTTGTCTTAAAATAACTGAACTAAAATAGCTGGTGAGAAGTAGTAAAGGGATAGGAGAACAAGGGAAAAAAAGCAAAACACATCTCCTCTAGTACTTATTACTGCCCAAAAGCCACCTGTTGGAATCTGCAAACCATATCTTTCCCTGGTTTGTTGTTTGTTGTTTTTCTTCTAAACATAAACCATTTGAAAATTGATTTTGCTTGAGGAAATCAAAGATATTGCAATCTGTCATCAACACAATCATGGAAATACTCCACTCCATTTTTTTTTTTCCATTTCCCCTTTCACCACTGATTATTGAAGCAGCATGTGTAAAAGCCCCAGGCTTACAAATTAACTTACCTCCTGGTAGATTCAATCAGCAATATCAATACATACAATGATTAGAGCTTCCTTGTGTCAGAATGCAATATTGTAAGCAAGCAGCCATATCCCAGACTATCATCAGACCAAATAATAGTGACTAAGGCAGCCTAAAGTGGTTACTACATGGGCACAACATGGAAAGAAATAAGTGCTATAAGGAGAAACGTTGCTGTTGCCAAACCTAAAGGTTTCCTTTATAAACCAGCACTGAAGGTCTCAATGCTCTGAGCTTGACTGTGCTACACGTTTGAATTTTAGCCATATTCTAGTTTAAATACTTCTATCTTTCTTGAGTACCAACATCTGCAGTTTAATAAGTGAAGTGAATAGTAAGTTAAAAAGATAATTTTGCTCACATCCCTTTAAGCTGGATGCTAAAACAGGTATCTGATATTCTAGCAGCAGATGTACTAAAATAACATGTAAACAACACCTTCACAACATGCTAAATACCTCCTGAGGTTTCCCTAACTGTGGTTAGTATCATGCAAGCTAATACAAATTCCCAACATCCACATTCCAAGTCAGCACTGAATGCAAAACAGAGAATATCAGCTTGGGCTAAGCACTATGCTAGAGCATCCAGAAGATTTCTAGTTTGACACTGGCTTGTGGCCAGGTGATTCAGACCACAGAATAAGAAACTCAGACCTACTGGCAAAAGAATAATTGGGTACATTTTCCTCAGAAGGACAACAGAAATATGGATTTTAAAAAGTGTATTCAAATGTACTGTACTATGTTTGGATTAATTCCACACCAGACTGATCTCACTCATGATTAATATTTTAAAATATCAGCAAGTAGAAAAGAAATATACATTATACATATGACAGTTTCAATCTTATCCTCCAATTTGTAGCTCCTCAAACCATTATTTTTTGCAGAGAAGAAAAAATAATTATGATTCAGACAAGATTTGTAGTTTTGTTTTCATTTTCCCTTTTTAAACAGGTGGTTTTTTTTGTTTTGACATAGGCAGGGCAACTGAAGTCTTTTAGTGAAGTATCTTACTCCAACAAACCAGCTAGAAAAAAATCAGAATAGCTTTATTATAAGGTAAACTCTCTTCCCCCCTTTTTAATCAGAACTCCTCACTTCACAACTGTAAAGGCACAGAACAGAAGCTACTATCATTTCTTTTTTAATTGGGAGATTCTAAATTTCTTACCTGTAAATGAAGTATTTTAGATTCATTATTCCGCAGCATTTCCTTCTGTCTTTCAATTTCTATTTCAAAGCTACAAATCTGATTATGTAAAGTTTGTATACTCTTGTTCTTTTCCAAACTTTCATTCTGGAGCAAGGCCACCTGGAAAAAATTCTACAATTACTCCTGCCAAAGTTTATTAAAAATACCTATAACTTTGTTAGTTTTAAACTATCTTACACACATGAAAGGGATGAGAGCCTAGTAAAATCTCTCTCCATGTCTTGCAAATAAACCCAAACTGCCTGATAACTACTTTTGCACTTCCACAGTGTGGTACTGGTACAACTTTGGCTAATGAAAGTGCAGATGGGATACAGAAACAGCAAAATAACTTGTGCCTAAGCATAATCTTTTCTCTCTTCAGTTTGTTCATTAATGACTTGCTTTCCTGGTGTCCACTCACTGACTTGGGAGTTGCTTGGAGTTTGGAACAAAGAACCTATTTGGTTCTAGATCAGTGTTAAGAACTTCAGTCCTGCAGAAAAGTGATGCCAGAGAGAGGCCAAGCAGATGGGAAGCTAGTCAGGAAAGGGAACATTCATCTTCCCTACCTACTCCAATCTATCCTGTTCTATAGCATACTTAAGGAAAACATCATATGCATGGGATTGGACTGGATTGGCTTCACAGAATGTGATGGTAATGATGACTACCAAAATGATTGAATACAGAAAGTATCCATGCATTTGAAGGAAAATCCAATGGTGTCTACTAGTAGAAAAGACTGAAGAGCTCCAGGCTGCAGATAATATTCTCTCTCTGTAGTGACATTTTATGAATTTATTCATTAGTGACTCATTCTGATTATAAAACACGAGCTTGTTAGAAGAATACCATATAATGTATCTCCTTGAGGATGAAAGTAATATAGCAAATATTCTCCATCATAGTAATTTAGTGCTGTATTCATAAATGTGGCTGGGGGAAAGGGGTTGCTTTGTGGTGCTGAGTTGCCTTTAAAAAATCTCATTTTTTCCCAGGCAAGATTTTTCAGTGGCAAAAATGTAGAAAATAAAACTCACCACAAAATGACATTTGGACATGCCCTGACTAGTTCCATAGATAGAACTTTGTATGGATAAGAAGCAGCACCACTTTTGATGCAGGAAAACCTTGATAAATATTCCACATTAAGAGCAATTGCCTGGATGCCTCATGCACCCCAAAAAACCCTACACAACCATCCCCCATACATATGCTATCAGGTCAGGCCATTTTCACCTCTGATGTGGCTAAGTGTAGAATTCCAACACCTTAACTGCCTTCTAATCAGAAAGAGTCAAAACACCTAGGTATCACTGCATTCCTAGACTCAAGAAGCTAGCCCATTTAAAAAGGTAAATAATTTCTCTCTATATACTACCCTAAACTAGACAAAGGACTGCCAAAATCCACAGACATTCAGCAGGTACATCAGACAGAGGCTCAAAAATGTAGAGGTACCATAATCCTAGAATCCTAGAATGGGCAGGTTGAAAGGGACTCTAAAGATCATCTAGTTCCAACCTCCCCACACTGAGCAGGGATGCCAATCACTAGCCCAGGTCACCCAGGGCCACATCCAGCCTGGCCTTGAACACTGCCAGGGATGGAGCAGCCACAACCTCTCTGGGCAACCTGTGCCAGTGCCTAACCACTCTCTGGGGAAAGAATTTCCTTCTAATTAATAATAATAATACATGTGCATATCTGTTCTTCAATACAGCACAGCATGTATGTACATATGCACATACATTAGCATTTTACCTATGGAAAAACGGGCAGAGGAGGCTCAACAGAAATGACATAAAGTTAATATTGTCAGTACAGAGAGAGAAACAATTTTGAGGCTGAAGGAATGAGTGCCTATGTACTAGAGAAAATTTTCAAGAACACATTTAAATTTAAACTAGCACCCTTGCCTCCCACATATTTCATATCTGCTGGGTAACCACTTTTAAATTTTTGCATTCTCCTTTTCCTTAATGAATCAAGAGTTCTTTAGTTAGTTGTGATCTTTACATTCCCCTTTTGTCATCATTTCCTCCCCAGGCCTCCCAATCATAAGGCAGTTACACTCTGTGTCACTAGCATTACATTTCCATTTGGGTACAAGTTATAAAACGTGGGCTCATCTTGTACTGAGATTTTCCACGCAGTTTTACAGAAGAAAAATAGAATTATATCCTGCAGCTCTTAATCATAAAGAACTGTCATTGCTAACTCGGTAATTGTAGTTTAGTGGGAAACTGTGAATAAGAGGTCTTTTAACACTAAATGTAGTTTCCTAATTGCATTTGGCATAAGTCTTTGGAACTCCAGTTAAAAAACAAGGTAAAGGAAACACAGCACCTATTTATAAACAGCATCAATCAGTTTCCTTTACTTCCTGATCATATTTGAAGTATTCCTAGGACAGAGCATGCTCTTATTCAGCAGTTTTTCAAATTAAGCTATTGCTTATTATCACTTACTAAAAAAGAATGGAAGAAACCACAAAGAACTGAATTAAAACAGGTCTCATATTAGAGTCACATATTAAAAAAAGAGAAAAAAAAGCAGCTTATACCCAGATTTCTTTAAGAACGTGACGAAGCCATAAAATCAAGTTCAACTCATTATTTCCAACATCACTAAACCCGTGGGAGTTCAGTCTGCAAGTCTGTGCCACCAACGAGTGAAAAAACCACCGAATTTTAATTCGCCCCACAGAGTTTTGATTCAAGATTTTACATCTGACCTTCTCTTACTACTCTTTGCCAACAACATCATTCAAATATCAAACTCATCACTTTGTGGAAGCTTTGCAGCTCTGAAGAGTTTGTTTGCATACCCCACAAGCACTGTTAAAGAACATGGTGAAGGCTACTTCTCCTTTCCCCTCCCATACAAATCACAGTGAGTTCCCTAAATGAAATGTTGACCCTACAGAAACCATCAAGATTTCCACTGACTTGAGTAGGGCCAAGATTTCTGTGATATTCATCAGCCAAGTTAATTCTGCACTGTTGTTCTTCAGTGCATTATTTTTTTTTCTCAAAGAAGAGAATAATAATGAAGTTACAAATCATTTTGTTATCCCTGTCTAGAATAAAGTCACTGACATATGATATGTGGTTAGCTATTCTGGTAACTTGGCATGGTCTTGGGATTTCCAGTGATTCAACTCTTTATTATGAATAGGAAGAATTCTACAAAGCAGGAAGTGAAAAGAAACAAAAAAAATGGACAAACAATGATAAGCAGTTATGTCATGTCCTAAATGAAAATTAAAACAAAAATTGAACACAGAAGAGTAGTGAAGTGCATAACATAGAACTGCTGGGCATTTTTTAAATGACAAAGCACCTCTCAGGACACTGACAAAAGGCAGAACATGATCTATTTGAAAATTCACAGGGAACATGTTTTTTCTCCTATGATGTAAAACAAATTGCATAGTTTTAATCCGACTAAAGAACAAAGAACTAAGGATATGAATTTGTATCTGTTACAATAAAAAAACCATACGGTTCCTACATGAACAAAGAGATGCAAGTACAAACGCAAATTTGGGTATTGTTACTAATCACAAAACTAAGAACTACACATGTAGAGTGAAAACTCTGGCTAAAAAAATCTAGACTAGACCTCTCCCAGGTTCACTGGTTTTCTTACAGGTCTTCAAGTTCAAAACCAAGCAGTCCAGGGACAAAAGTGCTGGGGACAAAAATCACATTTTGCTATGCCTCTTAACTACTGTTTCAAAACTACACTTGCTATGGCTGCGGGATGTGGCTGGAAAGCCATGTGTGAGACATCACTGTAGGCCAAGAGGGGAATATGCTTTCTAGACAGCATTTGCTAAATTGGAGCTAGCAGGCAGAAGTCACAAGCTACACAGATCAAAACTACCACTGAGCTTACACTGGAATTCTTACTAATTCACTAATTCTAGAACAATCTGAGGGGGCTCCTGACTCTTCTGCCTGCATTTGTAGAATAGTTTGGCAATTCTGGGATTCTTTCCCCCCCAAAATGCAAAAGTATTATTTTAATGGCTATGTTAAACTTTTTCAAAATGATTTAAGGAAACAGTGTTCTCAAGTTTTGGAGTTTTAATTCAAAGCCTCAAATTTTATTTGCAGAACAGATGGTTAAGTCATTCAAATGATTCACAAGATTGTAGCTAATACTGATATGATTTCCAGCATTTCCCAAATCCCAAACAATCTAAAACAAGGAGTCCCAAGGAAGAACTGCAACATGGACTTCATTCTGATCTATCACTAAAGCAGAAATTATCATGCCCATGAGTTACAAGACGTTTTCAAGTCATTAAGTTTGGAGAGCAAGAACAAAAATAAATAAAATAAATAACCATTTTATTACATGGTATTTCTAATAATGTTAACTCTGGAAAAACACCATAGCACTGCCATTGCTTTGTGAACCCTCCCTTTTGTAAGAAGGCAGCTCAGAGAGGAAATTTAATACTGCACTTTTTATCCATGTGAAGAAAGTATTTGAATTAAGTTACCAATGAGGAAAATTGTATATGAAGTTGTGAAGCCAAGTTTCTCACAGCATTTTATTATAACAAAGGTACCAGATATGCTAAATGGCTTGATTGCTTTTGGAGCCTACTACTGCTTTAGCTGTACTGTATGAACAGCTGTTAAACAGAAAAAAAACCCCCGTTTCATCCAGTACTTCTATATGATTTAAAGAAATCAATGAAAATTAGAAGTGAGTAGAAGATATACCTTATTTTCTAGAGCATTGCTCCATTCTTTCAATAAGTTAACATGCTGCACTGCTGAGCTGGCTTCATGTGCTTTAATTTGTTGGTTTGTTCCCTGTGACAACAAAGAATTTATACATTTTAGCCAATTCCACTTCTTTTAAACCTACAAAGAAAGAGTATATCAAGACATTGAACCAACACTACAAATTTTGGTTCACGGATGCATGTTGCAGAACTTGTATAGAGAAGAGTAGTCTACTTGGGAATTTACAAAAGTCAGGAATACATTTAATATAGCAAGTGTTTTATACAACTGCCATATATCTCCATCCAGAGTGCTTGATATGTCAGAGACAATAAAGATGAACGAGATTTACAAAATGAATTGTATTTTAAAGTCTTCTGTGGAGCTTTACACTAAATAAAGCACAATAAAACTCTGGAGTCATACAAAACCTAAAATGTCCAATTCCCCAAACTGTAATTTAAAACTTCTGTTGTATTTCATGAACAGCTTCAAAAGCATTAAATTTTCCCTCAGCTGAGTATCAAACTGAAGATAAATTCTTCATCACTGAAAGCTGCCAGCTTTATACACTAATTTGAGAGATATTATAATGTCTTGTTTGTAATCCTAAAATGTTACTGTGATTGCTCTGTCATATTCAGATATGCTGCCTCTGCACAACCTATAAATGTTGTTACAAATAACCACTATATAAGAAGTTTACAGAACACACATAGATCATATACAGAGTACATAAGATGCAGACCATTATTACTTACTTTATTTGTATTATGTTGCACTACATTTATTTCAGTAAGTGCTTTGCAATGCAGAGTATATTAGCTTTGATGGTAGATATGCAGCAAAGCAACTGAAAGAGTTTCAATGATCTTCAAGGTATGTACTCTATATAAAATACTAAAAATATATATGTGGATATATGTACATATATGCACACATATACATACATAAAATGAATGGCAATACATACGACATAACAGTGGGCAGTGTTACAGCATTGATCAGTTCTACCACTAAGAGCATTCCTGTTAACACTTAAAATGATGAACACTCATTATTTTAGAACTTGGAAATACCTGCAGGATGTAGTTTATTGAGAAGTGCTGCTGCTTGCAGTTATTGTCTCTAAGCTATCATGGGCTCACAAGTGAATTATACCATCTGATAAACTCCATTTTTTCTTGTCAGTGGTTTCTGAAATTTCCTGACTATTCTCTTCATTATATAACCACCCAAATTCCCCAAGATACAAGGTAAAGGAAGCAGAATATTGGAAGAGACTAGTATAATGC
This sequence comes from Bucco capensis, assembly GCA_013396975.1. Lineage (NCBI taxonomy): Eukaryota > Metazoa > Chordata > Aves > Piciformes > Bucconidae > Bucco > Bucco capensis. The sequence continues at coordinate 305,012 of VWZO01004378.1, read as the reverse complement.
TACTGAAACTAAAGTGTGAGGTTTGGCTTTTTTTTATTATTATTTTTTTAAAATATTGCAGGGAATGCCAAGATTAAAATATAAAACTTTATTTAAAAGAACTAATTTCATGCTACAATTTGATTATACACCTATGTGCACACAGACATATGAATGCACATAAAAATACGTTTTAAGTATGCTAGCCTATGTTTGACCTTAATAAAAATATTAAGACACACAAATGAGAGAAAATATAAACATACTTAGCTCAAGAAATAGTTTCACAGAAATAACTGAAGTTACTAGTCTGTTTTCTGAGGAATGAAAAGTGACTCTCCTCTAAATTAAAAAGTTCTTCAAATGTATCATCTTACTATTATTTCAACAAGATGTACCTAACAACCAAAGTCCCAAACCACTGCAGCAATGTTTGGGCTTTCTATCCTGTTTCTTTTTAAAATACAAAATTGAACATTTGCTGCATAATCACTTGGTGCAATGAGATGACTTTTTCTTAACCAAGAAAGACTAGAGAAGTCCAGAACTTTCACGTCAAAGAGTTAGGTTCTATTTGCAGACTTTCATCAATTGGGAAGTATAATTGTTTTATACTGACCTGAAAAGTGCAGCCATAACGCTTAAAACTACAGGTACTTGGGGCATTAATACATTCTGACAAATGTGCATTCAACTGCAATAGGAAAAAAATGTGAGTTTTGGCAAAAAGACGTTTGCATGATAATGCTCAAAACACAGGGCACAGGTTATCAGGTTTGTCTTGTGTGCCTTTTGCAGAACATACATTACACGTGTGTATATTTTCTCCAGTCTGATCTACAGAGCAGATCCTATATATACACATGTAAACCACACGCACATGCCAATACAGTATACAGTGTGATACATTGAATATACAGTGAAACTTCTACTAAAGACTATTTCAATAGGCAACCCAATTAAAAAAAAAAAGCAAACAAAACCAACATTCTCTACAATTACTTATATTAGTTAAATTGACTTTAGCGAATAACTAAACTTTTCTCAACAAGTCATTTTTTTCTGAGCAAGTCTTAAGATCAGTTTCACTGTAGTAAAGTACATTTTTTTCTAATCCTAATTTCAAGAGGAATCAATTTTTCAAAACATAACATGCAATTTTCCGTGCCTAAATTTAATGGTTAAATTACACAAAAAAGACTAAACAAGTACTGCATGAAACAGACAAAGAGTTTTAGGATAGGTACAGTTAAGTAACTTTAAAAAAAAAAAATAAAAGGAATGCAGTACACAGAATTAAAACTGAGTAGTTAGTAAAATGCCTGCATTTTTCACAGATTGAGATTTATTCCAATATCTTGGACTATCATGAGCACAGACTGCTTTTTATTTAAAAATAAACCAATTCACAGAAGCATGTACATATATACAGACAGCAGCCATTGCAGCACAGAAGGCAGCAGCTGGATGCAAACTGCCTAAAAGTTGGAGCAAAGAGTCATTTTTGGAAAGGATAGTGCAACAAACACTCTCTCCTCAAAAACAGGATCTGCAGTTTCTATTTCCTACAAAGCAGACAGGAGCTAGAGCCTAGCTCCTCAGCTGGCATCACTTTTTTGGGAGGGTTTCAAAATCTCATTTGAAATTCCCACACCATAAGCCTCACATGAGTCAGCTCAACCACCTCCCTGGAAAGAAGTGGTGAAGCAATGCTGCTTTGAATGTGTAACTCTGGAACAGACAGGACAGTCTTTAAAATCTGATAGTGAGATGCAATCGGTCACTTTTCTATGGCATACATTTGTGTTCTAAACACTACCTGTAGAAATTCACAGTGGAGTTTCAAAAGACATATGGTTCAGAAAAAATGTAAGATCAAATAAGAAAGAGACATGTGGAATAACAGGCTTTACAAGAATGCCACAGTTCCAGCTTCTCAAAACTAGAAGTCTCCAAAGATTTACCAATTAAACATGAAAAATTGCTGTTTATTCTACAGTAAGGCATTCACTTGTTGCACACTACAGAATTTTCTCAAATTCTTAGGCAGGCATTTTCCTGTTTTCTGCATTAGTCGTTGTCCCTAGCCATGCAGCTAAGTAATATATACATTTTCACAGTATCAGAAAAAAAATTAAGCAACATACAGCAACAGATGATGCAGGGCAAGATGATTGTTTCAAGTTCAGTTTCTACCAATGGTTTCAGAACCCAATTCTAACTATACATGTATGACCTAGGCTTTAATGGGATATTTCTTATTAGCACTCAGACATACTTCCCCTCAAAGTAACTGTTGAAGTCAAGATTTAAGAATATGCCCAAGTGCTCCAGAACCAGGATCTAAACTCTGAAAACAGCACTGACAGAACTGACTCAGCAGACATGTTTTCTCTTTTCTTCACAGCCCAGTTTCTCTTAATAGGTACAGTATCTATTGTTATTTTATAGTTCATTATCCTGGGGGAAAAGACTGCCCTGGTGTTTGGCAGGTGCCTTATGTGCCACAGTGCCTTGTGTACTATGACATGATTAATAATTTAAAAGTGTAACTGAAGAGGAATACGAATTCAACTCAGGAAGTAACTATCAGTGAAAAGAGAAAAGTTTATCTCTGATCAGAAATTTAAGTGTAAGCCTAAAGTGAGGCTTACAGAGTGCTGAGAGTTTAAATAAGCTCTTCCTCATCCTTGGTAAGTTCTATTTTTAGGAAAAAATATTGCACATCCACTTTGACAGATGCTGCTTGTATTTTTTAACATACAAGAACATGGATCTGTTTAAACAATGCAAGGCTTTGGGTTTTGGGTTTGTTTTTTTTATCTGGTCTATATATTATTGCAAGCTTCTAATAAGAAGAAATAAGAGAAATTTTTATGCGTTGTTGCATCTGGGTCTTGAAATGTTGTACTCGTATTACCCTGTATCTAACATTAATTCTTTAAGTGTCAGGTATTGTTTTTTCCTAAATTACGATCATATCTGTTAAATTTAAGTTTTTGCATGGAATAACTCTACATGTTTATGTGATTTTTCTAGTCTTTACTTTTGTCAGTGTGTGCTAGATTTTAATCCTCCTTTTATTTTAATATAAGCTATCTACCCCAAGATGCTGCTCTATTGTGCTCAACAAATGCTTCAAATGGGGGAAGGGCAGGGAGAGAGCTAGTAAAAATGAAAGCAGAAAAGACATGCACTAAAAATCTTGGGCAAGCCAAGTGTAATAATGACACAACACTAAGAAATTATTTCTTTTTAAATATTTTTTTAAGAAATAATTCAAAGTATTTGAATGTTATCACACTGAACTGTGTGGTAGAAAAAGCTTTCTTTAGATCTCACACTTTAATAAGGAAATGGCTTCTGGCAAAATTCTTGCGAGATCTTAGGTTAAAAATGATTTAATTTTGCAGCACAACACTGGGCATGACTTCTTACCTCGCTCCTCATGAGTGTTTTAACACTACATTTATGAGGACATGAAACCATGACACACGGGCAGTCTGTATCTTCATGTTTCTACAGAGGGAAAAGCAAACAAACCACATATCAACACTCACTCTGAAATTAAAGAGAGGACTTACCTGCAAAGAAAAGCATCCTAAAACAATCTAAAAAACACAAGTTTGGTTTTTTTTCAATGTTTATCCCAACTGTACAGAGTTACAGAACTGCAATTGCTCTAAAATCAATTCATGCTGTCAATAGATGTGTTGATATTTTAAAGCAAAAATAAGGGGTTTCTTGTGTTTTCCCACACAGAATAAATATATTTTATTGTTTTCAGTTAGAACAATAAAACAATAATAGAAGTCAAGTTTTCTTCCCCAAAGACTCACAAAAATGAGCATTTTTAAGAGCGAGTAGAACCACTGCAGATGTCCTTTTTAGTAAGGGTTTGCAGTGCATGGAAAAGCTCTTCAGAAATGTACATTTTTCTACCCTTAGACTCTTTCCTCTGTACCGATACTCCCTTTCCAATTCTTCTTCAGTTTTGATTCCCAAACACGTGATGCTAAGTCTCACTATTATGTAACTGAAGTTGAAAGAGATGTTGAAATTTTATCATGATGTTGGGCAGGCATTTTGATCTGAACCTAAATGATGACAGTAGAGCTGTGAAACTGTATCAGCATAGGGAGGGAAGAAAATCAGGCCTAAGATAACTGAATTTACAGTTCTTCTCAGTGTTTCTCAATAAAATGAAAAATCCGTTTCATGTCAAGTGACATGTTTCATTCAACTTTAAACAAACTGTTTCATTTATGGTACTTAAGAAAAGCAAAGGAAACAAAGGTCTAGATTTATAAGCCTGCTAGAAAAGGAAAAACAAGTAACATGTCCTTTTTGCCCAGTAATGATGTCCTTTTTTTGAAACAAAACTAAGACGTAAAGGAGACTCAAGCTCTGAGATGTGACAGGTCTTGATTTAGAATTCCTTTATAAATCTGCAAATAATTGAAAATGTATCCCTCCAAACTCTTAAATAGAAGACATCATCAAGCATGCTGTTCTGAAGCAAGTCTATCCTGCCATCCTACTCATTCACACTAGTTCACTTGATGTAGCACATGTAATCACAGCAACAGAAAGCAAGGAAGCCAGAGAGCTAGTACAGCCTCCCAAAATGTGGGGGTGAGGAGCTAGCTTCAGTCCCTCCCCACCAGGACACACATACCCAAGCAGGACCAATGCTAACTGACAACATCTCTCCATCAGGGTGACTGTGGCACTCTTCTGATAAGCAATGGCCCATAGTACCAGACTCAAGAACTGGATCTCACCCTCTCTCATTCTGAACACATCTGTCATCAAGCTGAAGAGGGACATCACACAATACTGCACAGCTTTAGAAGCTTACTGCCCTACCAAGTTCTTAAATGGTTTATCAACTACAAAACCAGAAAAAATAATACTCCTTTCTAGTATCTATACCCAAATTTTAATTCCTTTACTTTCTTCTCCTAACTTACCCAAACTATCTGGCAAAGGCAATGACACTGACTGTCAGTTCATGATAAAAAGGTAACATACAACTTCTCAGCCACCTCTCCAATTCTCCTCCTCACTCCACATCCAAGGGCCTACCCACTGTAACCAAGGGAAGCCTTTCCAATGACTTCAAGATATACTACCAGCATAATCCATTCCAGTGGCAGAATGCTATTCTACCAACCAGCTAGATTCACAAGGTCAAGCACACAAAACCAAAAGCAGTACAAAACATGAGTGACACCACATGCAGAGCACCTGGCACAGAAGTGGGAAAGGTAGGCTATTAACATGGCTCCTCAGAGAAGCCAGCATCACATTAGAAACATGATTAGGAGCAAGATGACAATGTCTCATGTCTTCCTCAGTGGCTGCCCCATCAGCTCAGTTGTATTTCAGACATCGGAGTAGAGTCCAAATTGCCTTGGTAGGGTCTGCCTGGGACAGCTTTCCTGTGGCCAGAGTTGCAGTGAAGAGCCTAGGCATTAAGTGATGCTGTTCTGCCAGATCTGGTTCATACTACTGTCAATTTTATAAGAAAAGCACTGCCACTTTACTCTGCTCTNGTAGTTTTGTGGACTATCCACAGAAAAATGCAGTCATTCAGAAGCATTTCAGACTACTAATTTCTGTTTTAACAACACACAATCTTCATCTGCCAGAACTTTTAGGTTGGCAAAGGTAGCTCTGTGACAAAAAACCCCAACTATTTATATGGTTTAAACAAAAGAAAAGAAATTAACTCACCTAGTGCCAGCGCAAGCAAGACAAATGCAATCTAAAAACCTATGTACTAATATTGTTAACTGAAGAGTCTGCCTCCAACAGTGGGGATTTCCTACCCCATGGGTCATGGGATTCTATGAAGACATGAACCATACATACTCCGGTAAAATTATTTTTGTTTCCATTTGCATAACTTTTTTTCTCAGTATGCTCCCTCTATCTCCATTTTCAGTTCAAGTCACTGAGGCCTGCTTCAGTCATTATTACATTAAAGAAAATTTTAGGTTACAGAAGCTATAGATGAACTTAAGCTCTGGGTGACACAACTCAAAAGAGAAGTCAAAACGAACCTTTCATTCAAACATAAAGTCTCATTAAGCTTCTAGTTCTCATTACCAAAGTGCAATGAGGTAGTATTTTATGAGGCTACAACAAATATAACTATCTGCATTTCTATAATCACTAAACTTTTAAAAATAGCAGCCAACTGCTAATATAATTGCAGAGCTTTCTGCATCCTTAAAGCAGCATGGGAGCAAAACTGTCTTTTTTCTACATACTGAAACACATAAGCAAATGATAACATGAGCACATGTAACACTACTTGAAAATGTACTAATTTACAAATGTAGATTTGTTATAGAACTTTTAGGAGCAGGTGAATAGTACCAACTTTAATACAATCAAAACAGTAACATCTCAGCATAAAACTACACTTCAACAAACATCTTTGGCTCTCTGGATAAGCCAAATTGCCTCTTAAAGCAACTCAGAATTCCACCACTTAAGATTTTGGAGAACAATTACTTCATTTAAAACACTCTTTTCTGTACTTCAGAGAAATATGCCATTCTTGTTTCCACTGTAAATGCCTAAAATAGGTTTCACTGTGAATCAAAAATCTGATACTTGTTATAGTTTCTAAGTAGCTTGAAAGCTACTAGCTACTGCTAATTCAAAGGTTTCATAAATGTTAAATCCATCAATATCTGACAAAAGTGAAAGCTTTTAAACTAAAAGAGTTTTCTATGTTCCTCAAAACGTAAGGTCATTTTAGACACAAAATATTAACTACATTGCTCCTATAAAAAGAAACTGCCTATAAGGAACCTGTGACCATGTTGCTGAGATATGGAAAACCAGTTTATATGACGAGACATATTTAATACTCACTGATTCTGTCTGTCAGACACTCAACATTTTTTAATATCACTATTCACCTCAAATCAATTCCCAGCCTAAGAAAAATTCTGGAAGAGTACCCATAATCTAGCTAAATAGTTTCACCTCTGTATCAAAATGTGCAAGAATAAACACAGTGTAAACTTCATTTTCTCTGTGCATTTTCACATCTCAGCCACCTTATGCTAGGTAATGCACAATTATTAAAGTACCAGCCCTTTACAGTATACACTCAAATTACTGAATGCCAGATCTAAACCAGTACTTGGTGACATTCTACCTATGCCTTTTGTAACAACATCTCTGAGCAAAGAATGCTTCTTATTATTGTGAGACTGCACCTAATATACAAGAACAAATGAAATTCTTCTCACTATTACTATTCTAAGAAAGTCTGAAATCTAAGACTGTCAAACTATGGAAACTATGTGAACAGAATCTTTACAAAAATGCTGAAATTACAGCAAGAGAGATTCAGCATAATAGGGTCCAATGGAAAAAACACAAACAACCAAGTTGCAACTCTCTGTGTAAAGCAAGTATGATCTCCTCAACCTCTGCTCTATACTTCTCACAACATGCTGCTCATCAGACAACCTACTCGTATGTCAAGAACAGCAGTAACCCTGCCTAGGCCTGTCATGTACCATTGCTGGCTATGCCAAGACAGTTTGTTTTTACATTGTTCCCTCCTTTCCTCTCATAACAGATCACACAGTAGCCAAGAAGGATTATACAGAAAAATGCTATTTCTCCAGCCAATTGCTATGCTTATACTTCTGCACTTTTAACTGTTATCATGGTAGGTACATTTACTATATCAATTTAAGCAATATAGAAAAATATAGCAAAAATTTATTTATTATCAATATTATGTAGTGGGTCTTGCTGTGGGGTTTTGTGTGGGTGTTTTGTTGTTTTGGGTTTTTGTTTGTTTGCTTTTTGTTGCTGTGGGTTTTTTGTTGTTTGCTTTTTTTTTTAAATGCAGTATCTGAATATCAGACAAAAAGAAAACATTTCCCAGTCAATGTAGTATCTGGTGTTTTCACACTAAAGAAAAGTGCTTTGAAAGTCAGCCTGTTTTCTTTCTTGATTTACTAACTCTGGCAGAAAAGCCAATGCTCTGTTGGCAACTACATAAAAACACAAGAAGAGTTATTATTCCACATTAACGTATGGAATCTTGTTCTATATACACAAGAAAATACTCCACCTGCAACATAATCATTGGGACTTGGCTTTTACAGTATTTACAGGTTGTCTCCCGGTATTTACAGGTCTTCTCTACATGGTCTGGCAAATCTTTTCTCAGTATTTTTTCTTTGCAATCAGCACGAGGACATGAGAGTTCTTCAAACTGGCAATCAGTTTTCAAATGCATCTGAAAGATCAAAAAAATAGTCAAGCCAACTAAGTTTTGCGCATGTCTTCTATCCTTTGAAGATATCCGTAACACCAAAATAAGTGAAGTTTTTTGGTGCACTTACATAGTGCAAGAGCAAACACTAACAAATCTACTCAAGAATATATTTCTGACTTTTTACTCCATCTACTTAGACATTAGATTTCACCATGTTACAGATGTGCATGAGCCCAAAATTCCACACAGGCTAGTTAAACAAAAATGAAGCAATTTTTTTCAAGATATATTACTCCATATAAACATAGATGTTGTTCAAGTACCTCAGCTTGCTCATTCAAAGCAAGTACCTACTCATCTCACTGCTCACTGCACACTGCTGTGTAGCAGTACCTTACAACTGATAAATGACTCAATCACTAGTATGCTATGCCTTCACAGGTTATTTTGTACAAGACCAGAGAAGCCAAAGGTTTAACTGCGTGCATAAACCACCATCTATATGAGAGAACTGGGACTGACAAATAAAACCAAAAATATACCAAAAAGGAATTAAAATTTCTCAGATTTGTAAAGTACATGATTAGATCCTTCCCAACTTTAGTTCTCCCTCCAGTTCTCATTCGCTTCATCCATTTACATTTCCAAGCTTTTGTGTCACACAATCACATGATTGTTTCCTACAATTCTATATGGCTCATCAAAAAGCTGAGTTTTAAAACAGTATAACTCTACACTGGCATTTATCAATCACTAGTGCAAGTGAGTCAAGAAATGGATTGGTGTTCTGATTTGCTAGTTTCCTTCTAATTCTTTAACTCAAAAGGAAGCTTATGATTATGTTAGATTACTTACCAGTAACTGACCCAAAGATAGTTGTTCTTTACAGCCCTTGTTTTCATTTCTGCAGTATATTTGAAGGGCAAGTAGCTCTCTCCTGCAACAATTATCTTTAAATACCTGAAAGATCAAAAATCACTTTGTTTCAGAAATTTAAAACCACTCAATAATATGCAAGTTCAAATAAAGTAGAATCCATGCAATTTAGCTATAGCAGTGTCATTTAATTCTAGCTTTATGTGCCAGAACTAAAATACTACCATTCAATTTCCTATGCAGCCTGCTCTAGGTGAATCTGCTCTGACAGGGGGATTGGACTAGATCTCCAGAGGTCCCTTCCAACCCCTAACACTCTGTGATTCTGTAATTTTTCTTGAATGTGCATGTCACTGAGATTCCTCCACTATGAGGCAGCCCAGTGAAAGAGAATATTTCGACAGATGCTCTACTACTGTTTCACTTTTTCTACAAATACACTAAAGGGAAAGGTATAAGAAAAGACTGAAATTTTTTGTTATTTGCTTGCCAATAATAGGCCTGCATAAACTATAACTCTACATTGTTTGGGAAGCTGGTGTATTAGGCACAATACCACAAGACAAAAAGAGCCAAAGCACAGTGATTCAGAGGTAGGATTTCGTGGAAGGCAGTCCCACAATGACTAGACTGGTTAGTTGGAACACCTACTTGTAGTTCAGTGATTACTTCAAAGGTCTTAGACTGGAGGAGGTTTATTAGTTCACAGATAAGCAGGTTTTAACTATTTCTCCATTTTAATGCTTGTAAGCCTTTCTAGCATTTCCTCTCTATAATAGAACTGCAACAAGTTAGAAAGAGAGAACTCAAGGGTTTGGATTTTTCACCTCTTATGGGTGATATCCCATAAAGATAAAGAGACAACACAACTGCACTCTCAAGAAGACTTATTGCTAAGGGCAGGAACTGGAGATAACGATTGAAGACCATTACTACTATACTGAAGTCCAAAATAAAAGGGATAAAAATTCCAGTTATTCTGCAATTGCTTTCGTGACCATTAAGAAATACAAAAGCCCAACCTACAACTGCTTCTCTGACAGAGTTCTGTGACACTGCATACACTGCAGGGATACTGTAATTACAAAATGGTTCTGCATGCTAACATTTAACAACAACAATTATGATCAGATCTGTCCACAGTGACTATGAACCTATCCCCAGAATAAGTGAAGAAGGAAACACTGCAACCCTTCTCATCCGATTTTATCTGACACAGGTCACTGATTTCTGTGTACTTTTCCAATGCATATGTGAAGTTTAAGGAATCAACAAATCTCATCTGAACAATCAATTGCTAGTACTGAAGTATTTTTTTTTCCAGAGTAATTCAAAAGATTACCAGGCAGAGTTTTGCTGACTGAAGTTAAGATGACAATTTTTAAACAGTTCCTTCAAGACTGTCTAAAAGTTCTGACTTTGGATGTCAGCATTCCATGGGGAGAGAGAGGTTTCCAGTTTCATGAAAATCACTGACTTGCACAGTTAGTCTAACACGTATTTAATATGCACTGCCCTCCTTTTCTCCTCTTGTTTTAAAAATATTTCAAGTTTCATAACAAATGTACATATTTATGTATATTGGAAGCTGGAAGCAGACATAGTGATTATTGGCCTGAGCTCTTGGAGAGCCCATCCATGTCAAAACTGAATTCTGCTGAGCACTGTTCAGAGGACTGAGTTAAGACAAGGAGAGATCCATGTACCAACTAATCTTTTCTTGCAAATGGTTACTATTACAAGTATGCATTTAGGCAAGAAACACTACTAACACAAAGAATTTACTAAACACTTCAGAAAAATGCAATGTAAAAACTGCATAAACCACATACTGAGTCAAAAAGAATTTTCTCTACCTGCAACTTTTCAAAGGTAACACGAAGATTTTGCTGTGAAAAACAGTGATGAGGGCATCAGTGAAATAACTTATCATGCAAAAAGTATGTAATTCTATTATTCTATTAACTGTAACTCCACACTGTTCTAGTTCCAGTGTGGTTCACAGAACACCACACTGTGAAACAGTAAACACTGGTCTGCACCTAAATCAGGAGTAAGGTTTGCTGAGATCTGTCACATCTCTGCATCTCCAGGAGATGCAGTATTTCTTACCATCCTCCTGGTTGATGGGAGGACAACTGCAATGTGTTGCTGCAGCTCCCAACTATGAAAACAAGATATGGCACCTGGCTGGAACACTAGGGATGTAGATGATGTATTTTCTACCATGTGTTNCGTGCCTAGTGCTTTTGGTTTTGTTTATTGCTGTCCCTGCCTTATTGGGGAGGGGGGGGTATTGTGGCAAAATCCTCTCAAAAGATTGTTCTTTTGACCCTAGCTTCTGGTCAAACCAGGACAAACAGTAAAAATGAGCTATCTTTCCATATAAAATACATGGTCTAGGTTTTAAAACAAAAATATCTTCCTTAAGTAGCTTATTAGGCTTAAGAAATAATTACCACAAAGCAATAACACATTTTATATATGCCACTCAATACAACACTGAATAAGAAGCAATTTTAACCATACCTTATCTTTTACTATGCTTTCTTGACATGCTGTACATTTTGGGCTAGAAGAACTGGAGAGAAAACAGGAAAAAAAATAACTCATCAAATTTTTGTAGTACAAAAATTTCCACTTATGAGACAGTTTTGATTATTCAATATATTTAAAAAATTATTAAAAGTGGATATAGTTCATTATAATGAGATAATATGTTATTTCAAAAAACTGAGTTTTCAGTTAACACTATCTGGCATTTTCAAGGAAGTAAGACCACCAGAGTGCCTCCAGCCAGATGTGCAGTGCTTTTCTTCAAGGTGTCAAAATTCATTCTCCATTTTACAGTCAGCACCTGATCCACCATTTTGGTCACTTCTCTCTCAATCAATCCGTGCAACCAGGTAAAATATCATCTCTTCAATTATCCAGTCCTTTTTCAAACAACACCTAATTAAACTTTACTTTCTCTGACAGTCAATTATACATCTTTCTAAGGTAAAAATTTACGTCCATCTCTTTTAAGTCTGTTCTAGTTTTAGCAACTCTTACACATCCTTTCTCCCTCCTTTAGCTGAATGATTGCCCTGTAGATGTTTTGGTAATCCAATTTCCAAACATGTAATCCTTAGACAACAGCTAGGTTGAGGAGCAGAGTAGACTGTGAACAGAAACTGAACTGGAATGTAGGAAACCTGGGTTTCTACAGCTATTTCTGGCTCTGACCTGGTAGGTGTTGTAGTATACATCCCTTCATTCCTTTTTAGCTCCTCTACCTCATGTAAAATGATGATAGCCAATACTGATGTTCCTTGTAAAGCACAGAGATGCACAAAGAAAAAGTACTAGGTAAAAGCTAGGTAAATCCTCTTGTAAAGCAACTCATAGACAGGCTACATAAGTTGCAGCTGCTAGCAGCACTGCAAATCAATGTAAAAGGCTGAGTAAGTTCAACTATGTTATATAATCAGCACAGTTATTTAATATCATCTCACTGGCTTCTGCTCCTTGAAGTGACCATTCTGTATCTCATCTTTCTGGGCATCTTAACTACCTTGCAGTGTAATATTTTTCTTAAGTTAAAATAAAGGGAAACTAATCAACTTCAGGGCATATAATGTTTAATACAACGTCATGCTTTCTTTGCTCTTACTTGAATACACTCAAGCACCATACTTGCTCTTATAAACTACTGCTGCATACTGAGCAGACATCTTTACTGCATTATCTGCACTGACTCCCAATTCCTTGTCCTCAAATAACACTGGAACAGAAGCTGCTAGCATATAATCAGTGTGTGTGCAGCAGCATATCAACAGTGAATAAAAAATTTTTGTGCCAAATACAGAAACATTGTAAACTTATTTTGCTTCTACTTTTATGGTACACTTCTTATTTCTCAAAAAAAAAAAAGAGCAGTGAACTTAATTTTAATAAAAAATTTGTTTGCACAGTGAAATAACTCAAGTGAAAGAGCAGAGTAGTAGAAGGTCTCAGCCATGCATCCTTTTCAATAGAAGACTGGTTGGAAAGTCAGGAAGGTAAAATTACACATGTTCTAGCTGCAGAGTAATAAACACATATGCATATCTCACAGCAGGGAAGGAAAATTACCCAGATTCCAGAATTGCTACTGCTTAGATTGTTGAGGATCTGCTCTGTCCATCTGCACACATCCAAGCGTGGCAAGTATTTGCTCTTCTCCAGTTATTAACCATTAAGAATCTTCCAAAAACATATATTCAGAAAGAAATAATTGCATTTCTTAAATACAAACATCACCTCACCTGAAAATGTGTACTGAAAGAAAAAACGGTGGGATTTTTTTGGTTGTTCTTTTAAATTTGACATGCTGTAGCACAAAATCTACAGGAGTGGATTAGTGAGCTATGGACTCCTGAAATTGCCCAGTAGAGAGGTTGTTCTTTACCATGAGACCTCCTAATGTAATATCCTCCAATACCTTTTGCCATGCTGCATGTAGTCTTGATTTACATCCACCTAAGATTACCATATTTCCAAGTGAAATATAAACTAATACCTAGAGCCAGGATGGTCACAAAAAGGAAATAGGAGATCACTAACACCTTCCAAAGTACAGCCCTCCCTCTGTTAGTAGCCTAGCATGCAATAACCAGTGAGCTCAATCTCTTCCGTACCTCTTCCTTCCCAGTAGTAAATGGAAGTATTGCCTCCTTATTCACACCAGGAGAGTAAAGCTTGCAGAACAGTTTCCAAACGTTAGACCAAGTTTAGAAATCACACTGCTGAATACAATCAGGAGCAATGCACCAAAGTTGAGAGGCAAATAAATAGACTTCTACTATGATGCATAGACACTACTTAAAAACTAGATACTCCCCGAATGACCACACTTTTATTCTTACCTAAACTGGGAAAGACTGCATCTCTCAGCATTCATTTTATGTCTGTAACATTCATTCACCCTGGCACTCTGGCCCAAACACCTCAGTAATAGAGAAGCCAGCCTTCCTGAGCCTCCTGCAATCCACAAAACATACAAGCCCCAGGGCATACAGCTGGAAGAGTTATGGGGAAAGGGAGCTCCACAAGCAGTTACATTTATCCAAGGGTCCTACCACTCAACTAAAAGGTTAGGTCCACAGCTAGGTTAGGTATCACAACTACAAGGAACCTCTGCAGGCTCAATTCCTCACACAGCCACAATTNTGGCACCAGGGGCCACAGGAGACCACAAGGGATTTTCAAACTGTGCCTCACAGCCACAATTAGTACTAAGTGTATTCTACATTGAACTAGCCGTTTCAGCAGTCATGTGAAATAGCCACTCAGCCTAGGCTTCACAGGCAATGAAATTCTTACCTAACACATCACTACATGGGATTAAAACACTTTAGCAGCTGTTTCAACAACACTGATGGAAACCTTAGTTGTCTCATCCCGGTCCAAATGTTTGCAGAACACAAATGTTTGCACTAGCACATGGGTAACAAACAAGCAAGCAACAAGGAGAAGGCTTCAAACCAGGACATTAATTTCATGTATTCCTAAACTCACAATGGTGTTCACACTATTTTTAGCAGTTCACAAGATTTAAAGGTATCAACACATTCGATCACAACAAACAACATACCTTAGCAAGGCATTCATGCAGGTCTCACAGAATCTGTGTCCACATTCAGTCTGTTTAGGATTGCATAAGATGAGGTGACATTTTTCACATTTATACTTATCTTCCACAGCATTTACAAATTTCTCTTTGTAGCCACCTTGTTCGGGAACATAAATCGATGCTGAAGGACTGCGATCAGGATTGGCCCTTTGTTGTACCATGTCTACAGATAAAGGGGGTTCTGTCTTCTTACTGGCATCCATGCTCTGAGATAGTTTCTGTGAGGCAAAAAGTGAGAAATTATGAGAAATGAAGACCTCTTTTTCTATTTAAATAAAACAAATTCAGCATCGTTGTTACATAAAACCAGAAAGGACTAAGAGATGCATGTCCACATATCAGGTGAACATAATACATATGCAACTGCCTAAATTTATTAAGTATAGCAAATCTGTAAAACATTCTGCATTTTTAAAAGGCTCTAGAAGGTCAAGAAATAAAACCTATTCCTGAAAGCAAAGTGTTAGTTAATTAATGGGCATCACTCTATGAATAAGTAAGAATAGAGCTTGCATTCCTCCATATCTTTTTCTCTCTTTCTGAAAAATGCCCTTAACATTGAGGTAGTATCATTAGAGAAAGCAGCAAGTGGAGTGGTGGAGAAGGTATACTCGTACAGTACCATGCATGATACTACTCAGATGCTACTGTAAAAAGCACACAATCACCAGTGTCCTATACAGGGTATCTGGAGTCTACACAGCCCCACAGCCAACTTTTCCTGTCTATTCTATACAATAACAAAGTGTAAGACATGCATTTTAAGTCTGTTTTAGAACAACACAACAGGTTTTTACTTACTAAACACTTTCCAATCTTTTCATCATACATCTCCATATGAACAGGAGATATACTTATGAATTATACTATCTATTATCTTGGACTATGATACTTCTAGCATGCAAAGCATTAGCAGAGCAAGAGAGGAAGAATTCCCAAGGTTAAATTTTAAAAGCCATTTTCAATAACTTCCTTACTTATCTTGCAGTCAAACAAGTTTAAGTGATCTTAAAAACCTCAGCACGTGAAGAACGCACAGTTGGAAGATACATCACTTATTTATATAAGAGAAATACCTGGCTATCTACAAGAGAAAGGCATACTTCAATTCTCCCTTCATGTTACCTGACACTTGAAATATAAACCTATTCCACTGCTTTACAGTTGCCCCAAGCACCACAGTTAAAATTCAGCTTTAAGAAGCAGAATGAAGAAATGAGGCCCAATTCATTACTCTGTTATAAAAGTATGTCCACCAGTACCACAAAGGGAGTCAAATACCTCATATCCCAAAAATGTACACTGTTTTTGTGATCTCTTATCTTCCCTCACGAAGCCCAAAACAAGTACTTGTAATAAAATGTGTTTTCTTGTACATCATTTCTGCACCTATACTTTCAACATAGAATTCTCCATAGAGACTGAACAGACAAGGAAATTTCTTTCATTTCTGATGCCAACTGCTATTTCCAGAAACAAAAGATAAAATCACTGCAACTCATTACTGATATTTCATATCTTTATCAACATCAGCTGCGCAAGGATAGAGTTGCTCAAGTACGAATCCACATGTCACTGCCACCTTGCCCCAGGGGACAACCTCTCTGTATCTCCATCAGGAACTTGGTACAGAGCTCAGGTGATCTGGTCTTATTCAAAACCAGCACACAAGAAATGAGATGTGGTGATGAGAACAAGAGTCTGAGAGACAAGACGGTTAAGTGCCATGAGTAACAAAAGAAAGCAGCCAATGAAAGTAGTCTAGCTTTAGAGATTGCTCAAGGCATGACTGCCATGCTGAACATCTGTGGCTGGACATAGAGGAATGCAGTCAGGAGCTTAGGACCTAGCACTTTGTTGTAGTTGTAAACAAAAATGAGACTAGCTAGAAAGGAAACATAGTACAGCTCCATAAGCATCCGGACTGGTTAAACTTAGCTATCTATAGGTTTGCTTCTTGTGCATAGTTGTGGGAAAAGCTTTATTCGGAGATTGTAGTAAATCTTTTAGGAATCTCAAAAGGTTTTCAGTTATCTGATTTATAATTTATAGAAAGATACACTGCCTCTCTTCTGTCTGCAACTGCATTTGCTTTTTTATCACATTCAAGATCTCTACCATTCTACCAGCTCTTAAAGTCAAACGTAATTTCAAGTATGCTGACTGGTAAGAAAAACACAGGGAACATGGTTTCCCTTAAAATGCCTGATTCTGACCCACAGAAGGAATTCAGAAAATGAGACACTAAAAGAGATGTATGTATGGCTAGGCTTCACGAACGAAGACCCAGGGAGGGCTCCACCCACGCTCCTCCTCAGCGCCTTTTCCAAGNGATTTTCAGACTGTGCCTGAACTAAAAGAGATGCTGACAGGAGAACTGGCAAATCACAATAGCACGAAGTTCCTGAACTTAAAAGTTATACAACACAACTATGATCACCTGTTTCCCCACTAAGTTTCTTTCAAACAAAATGAAACTAAAAATGATTACAGATCTGAAGTATTCCAACAGCATGATTTCTTCATGGAAACTAAATAATTAGTCACAAGGAGGCAGGCAGGAGTGAGAAGGAAAATATTCAAGCTTTAAGTAAGAAAGAGTACCGAATGCCAAACAAGCAGCAGGTGAGAGTTTCATTGAGATAAGAAACAGCTCGGGGGCTGGACTGTCAGCTGGCAAGAGAGATTTCATACCAAAATAAGTTGCACAGGGGTCCAGAGGATGTCACTTTTGGAACTGACATATTGGATATCTTGTCACAGAAAGCACACTGATTAATAATTCAGGTGATTCTGCCACTTTACTCTGCTCTGGTGAGACCTCATCTGGAATACTGTGTCCAGTTCTGGAGCCCTCAATACAGAAAGGACATGGAGCTGATGGAGCAGGTCCAGAGGAGGCCACGAGAATGATCAGGGGCTGGAACACCTCTGCTCTGAGGACAGGCTGAGAGAGCTGGGATTGTTCAGCCTGGAGAAGAGAAGGCTTCGGGGGACCTACTAGTGACTTTCCAATACCTAAAGGGAACTTACAAGGAGGCTGGAGAGGGCCTGTTTGCAAAGGCCTGCAGTGAAAGGACA